>OZ010666.1:38328522-38836022 GCA_963932185.1 Troglohyphantes excavatus
TTCAATAGTTTTGAAAAATACATGTACTCAAAAATGATTAACATGAGTCAAACTGAGTAAAAAGAGCAGTTGCTTCCCTATATAGGTTGCCTTCATAAATCACTTTCAATAAATATCAACAATTATAACCTCAACTTACCAGGAATCGAACCTCGGGCAGTAGGGTGCATCAAACGCCCCTCTAGAAAAAAATCACTTTGTCCCCAATCTAAAAATGTTCCATTAGCCATAAAAAGTTGACATACCAAATATTTTCGATTTATAAATACTTTTAGGGGGTCCTCAACAACTTTGAAATTTCGTTTTTTTCGAGTAAAATCCCCAAATTCAGCATTTTTTATACTTAATTACTTTCATATTTTTTTTACTATTATTTTATGATATTTTAAGAAAACTGATTATAGTGAAGTAAAATATGGATCATATAAATATTTAATGTTAATAAACTATATTAACATTAAATTCAGGTGACTTCATTCTTCATTGATTTCAGGTGGCTAGTGACAAATTTAGCTTTGTTTACAATTTACAATAAAGTACATTTCCTGTTTATTTCAACTTGTGGTTTTCATTTTTAACGGATATTCTACTTTTGTTCTGAATCGATTTTATACTTTTATTTTGTTTATTTCTACTTTTATTCTAAAAGAATAAAAATAAAAGTAAAGTGAATAAAAAAATTAGTTCCAATTTAATATTAAATTATATTATTAGATCTACTGATGATTTTGATGAACGAAGTGACACAAATTATGTAAAAAAAAAACTTTGATTTTGAAGGACTCACAATAAGTACTCAAAGCCATCATTGATATAAAAGAACGGGAACGAGTTTATTCATCCCATACGACATTATGCAGAAACCTAATATTGTTTCAACTAGCTACGAGTCCAGGACAACAGGCAGCATATACAAAAACATTACAAAACTAGGAGGAGATACATGTACAATTGCAGCATCTTACGCAACAACAGACAGAACAAGAATAGGCAAGTTGCAATGGAAATTTCAACTACTTGCAAGTAAGAGTTGTGCTTTTTTAAATATACAACTCTGCATTGGAATAAAAAACTTTCAACAGCAATGTCCAATGAGTACAAAATAAAAAAACCTTTACCAGCAAAAGATTCTTGGTGTGCCTGCATATCCCCAAGGAACTAATAGTAAATGCGACTCAATCATTGCCGACTTAATACAAGAGCAATTGACTTCTTAGCAATGTACAAACAATTATGAACATGATATTTGACACAACTTCTTCTAACACAGGCCATGTTACTGCTGCTTGTGTCAGAGAGCAAAATAAATTGGGACATAAACTTCTTTGGTCAGCTTGCCGCCCTCATATCAGAGAAGTCATTTTGTCTCATGTTTTGGTGACTTAAAGGTCGAGGCTTCCAAGTTACTAGGTATAACAATTAACCTTATTAAACTATTTTAGGTATAACCTTATTTAAACTATTTTATAACAATTTTGATCAAGATGATGGTGGATTTGACCATATGACCCAAAGTCAGTGAATGTGCAAGCGAGAAGCATAGTTAATGTTCTTGGAGCTAGTGCGATCCGTGCAGCAAAATGTGCCATCGATTCTGGAAAATACAGAGATGATTATATGGAATTCACAAAGCTTTGTCTAATATACCTTGACTTTCAAAATTAAACCGACCAGGAGCTTTGCACAAAATATGTTGGATGGCCAATCTGTTATACATGATTAAAATTTGTCTTCTTGAGCAGCATCAGCAACTACCTACCGGCACAACAACATCTCAAACTGTGTGACTTTGTTACTCTCACCTACAGCACCTGGTGGTTAACTTATGATTCTGCCATAAATGCTCTTTGGAATGTCCTACAAATACTATGTTCTCTTAAAACGTACAAGGTTGTCCATCCCATCATATCTGAAAGTGCAATTAGTGCTTTTGAAAACCATTACTGCTAGTATCTTACAGAAGAGATGGTTCCACTTGTCCTTTGGAACAACAATTGCCGACTCAATTGAACTAGACTCAAATTTTTTAATAGAAGATGTTTCAGAATGGTCAAGTTCTGTATCCTATACCATACACTCACAAAGTTGCAAGCATTGAATGTTGTCAACGACTGTGCAGAACGAGGGATGAAGCTAAGTACTGATTTCATAGAATCAGCAAAATATGAAGATCACTACCAACATGTTCTACAACTCGTCGAACAAGATCGACAAAAACAGAGAAATCTGCGATAACGGCTGAAATTGAATATAGTTTAAATTGAGTGTACTTGTACGAATTAAATTGATATTAGAAAGTTAATAGTATATGATTATATATTCTTTTATTATATCACAAAACAATCTTAATTGCATTATTTTATTAAAGTATACATTATTTTTTTTTTTTTACGCACGATGCTTTTTTTTCAGAATTTTCATTTTTGTTGTACATTCCTGGGATCTGAGGACCACATAGATGTTATTCAATTTTTACGAAATTCTACGTATATAACTTTTTTAGCATTTCGAACAAAAATAACATAGGGACAGACAATTTCCATGAAATTTTTAAAAACATGGGGCGTTTGATGCACCCTATCGGGCAGCGGAGTACAGTGACTTACGATGACATGAAGAAGTTATAAACCGAAGAAATGTTAAAAAAGTGTGTCAAAAGAATTGGAAGAAAGATAATTGAATTGTAATAACACAGATTCCATTTAAGCAATCGACACCAAATAATTGGTAAAAACCATCTTATAAACACCTATTTTAAGTTTGCCAGGTCGCTTTGTTAAGATGGCTTGAACCAAAGCTGAGATTACCAACATTGAATTACACTGATTATTTTTGAAAAGTACTATTACTTAAATGTGAGTACGTCGTCGCTCATATAAGATGTTTTTGTACTCAAAGAAAAAACAAGTATGTTCAGATACTCATTTTTAAGTACCATTTTATTACAGTGCATGCTTCAAAATTAAAGGTTTTTTGCAGGATTTTATGTTTGTTTTTTACACGTTTTATGAAAGATATTGAAACGTTTGATTTAATAGATCTTCAAAACAACTGCAGTTTTTCTGGATAAAACGATTAATTTTATAATTTTGATGAAGGTTTTATGCTGACTCTTTTTACAGGGAATTTCTTGATTATCATTAGATATAGATATATTATTAAATTGCTTAGTACGCAAACAAGTTCTTAATATAAACGGACGTAGTTTAGAGTGTTCGCGTCCATACTCTCATTTGATAAAGTATACTATCAATTAATGGCTGATATATCATTGTTTAAATTGTTGATATTTGTATTTTGTAATTTTTCTGATTTAAATACTCTTTAAGGTATAAAATTGTGTATAAACAAGTGCTATAAAGCATTAATTATATTTATTATAAAACTTCAATGGCAAATAAGAGATGGCGGCTTTTTTGTGCACATATTTTGGTATACATTTGATATGTAGTTTAAATTATTTTTATGAATACAAAATCCCTTACTTAAAAACTTTTATATATTTTTATGCAAAATTATGCTTATTGCCTTTTTATGCTTATCAATGGCAATTTTTATTAATAGAAAATAAGATTAAAAAATATTTGTATTCTGTTATGTAAAATCTTTTATGTAATATTTTTCTAAAAATATTGATGCGTTATTCTTAAACTTATGTGAATTTTAATAGCAATTCTAAAATAGCAGATTTTATGAGCTTAGATTTTGGTAGCTCTTTGATATCTTATCTAAAAAAAAATTTAATAAAAAACCTAACTTTTTTTTTTATAAAATTTATAATTTTTATATCCTAAAATGACTAGACTAAAAGGCTTAATTACATGTATATATTATATAAAGTTTTTTCTTATACTTTTTTAGGATGCTTTTTATCATTATTATTACATTCATTTAAAATGCTCAACTATTTAAGCTCTTTACTTATGATTCCAAGCGAAGTTCCATAAGAAGTTTGGGTGAATTTGAACACAAAGCAAAATTCAACTTCTCAAATATGAAAACTTTGAAGACAAAATATGTTCTTTTGATCCGAGCGCACAGCATACCAACTCTTTTAAAAAGTTAATTCACGCTCGAAAGAAACACCCAAGTCGGCATTTATTCCCACAATTCATAATCCAAATTATAATTCCAAGCAACTTCCCCGTGTCATCAACACCCCACCCATTCCTCCTCCCCCCCCCCCCCCCCCTCCCCCCATAAAAAAAAAGAAAACCAAAAGCAGCAAGTCTATTATATTAACACTAAAAGCCCCATAAAAATACTTTTTTTCCTGTCTCCCTCTCACATAAAAATGCGCAAGACTTAATTCTCACTCAAAACGCCACAAACGCGGGGCTCTTAAAACGAGTTGCTTAATTGTCAGAGAAACGAATCTAATCTAAGTGAATTTTTTTTTGTGAAAGGCTGCTGGAACACAGGAAATAAAGCGGAAGACGACGACTTTCCGGAAAAAGGATGTTGAGTGGATGGTGTGCATATGTAGTAAATCATTTACTTCATATTTATTGATCCAATTTCTGCAATATTGCTGTGAGAAGTGTTTATTTTGTCGGTTCTATTGAATTAAGTGTATGGAGTCAATCTAATAGGTTAGTATTGGGTTAAGGAGATGACAGAATAAATTGCTTTTTCTATGGATAATAATTTACGTTAATAGCTTTATAAATTACTTTCCTGCATTTTCAATCAATAAGAGTTTTAATGATCTTGTGTATCTAGTATATTTATATTTCATTATAATCTTTTTTTTTTATTTTGGATTGTGATCATTCACATATTAGTACATAATACAAATAATTTCCGAAAACTGGTAGTTTGGCATAAATTTTATGCAAACATTAAATTTTCGTTAAGCTTTTAAATTGGGGATTCACAGAAAATACTCGTAGATTCATTTCAACAATCGAATTCAGTATTGTTTAAAGCAAGAATAATGTCGAAAGCGTACAAAATGGTATTGTTAAAAATCAGTTTTGCCGAATTCGTTCAAAATTTATATTCTGACGTATTATTTAAAATTTATAATCTGACGAATTATTTAAAATTTATATTCTGACGAATTATTTTAAATTTATATTCTGACGAATTATTTAAAATTTATATTTTGACGAATTATTTAAAATTTATATTTTGACGAAATATTTAAAATTTATATTCTGACGAATTTATTCAAACAAAATTTGTATGACAAAATAGTACACAAATTAAAATTTAACGTGTTTTTAAATTTAAAACTGAACACTCTCTCTCTCTAAAATTACTACATAAACATCTATATAAACAATATCAAACTATCGCAAACGACACTTTTAAGCGTTGATTAATTAAATAACCGAACAATTTATTTCAAAATCTAATTTTAATAAAATCATAAAAATAAATCACAATAAACTACAAAAAAAATCATAATTAGTTCATTTAATCATTTTATTAATGTTTTTTTACAAGCAATTAAATATTTTTTTTGCCCCTTAAAATGAGAGAAGAAATATATAAAAAAAATAACAACCACTTCTTTTGTTCACTGTCCTTCAAATTAAACGAGAAAAGAATATTCATGAGGAGTTTTTTGTAATGTCATTTTTTTATTAACTTTCCGATTTGTTCTTTCCCAAACTCCCAAATAAATTTAAATTTTTTTTACTTGGAAAAACACTGTATTTTTTAGAAAGAACAAGAATACAGATACCTAGTCTCCAAAACGAACCTGAATTTAAAATACGTTCTTAAAATTCAAAAAAGTTAACATGTACACCACAAAAAATAACTATTAAAGCCCATAGCCCGATCATAAATGCTAATGTAAAAACATATAAAAAATATCTGCATAAACAAGAGAGTATAATGGCTGATACTTCAATGAGATATAAACTGAATATACTTCTTCTAGATCTGCCCTATAATATAAATAGATATCGATCTGAGCTGCTCGAATGCGAATATGCAGTCTTAAACCACCCCCGCACAATTTATGACATTGCAGATTTCCAAAGGATCGTTTGCAAAGGACCACGGGATCAGTTTATCATCAACGTGGATTTACTCAAGCAGAAAACGACAATAAATCTTTTCATGGAATATTCTTAAGATTGCGGGGGCACAAAACGAAAAGACAACGCAAATAAGATTATTAAACACGTGATCGGGTTACTACTCTGCCGCGCCCTTAGAGGAATAACTTAATTAGAATTGATGAAAGAATACATTTATAAATATCCATATGTATTCAGTGGCCTAACGGTTATTAAAATGTTTACAATTCCATCCGGAGTTTTGAAGTCCTCTTTTGTGGTTCTAAGGTAAGATTTGAAATTATTTTTACTTTGTTACTTGTCCTTAATTTTTGCTCATAAATGAAAGTGTACACTTTTAAAAATAGGTACTCAAATATAAGTAAAATGTACTCATTTTTGAGTATATTCACTGCTTATCAGGGAATACATAAGTTTCAATTTTGAAAACGACATGCACTCAAAATTGAGTAGAATGAATAAAAAGAGCAGATTCTTGTCTATACAAACTGCCTTTATAAATTACTTCCAATAAATATCCACAATTACAACCAAGACTTATCGGGAATCGTACCCAGATCCTCAGGCACAGCAGTCTAGAGTCTTATCCATTAAATTACCAAGGCGACGTGAAGAAGTTACAAACATAACAAATACTTAAAAGGTGTACAAAAAGAATGGAAAGTAAGATAAATGAATTGTAATAACTCAGTTTCCATTTAAGCAATCCACATCACATTTTAAGTTTGGCAGATTGCTTCGTTAATATGGCTTGAGCAGAAGCTGATATTAGCAATATTAAATCCCACTGTTTATTTTTTAGAAAGTACGGTTACTTAAATTTGAGTACGTCGTCGCTCATTTAAGATGTACTAAAAAAACGGTTGGTTTAGGTACTCATTTTTAAGTACCATTTTTTATAGTGTATTTGCGAGTAAAAGGTAAAGATGAAAGACAATCATTACAAATTTTAATATTTCTTATTTCTAAATTTTTCCGGTACATGGATAATTACTAGGTCCAGGGGCCGTTACCGCCTAGTTAATACCGATTCACTATAGCATTACTTCCAGGGAGACGATTCCAACAAAAAGTCATTCCGCGTAGATGGTGATAGGGCCCAAGATACCCTATACAGGGCCGCTCTTAGCAGCCGCGGGGCCCTGTGCGAACTTAGTAGCATGGCCCTTTTAATTCTCCACACAAACTTATAAATAAATTTGCACTATTTTTGTAAACCGAAATATTTTTTATCAACTACAAATGTGGTTGACAATCAAAATCAGCTAAAAATGTACGTAACAATCAAAATCAGCTAAAAATGTACGTAACAATCAAAATCAGCTAAAAAATGTACGTAACAATCAAAATCAGCTAAAAATGTACGTAACAATCAAAATCAGCTAAAAATGTACGTAACAATCAAAATCAGCTAAAAATGTACGTAACAATCAACTACATATGCAGATGACAATCAACTACATATGTAGATGACAATCAACTACATATGTAGATGACAGTCAACTACAAATGTAGATAACAATCAACTACATATGTAGATGACTATCAACTACAAATGTAGATAACAATCAACTACTTAAGTAGATGACAATCAACTACATATGTAGATGACAATCAACTACAAATGTAGATGACAATTAATTACAAATGTTCGATGCGGCTACATTTGATATGAATTGAATACTTATTAGGTAACTTCGTTACGTAAAAAGTTTGTAATATAGTAACTCCTTTTTATTGAAAAGTATAAATACTCCTTATATATTTTTCGACGTCAATGAGTCATATATACTTTAAAAAGTTTGAGATAATTAAGAAAAAATATAAAAACAAATTATTCCTTAAAAAAATATTCTGAAGTTAAAGAGAAAAACACTTATAAAATCCATTATATATTTAACATTAAAATTTGACGCATTTTTGTCAGGTAAGCGCAGGGCACCTCCAGAGAAGCGGGACCCGGTGTAATGGCACACGTCGCACACCGCTGACCCTATATAATTTCCAAACAGTTTGAAATTATATTAAATTATCCAGAAAACTGTCGATAAAATTGTCCAATTAAACTGAAAAGTTAACTTGGTTATTGTCAATCAAAATGAGTTATCCGTACTATATGACAATGAACCACAAATAGTTAAAATTTTGAATATAGTTTTAATATTTTAAGAACCGCAGTCATTGAAATACTTGAATTAAAACTCCACTAGCAAAAGAATTTTCGTCGAATACAGCATTGAGATCAAAATTAGAGAGATGTATACAGACTGAATTTGTAAGAAGATTTTAGCGAATTTCCGTCCTTTATCATCTGGAAACTTTTCGTACAAATATCAAATCGTGCATTTTCGAAAAGGAATTCTAAATGTGGATAAAATTGATTAATCTGAAATAAGTAGAAATAATCTTTAAAAGAGATTGATGTTTGCAAAAGTTGTAAAGGAATTTGAAGTTAGCATTATATTTACAAACAAGTCATGGAGGATGAAAATATCTGTAGAAGGAAATGTATGCTGATGTTGAAGGCAATTAATAAAATGCCTTTTATTGGAAAATCGAATTTAAAACG
Source organism: Troglohyphantes excavatus (assembly GCA_963932185.1). Taxonomy (NCBI): domain Eukaryota; kingdom Metazoa; phylum Arthropoda; class Arachnida; order Araneae; family Linyphiidae; genus Troglohyphantes; species Troglohyphantes excavatus. The sequence goes on from OZ010666.1 coordinate 38,337,127, forward strand.
TGATCAATCAATGACAAAACATCACACAAACCTAATTATAACATAACTAAGTAGAATTATAAAAGAAAACTAATTGATTATTTTCATTAAAATTTAGTTAGCATCAACGCATTTCAAAAATGACTTATTTTTGCGTGTATAATAAACCTTTCTATAATTATTTAGTTATAAAAAATGAGGTTTGGTAAATTTTTAATAAAACTATAATATTCAATTTTTTTTAATGCGTGTAAAATTTTATTATGAAAAATATATTTAAATTTTCTGTGTGATATTGATACCAAACTAAAAGTGAAAAACATAATTTTAACAATGTTTATTTACGAGAAAATTAAATATACTCATTTTACAAGAGCGAAAATGTACGCTATTATTTCATAAACCAAAAAATATTTTGAATAAAAACTAACTTTCTAACTTGAAATGAAAGATCGAAGAAAAAACGTTATTCGAATTTATAACTTAAATTGTATAGAAACGAAGAGAAGAATTATTTTTCCGACACCTAAAAAAACAATGCAAAGCGACAGCAATCTCCAATTCCAATTAATCTCAAAGAATTCCACAAATAAAAATAATCAGAACATTATCCAAAACAAACTTCTACTAAACTCCCATTTAAGCCTTATTGGTTTCGAAGTCCATCTCAAAGTGTTCCTACGACGAAATTGATTGTGACTCAAATCAACTAAACTTAAACTTAACCTTTAAAATAGATTAAAGTTAAATGAGAGTATATTGTGATCTGCTTTTGTAGTAAGCAATTATGCATATTGAATTCCCTTTATGACTTAGAACATTATATATTGAGAATTCTGCTCTCCGCATAAAATCAAAACGTCGTTCGACAGTTTAATAAAGCATCCGTCCATATAATAGTAATAAGACAATAGGTATATAACGTCTTATAAAATGTCAATTAATATAAAGTATTTCCATTTTAGAAGACCAGTCTACTAAATTTGGATATCTTCCGTTAAAACGTAAATTGGAACAGTCTTTTAACATTCTTTATTTGAAATCTACTAGATGCCGATAAAAGCCTTGCATATATGTTTTTAGACATCATAAATATACTCATTTTAAATTGATTTAGACTCTTTGGTATTGATAAATCCGCAATTTCTCGTAATTGTTTTGAAAACTCAAAATATTTTCGATACGTGATAAGAGTTTTAAGATAAATAAGCTATAAATTACATCGAGAAAGGAACGTATTACTTAAAGGAATTCTGTTTATCTGTAAAAAGAGAAATTTTACTTTTAAATCTTTCCTTTTGAGAAAAATTTAGTACTTTTTATTTCGAATTGTTTGTCTCAAAAATACATATTCTTTAGAATATATTTATTTTAAATCCACAAAAGAACATCTATTAAAAAGTCCTCATCGAATATAAAGAAATAAGTTCTCAAATGTAAAATCATTTTATTAGAATACAATTTGAAAAATCGGGTTCAATACCTACCGTTTTGCAATTTTTCAATATAAAACAACACTCATTATTATTTAGTATAAATTATTAATTACTAATTATCGTATCTCAATGTCGTTAAGATAACGTAAATATGCCAAGTTACAAGTCCATAAAACATTTGGAAGAAATTTAAAATTGAATTGAATGAATTATCATAATTACAATGTAATAATACAACAAAGTGAGTTACGTAAAACATTGTAAAAATTAATACTAACGGATTTCTTTTAAATAAAAGACACTCCATGAGATTATATTTATAAAGATCAATTGCTGGGTCAAAATTTAACTTTCAAAAATAGTTTATTTTTTTAATTGAAGAAAAAATACAACTTTTCATTGAAATGCGTATGTTCTCAGATTACAGATAATACCAGGGGACCGAGCCCAGCTCGCTTTCATATTTTATTACTTAATAATATTTCTAATTAATCGAATTAAATGCAAATGCTTTGAAATGTCCATATCAACGGTTAGACGTTTTATGATATTTTTTTATAGCCTAATAATCTATTTTTATCGAAATATCTTTAAGTTGTTAGAAATATTCTCATATAACTGGTTACGCGTGAAGGTTGAAACGATACCATATTAATTCTGCAAAAGTAACTTAAATTAACGTTATTAACGATTCTGAGCGACTAATACAACCATTCGCACAATTGTAGTACAAACTTTTCGTTTGCATGGTAAAACGTGACAACATTCTTGTTGTTCAGTATTTTAGTAACCATTTGTAATGGTGTTTACTTCAGTCTAACTCTGAAGTGACTGAATGGACTTTTTTATACTATGCAAAGTAGCTTTGTTATTAAGAAGATTATGATAATGGAGATCAAATTATTTTTTGCTACTGCAAAATTATTTCGGAATTTTTTCTTCTTTAACTTGCATACACAAAAAATAAGGAACGAACAACGTTTTATATTCTTATCAAACGTCAATAATAAAGATTTTTACTTATTTCGAATAATTTTACGTGTAATTCGGAATTAATCGCAGTGACGAAAACAAAGTTTTATATTTAATTCAGTGGAGCTGCCGTTCTCGACTTTTCAATACACATATATTAATTTATTTAGCCTAATATTTGAAAATTACACATGTTGAAATTTGCCACAGTTGTTAGTAACAGTTCATCATTTTATTCCTAAGAAAAGGTTACAGAATATAAAATATGATTAGATAGCTTGCAGTCCGGGTTCTTGAAAAAAATATAGTTACTTAGAACAAATTTTTATTAACAAAATACTTATTTGAAGTAACACGATAAAAATAATTAAAAACACATTTACGGTAAATGTAAAATTTATTTTTAAAAATGGTTTTAAATTTGCTGAAATTTATTTCCCTGTGTGTATGTGAAAACTTCTTGTTCAAGCGTTTAAATTACTGTATACGTTTCAATTCAAAACTTTTAAAATCTTTTTCCTTTGTTATATTGTATAAAGTCTCGTTACTCATCTAATTATCTGCTTGAAACTAAACATACTAACGTAATACGAGAACAGAATTCAGTATTTTGTTATTACAATATAATGCAATTTAATATCTAAAATTATTTCATATTTAATATTAAGCAGGTGCAAGGTTATTTCGGACAAACCTTTAAATAAAGAAGAAACTTATTTTAAGTAACAAAGTAATTTTAAAACACGTTTATAGTAAATGATGTAAAATTTATATTTACAAATTATTTAAAAAATTTTAATGAAAAATTTAAACTATTTTCCCGTTGTTCTATTGTAAAAGTTCATTACTCATTTTCAATCCCTCTCTGCTTGAAACTAAACTTACTTAAGTAATTCAAGAAACAGTTCATTATTAAATTGTACAAAATGTCATAGAAATGTTGCTTTTACATTCAGAACAAATTTACTGGTATCAGTTTTCCAGAAAAAAAAATAGCATTTGAAACTATTTAATGTTTTCATTACTGATTAGAATGTGGAATTAATACCAAACCATGTTTATAGACACTATGCATGACATGGGCTCGAGATTAAAATTTAGACGGAATAACAAAATAGCATGGTCGATTAGCCTCTGTGATTGGTGAATAATAAACCACGTGGTTACCATCAACCAACAAAAATTGCGCACGAAGTCACTTATATCTTGAAATGCCGTCATGTAATTTCCACACAAAGTCAGTGCAAAGTGTCCATGGTAAACAAATGCGTACTTTTGGAAACACTTCCTTTTTTTCACAATTTCCAAAACATATCTTGAAAACTTGAAAACTCAGAATTTTTCTCAGTTTCTTGTTTAAGAAATAAGTGTATTTATAAACAATTGGTAAAATAAAGGCAATAGAACAAAATAGTTTTTTAAATGTATTAAATTATTTATTTACCTTTATAAATATTGCTTAAAATTAATTTAATAAAACTTCTTTTAATTAATTCCATTAGCATATAAATTCCAAAAAAAATATTTATAAACAATTGCTAAAATAAAACTTATCAAATAAAAATTTATAACAAAATTTAATTTTAAATGTAAATAAATATATATTTTATAAATAACACGTAACATTAATTTAATAAAACCTTTTTCAATTGATATCATTGGAATATAAATACTTAGCAAAACAAACGAAATTGCTTCTAATTTTTGTTTTGAAAATTACATGTTCTATTTGTGGAAATACATAATCCATTTTACATGGAATAAAAAAAACTACCTGTTATTCAAAACGATATTTTCTTATATGGTATTTTAAAAACTTTCTCTTGTGTATTCCACGTATGACATCACTTGCATAAACAGTAAAAAATCGCAAGATTAAATTAGTTCAAATTTGATTATTTTAAATGCAAACGATTTTGTTCAAGTTCTTTTTAAATATTTATTAGCACACTATAGCATTTAGTAGACGAAATAGTCACGTGATTAGAATGCGTATTTTGTTTACCTGTATTTAAACATGCAAACGATTTTTTAATTTTAATTTACTGATGTTTCCTTCGTTATTTATCATAAAAAAATACTTTATTTCAGAATAAAAACTATAATGAAAATATATCATCAAAATATTTTACACGTTTTAAATTAAAATAAAATATGACAAATTAAATAACATTTAACTGCTATTGCCATATAACCTATTAACTCATACGTGATGAATAATTTGCAATGGAAAGAATGAAATCGAACTTTTAATCTGCTTATTTCACCCTCTAAATGTAATTTTTCGAAGATGAAACGTATCCCAATCGAATTTTTACCCCAAAAACTGGTAATACATCAATTTTCGTGAAAATTGTTACAGCGGATATCGAGATTGTGCAAACAAACAAATAAATAAATATAGTGACATTGCTCGTTTAATAGTATTAGATAGATAGATTAGATAGATAAACATCGAAATTTTAATTTGTCACAGTTTGTTTTTGCAACTGGATGAAGGCATTTAACTGGTTTTGCAACTGAATGAGTCGCAATCTTGCTTTTGTTTAAGAAGCAAAAACCCTTACATCCTTATTCCAGCCAATCAGAAATCAAAGTTTTGTCGACGGTCACGTTTGTTGGATTTAGCTACTTTTGCTTCTGTTGACTCTTTAAAGTTTTTATTAGTAAAAAAAAACGATTTTCCTTAATTTATTGTATTTTAAAATTGAAGCCAAAGATATACAGTACCTATTGATACCAAATCTAATTTTCCGAATTTTGGGATATAACTGCTTTTGCATTTGGGTTACTCATATTATGTGGGCAGTTTTACTTTTTAGTACTGCATAAAATCACTCCTCAAATGATACAGGATTGAACGTGACTTATCCAATTTAAGGATATTTTACAAAAGTAGCAATTCGAAGTTAAATTGGCGCGTGGGTGTAATACAGTTTGGAATGAACAGAACAGACGCCCACGAAATTGTTTCTTAAGTCTGGGATAATGTTTACCTATATATATTTAAGCTTTATTTTTCGTTTCGAAACTACCTACGTCTACGATAAATCGTTGAGAAAATATTTTTCTTCTTTTTTTTTTTGTTTTTTGTATAATGAGAGCTCCAATTATCCGGATCAATTGAGACCAAATCCCCTTCAGAATAATCAAATATCCGGATAATTCAAGAAAAAATTATTATTTCTTAGTAAAAAAAAATATTTTTATTCTTGAATCGTAAAACCGGATCAATAGAAGCAAGATGAATAGAAAGAGTTTTGTGCAAAGAGTTGTTACGACTTATAGCTTTACCCTGTTGAATGAAAAAAATACTATTTAATCTCAGACATACGAAGATCATATAAATTCATCATTGGATTAAAAATGGCGCAAACTGTGACGTCATAGGTAGTTTATATGCACAGCTAATAAAATGTGTTCTCGGCATCACTGATTAGAATACCCCATTTACAACGCGTTTTCAATATACGTCTCTGAATTTTTGACTCGACCTCACCCAGTCTCATGCATTTTAGAATCTGTAAGTATATCTTTTTTATAATTTTTCGTTAATTTATTGTGAAATTTAATTGTATTTAGTCATTTTCTCAGGTAAATAGAAGCTCTATTTACCTAAGGTACCTAATTTAAGATGCTAAAAAAATTAACACTTAAAAAAAATTCTCAAGCAGTCATGCTCTCTTGTTCTAACACTGTTTTCGTCTTGTAAATATTTTTAACAATAAAATGTCACAATAATTGAATGAACCATCAAATAACCTGTTTTTTTTAGAAAGAAATTGCGCAATCTTGACTTGTCATTAGGTATTTTTATTGTTACCAACTTAATAATATTTTGTAGATACCAACTATTTTTTTTCTTCTGGAATCTTCAGAAGGTTGTTCAAAAAGTAAATAATCACCTTCGAAATTACTTAACGAGATTTCAGAATCGAAATAGCATGAAAAACAGGCGACTGTACTATTCACTCGTACTTGTGGGTGAATAGCAACAGAGCATTTCTTTTCCCTGAAGGTCAAAAATTGAAATTATTTGACAATGAGGGCCGTAACCATACTTTTAAGGTATTACTGATAATTTCGAGTGTACAAGAAAAAGGTTTAACTTGACTGTAGAGTTCAAAGCTGCTGCTATTCGCACGGTTTTATGATATTAAAGTAATTTAATGACTATTAAAAAAAATATCATTCACCGATAAGAACTTTTAAAATATGGATTTTGCCGATTTCTTTTTTTCCCTCAAAGCGATCCGGATCCGGATAATTAGCGATCCACTTTGTTTGATCCGGATAACTGGAGTTCGGATAATTGAAGTTCTACTATAATGGTAACAGACTTTAAATTTATAAAAAATAATAATTATTATTACTTTTTTTTAACGCAAGTTCGTTCACAGAAAGGAACAATCACAACTAAATTTAGTTTTATATATACGCCGAATGGTACTTTGAACTAGTCATTTCGTTTCGAAGTTATTTTAACTGAAATTTACTCGTGATTTGAAACTACGGTCAGATGACGAAAATTAACTCATGGAACTGACACCCCATTTTCCAAACTTCTAGCGCGACCTTTTACAGATGGCACTGCAATTAAAAAATAAAAATCACATAGTTTGTATTCTCGATCTCTCCCCTATGCGTTATTTATACCAAAAGAAAATTAATATTATAGCAAATAAAAACGAGAGAAGATTATAGAAATTGCCCAACTTGTAATATTATACTTAAATTAGACCTCAGAGCGAACACTGCATTGGAACATGCGTAGAACAAATCAATACTTTTGAGAGAACTGTTTAATATTACCTAATCAATAAAAAAAGTTGGAAAATGTCGATAAGTGGAACAATGAATTTTTAGCACTGTTGAGTTGGGAATTTCGAATCGTTAAGTTTGATTTGGTATGGTTAATTAACATCGCACTAGAGCTGAAAATTGGGCTATTGGAGACGGTTCGGGGCCTATCTCGAATTTTTCAACCATGGCAAAATATCGAGGACAACGCCGTTAAGCTGGAAATTTTCTTGTTTTAACACCTCCCCCCCCCCCCCCCTCTCTAAATTATGTGTGACAGCACTGGTCGCACACCTGAAAAAGCCCGCTGGCATTTATCTCATCTGTGTAGAAGGAGTCCTTAACCATTCTTTCACGAGCCCGCTACTCTTCATCTTCTCAAGACGAAAAGATCGAAAGAATAACTCTCCAATTGCGACATCGACGCTATTTCGATCAGGTCATGGCGGGTCCCTCGCTTCTCCCGCAATGCTCACTTTAGCACAAAATAACTCTCATCACAGATAAAATTCTTTTCTTCTCAAATTCGAACGCAGCACTTTTCCCGAAAAAGGATAAAACTGCAGGAAAAGAACTAAAGGAAAGCAACAAAACTTTTGTCTTGGGAAAATGCATTACTTTCCAGGCATTATTTCCGGAAATCCGCTTCGTTTCTAGAAGAAATGATTTTTTATGTATACAAAAAAATTTCTGTAACAAATTACGTGTAAACTAAATAACCAAAATAGGATTGAGAAAATAAAAATGGCAGTTCCTTTTAGTGAGCTAAAGTGGAATTGCTGTTGGAATTAAATAACGTTAAAAAAAAAAACACGGACTTTAAGAAAAAAGCTCTAAAAAGTAAAAAATAATTTTTAATTTTACAAACAAGTTAAAATAATTGAATTATTTCATATTATTTGATACTTATTTCAACATTTTGAAATAGGCACCGAAATTAGGTACGGTTTTGTAAATTACCCCCTCCCAACTTCAAAAAGTTGTATTAACTTCAAAAATAAAATTAATATGAAATAATTAAATTTTTTCAACTCATTCGTAAAATTAAAAATGACTTTTTAGTATATTTTTTTGTAAGTCAGTTTTAATTCTTGAAAAAAAAAATTATTTTTCTCTTTTTAGTTTTTATTTAATTAACCTGGAAATTCCAGTTGTTGCTAACTTTTTTCCTCATCTCAGATAGTATATTTTAATATTCGTTTTAATAAACTATATTTCATCGTTGTACAATCTTTATCCAACAACTGAAACATCCCTTATCCAATAACAAAAATGTTCAAATATATGAATTAGAACAGAAATCTTGCACGAACATACATAAAAAAATGTATAAAAGTTGAATTGATAACCCTCTCCTTTTGGTGTACTTGCTGATACTGGCGCTTTCAGTTGGTTAATAACCACAACATGGGATTTAGAAAATAAAAATAGCATTTTTTTTTCAGAGAACTAAAGTAAAATTGCTTCAAAAATAAACTTCAGTAACATTACAATTTTCTGAAATTTTTTATTTCTATTTTTAAAATAAACTTGCATTCATATATCCAAATTAAGGCCAAAGTAATTTTATTTTTTTGAAAACGTGGTTGTTAAGTTAAATTAACATCGCACAAACCAAGTATATAAGACTATTTTGAAAGAAAGACCAATTAAAAATAGTACAGAAAATGGTCTAACCAGCATTCTCTTTTTGTAAATCCGGTCATTGAAATAAAAAAATACATTAACAAACCATTCTCTTTTAAACTTTTGCAGTAGTCGAAAAGATCGAAGTATTATGGCCTAGCATTTAGTGTGCTTGTATTTTCATGCTCTTTGGAGCAGCAAATACCCTAATTTTGCAGCACTGGCACTTGAAGTGCATTCAAAATCGCAACCGTTTTCTTGCTAGCCGACGACATCGGAGCTACGGACCCCTCGCTGCAAATTGGAAATAAAAAAAAATGGACAAACCAACACCTGTTTATTTTTTTACCCATGTTTTTTCTGTAAATTTCTTTCACAGAAATGCTTTTGTTTAGGGAAATGGAAATAGGAAGAGTTAACACTCTTAACTTTATCCTTGCAAATTGAAAAATTGTAGTATTTTGTTCCTAATACTTAACAATTTTAAACTATGGATGCATTTAATAGACACACACTATGAGTGAGCTTTCTGGAAAAGAAAATTCAACATGGCAATAATCAAAATGATATTGTGAAATCACATTAATATAAAACCCCTAAAACCATACATGTTGTATATTTCTATCTAGTATGAGATTTTGATGATAGCAATTACAACAAAATTGACATTTAATAAAAATATATATATTTATAGAAACATAGCTTTATTTCCAATCCTTAAAGATAAGGTCAATACAAGTATACTTTGAAATTTGAAACAAAAGTTTATACAATATACATTGAAATATTAACAAGAACTTGTGCTTTAAGTTATAAATTTAGCAGCATGTCGGCAGACGCTATAAATCATTTCAAATACTCATTGAAATGAATTGAGAATTTTAAGACCACATAAAGACACTTAAAATACTGTTCAATTTTTTTTAATGTTTAATCTTAGTGTTCTATAACATATTAAGGTGAAAATTTCACCCAAGAAATAATACAAATATTTCTATGCATTATAATAGTCACAGCCAAACTCAAGAGTTTGTACAAAAGATATTTTTTTAATTAGTTTAATTTGCCTTTAAGCAAATAAAAATATTTAAGATATTATACAAAAAATTTCAAACTTGAACAAGTTCTTTGACAACAAATATTATGGAACATAAATTTTGTAACTCTCATTAAATATAAACATATTTTAATTCACCGATTATATACAAGGTTCTAGGGTTTTAATCATATATATCGGTACTAGAATTTTTTTTATTATTATAAGCTCTGCATGACAGTTATTGCAGTATTAAAACTTCCAAAATATCACAAAATAACGCATCCTTCATTAATATACAACATTTAGATTTTGTCTCCTTCATATCACAAGCAATTTCACATTCTTAAGGCACTAGAAAATAATTGGTTAGAAACAGTAGAAAATAGTTACAAAGACAAACAGGGAGCCAGATTATGCTAATTTTCTTGCAACTTCATCTTTCCCCTTTCTTCTGCATCAATCTGAAGAGAAAAACAAAAATTAGATATACAAAAGCAGGGACCGACTTACAAGTTTAGGGGCCCTGGGCAAAAAAGAACAAATACTGCAAAACGCTTATATTTTTTAAATTAAATTTTTTTTCTTTTAAGAAATCAATTAATGTTAATGGTGCAGTACTTTTACAGAGTTTCTACATAAGCTTCACAATCTGTACCTTCCCTTTTAGTTGAGCCATGTTGGTAAGTTCTAGTTATTCTTTGCAAATCCGTAATGATTAATATCAGTAAATTTGGAAAATTATAAATATATCCGTAAACGACAAATCTACATGCAATTAGTAAACAGTTTATGATCTTGGTCATGAATTGAATTTTGCAAATGATCTAAAAGTCATTGGACAAGCATGATTTGAAAAATAACATGCATCATTAACATGCTGGAAACATGAAAGTGATTTGATTCGATAAAATAGTAGAAGTTTTGTAAAAAAAAATTAACATAAAAGTAGGGATGAACCGAATAGTGGTTTTGCCGGAGACCGGATATCCGGCACACATTAAAAACCGGATATCGGATATCCAAACTGGATTTTACCGGATACCCGGCTGTTTGTTTTTTTATGAAAAAAGTTAAAAATTTATCCAATATATAATATTTCCAATAAAATATTTCCAAATTGCTGATCTAAATTATGCCACATTTGAAAAGCTAAAACTAGATTTGGCTTTTAGACTGGAGAATAAAACAATTTCTAATGTACAACGAACAGAGATGTAGTTATGCACTCTATACGCCACCACCTATGTGAATTGTTTAAACTCAAAGATACTCCACGATATCTATAGTGCAATTTGTCGAATGTCTGCAGCATATCTTCCTTACTATCTATTTTCTGTGACCCACCGCATCTGAATCGCACTCCTTACCAACCTGAATAGCCACAAAAAAAAATAAAGGGAGAATCTGCACACTGAATACATTGGTAGAATTTTCAGGAAAATACTTAAAGCAAGAGCAAAGATAATTGATCGCCAAAAATAAAAACACAATATTTTATTCAGTTGGATATCCTGCACTTTACTTCCGGAGAGTTAAAAAGCAGCCGGATAGGCCGGATACCGGATATCCCGTTTCATCCCTATATAAAAGATACTGATTGTAAAAAAAATTATTAATTAAGTTAGTAAATTCATTTTTAGCTTTATAAGCAATTTTGGAAGTCCCTTTAAAATGGGGGCAAGTGCCCCGAATGCCCTGCAGTAAATCAGTCTCTATACAAAAGCTACCACGAGAACTTTAGTTATTTAAATCAAATTGATTTTTATCTTACTTGATCAATAGTCTGGAATAGTTCAACAGCAGGAGAAGAAGCATTTCCAAATACCTTCACACTTAGCTGAAAAGAAATGTTAACATAAGTTTTTTATTTTCGCATACATTAACTCATTCACTAATAGGGTTTTAAATATACGATGGCATCGAATGAAAGGGTTTAATTTATGATGTGAAAAGGAATGTGCTAATTCTAACTTGTTTATTGCTCGGTGTTGGAGAAGAAATGACCACCCTGCTGGAAAACCGGGCTTGACGTTTCACCATCTTATCCTTTTGTTCAATCTGCAGAAAAATAAATATTAAAATCTAAAGACTGTCTAAGTACTTGAAAAAGAATATATGCAGTGCAAAAAAGATTTCTGCAACTCTTGAATGTACTTTATCCCTCATAGGGACCAACACAATATCAAAGTCTTAAACTTTTTTTAATGCAAGATTTATATTTCCAACCTTTTATTTTTAAAAATTAAAATGTTTAAAAATGAGTTTTTTTAAAAAATAATTTAATAAGCATACTGCTGGGAGAAATGGTAATACAAGGACAGATATATATAAACATATGGGCAGACTAGTTGTCAAGTGATATAAATCATAAAAATCTGAAAATGAACCAAAACCATTTTATATTACTATCCTTTGGCCAAGTGGTGTGGCTTCAAATTTAACTGGTTGCCCAACAATGAGTGCAAAGTCATGCCAATTACATTACAGCCAAATACTGCAAACTGTAAATGCTCTTTTATCTCAAGACTACCTGTTGGCAGCCAACCAGCCCATATACTCTTCAAAAGGTAAAAAATTATTTACAAGTGTAATGATATTACAAATGTAATTCACACTACAGCTTTGAAATATATTATATTTCAACTTCTGGATCAACCGCCCTAGAAATACTTTGTAAATAACATAATTATGCAAAAGTAAATTCTATAACAGATCCTAGGAGATTTGTTTTTTTAAAAATTTCATGTTTTTCCAGTTCTATGACAATATATTATTTTCAAAACAATATTTAAAAGGATATTAGTCAAGTTAACGGTATTGATTCACATGGTGTTGATTTGTTAAAAAGTGTTTAACACAAGACTATGAAAAATATTAAAGGTACCTCGAGCATAAACTATGGATACAGGCTGAAGAGCATAAATATGCAAGCACACAAAAATAGGAAGACAAGACAGGGGTTTTGTACACCTCTTCAAATTTATCAAATCGGGTAATGTCGAGACTTTAGAATTCAATACAAGTGACAGAAAGAAATGTAATGAGAATATATCTTGCAGAGCTTAGATTTTATCCTCATTATTAACACTTCTATAAATATATTAGGATATTATAACAAACAATTTACAGCCACAAGATGCAAAGTTTCATTAAAAAATTTAATGTATTAATATACTTTTGTTTCTTAAAAATCTGTTTGTTGCGTATTTATTTCAATATCTAATAAACCATTGTTTTCATTTAAAAACAAATATACAAAAATTGAACTGGTTAAGGAAAGTATAAGAAAAAATTAAGAAAACTGTTCTAATTTAAGCTTTTAATAACTCTTTAAAACACTACAATCAATTGTTATCAATCTGTACAATCACTATCCAACTTTCTTGAAGACTTTAGTGTAACAACAACTCACAAAGAATTTAAACCAGTCTTAACACTATTCTACATGAATGCTTTTAATGTGCACTAGCTTTTGTAGATGGCTCTGTGATTAGAGAATACAAACCCATTGGTTTGTATTCTCGAATCACAGTCATCTGCAAAAGCTAGTGCCCATTAAAGTGTCCGTGTAGAATGAGCCAACTAATCAACAAGATCTTTACAGATTTTTAATTTTCAAGTTTAGTTGCTTCAATAATCTGAAAAACAAAAAAAAATCTAATATTTTCGCTGCAAGAGAAAATTAGATTTACATTTTCAATAATTTATTTTTTATTTTGAAAAAAAATTATTATGTTTATAGAGATCAATTTAACATTATACCTCAATGTAACATATTTCAAAAATATTGTAAAAGTATTTCAAGATTTAAAAATTATATTCATGGCTAAGAAAACTGCTGATCCCTGGTCAAAAATACAGTTTCAATGGTCAGAAAGTTAGATTAATATAAATACTGACCTTTTTCATTAAAGATGAAACACTTTCTCCAAACCGTTCGCTCCGCTTTTTTAGAACAGTCAAATCAGTAACACTTAAAGTATTGGCATGAGTTACCTGAAAGAGAATATTTATATAGTGACAACAGAAAACAACTTATGTTTAATTAAACTACCATTAACAAAAATACTCATGATGCTAGAGCTTACAGAAACATAAAAAAAAAGTTACAATATTGGTATGCTATTTTATAGATCCTAGTAAAACATGTTTTGTATGAATAGTCTAAAGTCTATGAATAGTCTAAAGAAACGTTCGCTTCATTTTTTTAGAATATTCAAATTATTTACACTTACAGTATTGAGTTACCTGAAAGAGATTTTTTTTATATTAACAACATAAAACGGCTTCTGTTTAATTAAGCTACTATTTTAAAAAATACATCATGATACTAGAGCTTACAGAATCATAAAAAAAAGTTACGATATTGGAATTCTATTTGGAATTCCTAGTAAAACATGTTTTGTAAGAGTAGTCTAAAGAAGGGAGAGGTTTTTTTTTCATGGTATACACATAAGTACCTCAAAACATAAAGAAGGGGGAAGACTTAGATTTTAAGCATTGTGAAGTATCTATTAAATGAGTTCATTATATGTGTAAACTTAAAAAGACAATTAAATTATAGTGTGCAAGCAACATACCTGCCAGAGATCATAAAAAATATTTTATTAAATATTTTAAACCAAATTGATTTCAAAAGAAGTTTGGGTCTCAAAATTAAACAACAAATGAAATAACTCATTTGGACATTTTAAAAACCTTTTTTGTACAATTGCATCTAGGCTAAAAAATTTTACTAAGGACTTTGATCCAATAATTTTAATTGACAAGAAAAGAAAGTGTTGTGCATCCCATAACCTATTCCAATGTTGAGCCCCAAACCAAATACTCTCTTTTTTTACTTGTGCTGGGATTTGGCAACTAAAATCAACCTAAAGGTGGTCAGTAGTTTGGGGATCAGATCAAATTCGGTTGACTTAAGGATGGTTATGTTTTATCCATCTTTAGATGGCATTTTCAAATTTCTGCTTTGAGTCTTCCGAGACCTACTATACTTGAAAGGGTTAAGAACAAGGATTAAAATTTACGAAATTAAAGCTTAAATTAACATCACGTTAAGCTTCTGGAAACTTTAGGATAAAACTCATTGGTTAGATGGAGCTTTTCCCTCTTTTGGGAATGACCTGGTCCAAATCATGAAAAGAACAACGTTTAAATACAAATTAAGCAGTAGGTTTCAGTCTGCTTTGTACAAATTCGGTGTTTGCCCCAGAAAAATTCTGTCTCAATGGGTAGATTTGAAAGTAAAACTAGTTTTTTTAAACATTAATTAAAACACTGAAATGAAACTTTAAGATTAAATAAGTACTAAGATAAAAAAAAAAAAGAAGATACTTGTTTAAATGCTTTAGGATATTCTGGTTTAGGGGGTGAAATTTCCCCAAACCTTTCCTTCCTTCTTTTAAGGACATCTTCGTAACTTTTAGATTTCATATCCTAAGGAACAAAAATGAAGTATTATAAATTTTATAAAATTGTATTAATTTTTTTTAAAAAGGAACTTGTAACTTTAAGAATAATTTATTGGAATTTCTATAAAATGGATAAATATTTGCATTTAAAACTTTGATCAATCACCAAAATTCACACCTCAATATTGTGAGTATTTGACTATTCAGATTTTAACTTTATTAAGGTTTCTATATGAATACATCATAAACAAGGATGTATGATTGTGGATGCTAATGAAGTTACACAACTTTTAACGGACTGAATAACATATCGCGTCCAGGATATCCTGTTTTTCCAACACTACACTTCATAAAATTAATAAATTCTACAATATTTATCAAATTTAATGGTTTGGGGTACAATTGTATAATCTCATTAAAATTTGTTCAGAAATGTAAAAAAGTTTGTACAGGAAAAACTATTTACACTTCATAGCAGAGAAAACACCATTACATTGCAAAAAACGCGACTGTCGATGGGTTAAAATTTATTTAGTTATATTATTGTGAAATCAACAAATACAACATTCTTGGTTAGAAATGTAATAATAAACTGACCTGACTTTTAGAATCATTCTTATCCCATACAATTGCTCTTTTGGTATTTCTACCAGACGAGGGTTCAACTTTTGCGGTTTGTTCAGAATGACGTAATGAAAGACAAAAAGAAGCCATTCAAACAAATACCTGAAAAATAAATCAAATTTATTGGTTTAAACACAAAACAATTTAATACAGTTTAAAATCATGAAAATATACAAGGAAATTTTTTTATAAAAAACATAACATGTAATATACTAGTCTTTTGAAAGAAATATACCAAAATACACTTGGAGAACACTGCAAAAAAAAATTACCACTTTAGTACATGAATTTTTAAAGAAAATTTTATTTAATTTTTGCTGAAGTATAATGAATATGGAGGCAAACCTCCTAACCAAGATGTCAAAATTAATGTCCCCAATATGACAGTTTAAATTTGCAACTCAGATCAATACTTGCATAATATGTATTACATGCCTGTAAAGATAGTTCTGTAATAAATTTCACAAGATGAGCAAATTGAAATCGAAATCATAATTTTGTTGGTTTTCCTAATCACCTTTTTGTTAGTTATTATGATTTTATTAGCTGGAAAAGCTACGATTTTATTACCACTCACTTTTTCATAATTTGGACATTTGAAAATGGTTTCGTATACGTTATAAACAGTTGCCAAAATAACATCAAGCAAGTGTTTTATTCCATGTCTCATTGGTTCAATCTACAGAACAAGTAGCTCCACCCACTTGTTTATGTGACATCAATATCAGTGTTGGAAATGGAAATCCAGGCCTTCCACGCCAAAGTGATTGATGAAAAGTGATTTGGCAGAGTGTCCATATTCTTTACTTTTACAGAAATTTCTTATGTTACAGTATGCCAAATTCAAGCTGACAGTTATTCTGCCTTTGGCAACCTTCTTGAAAATGTAAGACACCAAGCACCAGGTTTCCGAAAATTCTTGTTGCCTAGAACCGAATTGCCAAATTTGGTGAAAATCGTAGGTGTGTGTAGAAAATAAATTTACTAAACTTACAAATAATAATTAGCATCTAAAAAATAATCTTGTGAAACACTTTTTATTACATAGATATAGCATGATGAAAACAAAGCACAAAGTATCAAATTTCTGCCAATTCCGGGAAATTTCATAATTATTCGATAGTCACGTTTTGAGAAGCGAGTCAATAATATGGAAGAGTAAAGAGGATCACAATCAGCAGCAGCTACTTTTTTTACAGTAGAGTGAAATTAAACAATTCAAGTGCTCATTCAATTAAGGGAAATCGGTTCTTTTCTTTTATACGGCCTCGTATGCCAACGAGCGAAAATGCGCCAAAGTTGTTTACCTTAGGGATTACCATACACAAAAGATCGCGTTTCAGTTGATTGTTCGATTGAGTGCACTGAGCTAAATAAAAACGGGAGAGTACACTGAACCTGCCTTTTTTTAGTGTCATTGCTCAAAATAGTTAAAACACAGTTTCTTTGGAGTTGATTTTGGTATGGGTAATTAGCATCTCACTAGAGCTACAAAGTGGGCTATTGGCCACGGTTCGGGGCCTATATCAAAGGAAAGACCCGGGAACGATGCCTCGTATTATATATTTACTTTCTTCCTGCGACAAGTTTGTTTGGATTACGTGCATTGGATGCGTGCGCATTTTCCTTCGCGATCTGACAGTAAATGTCTATTGCCTTACGATTGTTGATTGTTTAGAATATATAAGTGTTTAACGAACTCTGATTGGTTGCACGACTATGCAAACTATTCAATAGTTACAAATATTTAAATTCGGATATTTGTAAATTATGGGTTTGGTTCAAACGATTTTAAATTGGGTTTGGTGAATATTTTTTATAATTTTGGAAACATGTTTGATTGTTAGGATAGCTATTAAAATAAATTTGTTTAGAATACGCTTAAGAGTGTTGTCTAAATGCCCGAAGGATTGCCTGTAAGCACCATGATCGACTGCCCGGAGGGGGTCATGGATGTAATCCTGAGTAGTCGGAGGCCGAAGGGCGGAGACCACAACTGCCCGGGACCATAAATCGACGTCAGGAGTCTGACTTTAGCGCATGTTTCGCGCGTTCGCTTAAGAGTGGTGTCGAAATGCCCCAAACGACTGCCGGAAGGATTGCCAGCTCAGGTGATGTTCTCGCCATCTGACCGTGGTTCAAAAATACGAGACATTGTTCCCTTCGAGATAGGCGCCGAACTGTCGCCAACAGCCCAATGTGAAGCTCTAGTGCGATGTTAATTAACCAAACCAAAGCTTCGAGATCAATTCTAAACCGTCGACCTTAGCCCATTGTGGAGCTCAAGTGCGACGTTATTTTATTCAATCGTGCAGACCTTAAAGAAATCCTTCGGAAATAATTTTGAACCGTCACCGCTAGCCAATTACGCAGTGGACGTCATCCACCGTGGTTCGAAAATAAGACACAGCGTTTGAGTAATTAACCGTAATTGTGCATTTCTCCTTAAGTAACCATAAAGATCAGAAAAAAAGATGCATGCGCAACGCATCGGGTCGTTTGGTGTCCACTTGAAAATACAGCCAGACCCGCTGACGAGCGAAAGTCTTTACCTCGAACCGTAACTAATAGCCCATTGCACAGGTTAAGTGCGACTTATTGTCTTTATATTTTAGAATGTACTTTTTGACGTCATCTAATCGTAAATCATTTACGACTGTTTTTAACATTTTATTTTGTGAGTGGCAACATTAAAATTGTAAATAATCAATACGGCGACAAACTTTCCCTTGGCGACTATTCAAGGCCGTTTAGAAGAGAAGTACCGGGAAATCTCCTACGTAAATATTAAAATCATTTTCAGTTTTTAAAAATCTTTAATAATTTCTGAAAATTGCAATATTAAAATATATTTTTGTAAAACTATTTTTTTTTGGGAACAACAAGCTGTTTTTTAAAATTAAATCCTAGCTATGCAAAGAGCTGGCAAAGTTTTGTTTTTGTGGTTTGTAGGAAAAACCCTGCAAAAAAAAAAAAGTTCTCCAAATTTTGGTTTTGGGAAAACCAACAAAAAAAAAATTCCCCAAGTTTTGGTTTTTGATGCATGATTAAAAATTTTTTGGCATTTGCAATATCCTAATTGTTTTGATTTAAGCGGCTTCAACTGCTGCTTCCAAAAGAATTTTCTCAACATTTGGCTGAATCCACTCCAAACTACAAAATTCATTGGGGCCAAAAACAGTACAAAAATTGGTTTTCATCGAAACTAATCCATTTTCCAATCAAAATACTGAAATGGAACACAATGACAAAAATGATTCGTCTGATGATGAATGCATGATAGAACATGATATTGATTAATTAAGAGATAATGAAACATCTGTAACCATTGCATTTCTGTACTGATTAAAAAAATTAAATCTTTCTGTATTAATGGAAAATTGTGACTAAATTAATAATTAGTTAAAACATTAAAGTTCCAATCATGTTCATGAGTTCAAAATTTGTTCAATTTAAATGAGCCAAAAACCATGAAAAACCTAAATATTTAATAAAATTAATATTTATTATAATAAAAAATAATCATGATATTTGTTTTTTAACTTAAAACCCTACACCACCATACTTTCTTTATACGTTTGGCCAATGGGTATAAGTTAATTGTTCTTTTAACTGTGCATTCAATAAAATTGAGGTTCAAATTAATGATTACAACAATTCAAACTTCACGATAATTTTAATTTGCAAAATATTATGAAAAGAAAACAGTATAGAAATCCTTTAAAAATATTACAATAATTTATCTTGTTCATTACTTCAATTTAACCAAAAATTTATACTATTTTTGAAAGCAACTTGAAAAGCCAACTATACCTTTACCTAGCTTGGTATACCGTTTCTTAAAACATACAATATGGACACTTTTAAAAAATGGAGGGAAATAAAGTTTTCTTATTAAAATAATTACAATTAGCAATAAATTCAAAGAAGTAGTGAAAGCAAAAAAAAAAAAGCATATGAAATGGAAGTAAATAAAAGGAACCTTCAATACCCGAAAATTCCACATACAAAAGTTGAAGTTGATGTTGAAATGAATATTTTGTATTACCGCTTTTTCAGAAACGAAACCACTAATTTGCACAGATCTGATTGGTCGCTGAGTCTCCACGTACAGTAACACTAATCTGCATTGAACAAGAAAAAAAATTGTCAAAATCATTTAGGTTTTCAATTTCACAACAGCTCAAGTTTTTCAAATGTAATTTTCAACAAAAGTACAAAGTTAAAAACTTTGAGGCATTTTACGATGTATCTTTCTATTGTTACAACCTCTGAAATATCGCAAACTGCCCATTTGTGTTTCTCGAAAACGAGGTTGATGGACTAAATCAAATCTATGTCATAAAATAATTCATTAAATAAATGTTAGTTCATTAATATTAGAAATATATATATTCATGTTAGTACTTCATTTCACACCTGATCAAGTCGTTCATATTTTATATATTATATCATATATCATTGAGCAAATAACTCAACCCAAACTAAAACTTCCATAATTTGTTGTTTGTTGTTTTTTTTAGATTAACTGGAGTCTACTTTGACATGTTTTGGTAAGGTTTCTTTTCGTTTATTTTGATTAAATGCTTCTCTATTGCCTGTGATTTACATTATAAATTGCCTATAATGATTTAAATTAAAAGTTTTCGTTGATATTCTTTTTAATTAGAAAATTTCGCGTTACTGCAGTACGGCCCTGTCAATGTTGTTTATTTACTTTAGAAAGTACTTGTTAACCTTAAAATTTGTTTTTATTTTTAATATGGAGCGTTTATTATAGTTTTTCAAACTGTATCAAGTACCGATAGGTGTTACGTGATATTTTGGCTGTTGTTTGAATATATTAACTGCGCCACTAATATGTTAATGTATACGTTCGTGTAAGATCATAAAATTTGTGTTTAGTTAGCAAACACTTTGTACAAAACTTTTATGCATATTATTCATACAAAACAAAACTATTAAATTGATATGCCCAAACGAATGAATTACAAGTAAAATCAATTTAAGAATATTAAGTAGTTTGCGAATTTACAAATAAACAAACAGTAAGCTCCTGGTTTGCAGTTACCACTTACCGCGATTCTAAAAGATTGTCACCAAGGCCGAAATTATGTGTGTTTTTATTGTGAGGGCACATTAAAAAAAGTTTAGGGTGTGTGCCATGGTCACCCATTCATACATTGGACCCATGTCCAAAAGAATGGGGGCTCGACTCGTAGCATGAGTGTAGAGATCTATCATTGCTCATGCCAAAAATAATCCAACATGTAGAAGAAAAATCCATTGTGGTCTTCACTCATATTCAGGTTTCTTGGGGTAGCAACTCGCGTGTTGGCATTGTATAACCATGGTCCAAAATTACGAGGCAGTGTTCTCAGGGTTTATTTTAGATTCAGGACCACCGCCAATAGCCCACTGTGCAGATCTTCTACTGTCATAATTCACTTAATTCTGATTTACATAAAAAGTTTAAATCGATGCCTTTTTTTAAAGACATCTAGAAAAGCAAAGGAGTTTGACTAAAAAGGGACAGAATTTTTTCAAAAGAGGGCAGCATTTTTGCAATAAAGGCCATGAGGGCCCTATTGAGATGGAAAAGGGAACGCAGGGCCTCCCTCCAAAAAGCGCTTAGAGTGAACCCTGGATTCAACAAGGCTGGGTGGTTAAATATCGTCGCAGCACTAAAGCTGAATAATGGGCTATTGGTGATGGTTCTGATTCGACAGTTATGCAATTAATCAATAAAAATATGGCAAAAGTCTTAAGTGTAGCATATACTGTGTGCTAATGTGTGAAACTCATATCTCAATTTAATAAACCTGGCAATGTTAGTCTTCGTCCTATGACCGCCGACTACTCAGTTTCAAAGCCGGTACTCCCTAAGCATTTGATTATGGTGCTTACATGTAATCCTTCAAGCAGTTAATTATGATGAATACAATTATGCAGTTAATCAATAAAAATGTAAATTCCTAGTACACGGTACTTACCCTCAATCTAGTTGGTGGTGCTGACGATATCCTTTAAGTGGACACTGGTTCCCAGTGAAGTGGCTGAATCCCTCGTGCATTTATGTGTTGAATAATTAATCTTTTTAGAGTTGAAATCATGTGAAATTCATCTTTACCAATATTTAAATATTTGGCAACTTTTTTTTTTCTTCCAAAATATTTGTTGAGAAAAAGTTATTATACTGTGACTGCTCGAATTATTTTGTAGATTTCTATTCGGAACAGATGTAGTATAGGACATTTGGCGCGTTTTTTTGTTGGCGACGAAAAATTGCTGTTAAACATAGCATAGGGTTGCCAGATTGAAAGTCGCCGAAAGAATCGGAAAATACCAACAATGTCAGGTGTGGGTTGCCATACTATAAATTTATCGCCCCAATAAAACACGCCAAAAAAAGCCTCACGCGCCAAATGTCCTATACTACATCTGTACCTTCTATTCTATTCATTAACAAAGCTTATCTTACATTTCATAAGTTTTCACTAAAAAACACACTTTGTTAACTTGCTAATAATTTATCATTAACTTCCTTACATTGCATATGCTTTTATAGACTTTGATAAAAGGCTTTTCATAGACTTTAGTTTTGTTTTATTATTATTTTTTTACTCCTATTCACTTAATTTCCTTATTTTCAGGCTTCATCATTTTGAAAACTAATCAAACTGCAAGTTCTTTCCAATCCCCAAAATGGCAACAGTAGGTCAGCAACCACACATCCAAACCCCAAAACAAAATGAACGACCAAAACCTTCGGTCACTCAGCTGGAGTTCCATCAGGCCATGTCGGACTTCAAAGTCATGTTCCCAGAAATGGATGAAGACGTCATCGAGGTCGTCCTACGAGCGAACAATGGAGCCGTCGATTCAACCATAGACCAGCTACTAGCAATGACCACCGACAATGAGAATGAGCGCATTCGTGCTGAGTTAGATGCAGATGAAAATGACGAACTCCCACCAAGCTACTCTCCCGCCACTCCCCCGCCTTCTTATCACCAGGCCGTGCCATACGCTCAAAGTCCCGGACGAATGGTGGGAGCTCAGCTTGGACGCAAAAGCAGTGGTGTGTCTCCGTTATTAATGCGACGTAATCAGCTTTTGAATCAAAAATTAGGGCAGCATTCTCAGCAGCACTTTCCAAGTGTTGTTCCTAAAATTGCACCTCCGCAGAGGAATGAGGTTTGTCAGTCCAAATCAAACGCAGCAGTAGAGTCGCATAAGAAGAAATGGAATCCGCCTTTGGTGGGTCCTCTGCCACCATCGTTTCTGCGTCTAGAAGATCATCAACCAAAAAGTAGAAGGGGAAAAGTATGATATTAAATACTAAAATTTTTATATTATCAATTTATAATGTATTGTATTCTAGGTATATTTAAAAGAAATCAGTGCAGATTTTTTGTGTCATAAAAATTAAGGTTTAAAAAATCAAAAATTAGTAAAGGCTCAAATTTAAAACAATGCTTTATGATCATAGGAAACTTACTTAAATTTATTAGTTTGTTTTATGTGCTTATACATAAACTTAAAACATTTTCTTTAAAAGAAATTAAAATTGAAGTTTTTGTACTGTATTTGGAAATTGAAACAACTTAATTACAGATACATAATTATTTAGAACTTATCAAAAAAGAAAACTACTCAATATGTATTTGGTGTTTTTATGTATAATGTAATAACTACCTTCAATTTTAAATAAAATAAGATTTGTGTGTATAACATTAAGGTTAGCCTTGCATAAGCGATAATTGCACTGCAATTATTGCTAAAAAAAATCACTCGACAACTTCCCGAGGATTATTTTAATTGCATTTGACCCCTGGCTGCCACATTTCAAATTTTGAAATCGTCAAACTCGTATTATCACAATCCATACAAAATCACCAAATTGTCAATTATTTGCTAAAGTTGTTAGTATGGTATGGAGCAAAAGGATATTTTGTCCGATAATTGCTGATTGATCGGATAGAATTTGAGTTTTTCAATTGCATGCAACTAAATAGTTCAGTTGCATGTCCAATAATTGCCAGTGTGCGGCTTGCCTAAAAGTGCTTCAGACTCAACTTCATTTTTCCAATTGCTGTGTTCTGAAACTAAGTTTGCGTCATGAAAAAATAGGGGAATAATCGTATGTATATCATTGCATAAGAGAATAAGTAAGGTTTAATTGGATAGACATTCCAATACTATTGTGTTTGTTGCAAGCATTCCTGTAATGTTTTAGTGTAACTGACATACAGGGTCATGTGTTGAGTTACCTACTAAAGTAGTGGTTCCCCAACCTTTAGATATATACCAAATTAAAAGTTAAGCAATGGATGGACCACCATCTTTTAGTAACACTAAATACAATTGAAATGTCAAATATTATATTAATACTAAATATAATTCAACTATTGGATATTATATTTTTGGCAATTAAATATGTTAATTGTACAGATGATATAATTTTTAACTTAAATTATATTAGGTAACATTTCAAAATAGTCCTTTGTTACTATTTTCAAATAATAAAGAGATATTTGAGTTTAAACTTGCATCTGCTTCGCCAACAACAATATTTGTAGTACATGTACGAGAGTAGAATTGAAAGTGGCACTCTTTCAAAGATATAAAGTTTCTTTACAAAGACCTTCATGGACCATTTTAGAGCCTCCCACTGGTTGGGAACCAATGTCTTGGACCAAAAACAAAAAGCTTTACTCTTTATCTGGTTATAACCACTTCGATTTGCACTTGCACCTTGGTAGTAGATTCCACATATTACAATATAATACATTACTAGTAATGCATAATATCATTAAAATTGTCAAACATGCACAAAACCATTATTTTATTTATTGATTTAAATTAAATGGATAATCAGTAAGTGATATAATTTGATGTTTCATTAATGCATTCTAGAGAATACATGAAGTATTAAATTATATAACAGGGTTCTATATATAGTAGATTTTAATTGTTTAAGAAACTTTAATGTATACCTTTGTATTTTAGTTCATGACTTTAAGCTCTGCTATGCTGCAAAAACGAATGCAAGAAAACGAACGCCAGCGGAGAAATACAATTGGTGCTGAAGATCCTGAACTAGCTCAGTATTTAGAAGATGAGCGGATTGCTCTCTTTCTGCAAAATGAAGAGTTTGTAAGGGAGCTAATGGGAAATAAGGAATTTCTGTCAACTTTGGAAAAAGGTAAGAATTTTTATTTCAATTTAAAGGTAGAAAATGTTGTTATACATTTCATTTAAAAAAATTAATGTTTATGATTTTGTGGTTTTGTAAGTAGTCCTACCTAAATGTTATGACTGATTATATTAAAAGTGTTTTGCATCACAATGGCCATACAGTTAATTTATTAATGATTTTAACGCTAATTACATCTTTAAAACTTAAAATGAACTATTTATTTTTATTTAGATACTGAATCTGATGGTAGCATGACTCTTCAAGCAAAGCATTATCAAAGTAAGTTTTCAAGTAATTATTGGTCTTGTATATTGTGCATTTTAACTATATTTTTAAGTAAGTTTCCAAGTAACTATTATTGGTCTTATTTAGAATGAAGTGTAATAAATATTTGTCTTTATACTCCTTATACCCTATTTTTTATTTAAATAATTTATAACTCAAGTTTGGCATGGCTCTGTCACTGTTCAAAGAATTGGTGCTCAAATTTGACATGTGTTTCATGTTGCATTGCCTTTTTATTTGTAATTTATTTTCCCAATTTTGTTCTTCATTATTCACCTGAATGGCTGTATGCATTATTTCTTTTTAAATATTTATTGTTTTTAATTTTACTGTATGTTAAATTACTACTGTACAATAGAACTCCAGTTACCAAAATGAAACAAAGCAGGTTGCTAATTATCCGGATCGCTTTCAGAAAGAAAAGAAAAATTTGCAAAATATACATTTAAAAAGTTTCTTATCTATGTATGATATTGTTTTTGATGTTCATTAAATTACATTCTAAAGAAAAGTTTGTTTTTTTACTAAGAAATAACCTTTTTTTCGTGAATTATTCAATTATCCAAATATTTTGTTATCTGGATGAAATCTGGTCCCAATTGATCTGGATAATTGGAGTACTACTGTACTTAATAATGATTTTAGCATTTTCAAATAAGCAAACTGATCATATGTTGACATGATTGTTTGAAGCCAAAATATCAACAGTTATGTTCACAAAATTGTTTTATTAGTCTTATCGCATAGACAATAAAAAAGTTATGCAGATCATTGTTTACTTTGACTACAGCACTTGTAATCGCCATTGAAGGGAGGAAGGATTTATACCTAGATATTTGATGGTGAGAAATTTGTGTTCAACACATTTTAGATAAATTGAGATGAAATATGCTTCAAATACAAAAGAATGCTTGTGCAAAGTATTATGAAGCAAAGAAACATGCATGATCTGCTTTAGTATGTCCAAGTTATTACTAAAGCTAGTTACTTTGCCTTCTACAAATATCAACTTACGGAGTTATGGCTCTAAGCTCTTCATGTTGTCATTAAAGGTAAAATGATTGAAGTAGCTACGTTCTATACATATTGCATCTTTAAATTTCATTTTTAATTATTCACTGTATTTTGTTGTTGAAAGAGTAATTGATAGAAAAATCCTTGTCTATTAAAATGTGCTAATTTTTTGCTATATTTACATACTACAATAATTAGTTTTCATGTCGTTTAAAACATAAGTTGTGAAATTTCAATAGCATGATACATAATTATAAAGATTATATATTAAATACATTTCACATTTAAATAGTATGTTTGCATATAACAGGTTTTATTGTTATGCATATTTATTTATCTATTAAAATATATTTAGACAAATTTATATTTAGATTGAAAAAAAAATTCAAAATTGGAACTCTTTAAATAAACAATGTATTGACATATGCAGGAATGGGTTGTTCAAGATAATGAAAACTCTAAGCACACAGTTAAAAATTAAATTCATACATGTTTTCTTTTAGTATTTTATAATATATTTTATTTCAAATAGTATTGATTTAAAGAATTTTTGTTCTCTAATTATGTGATTTTGTAAATTATTATTGATCAAGACTGCTTAATAAATTAATTTGAAATTGTACCAAAATTTGTGTTTTTATCTGACTGAAATTTTATGTATATGTTTGTTTGGGTCTGTTTAACTTAATTGTTGTTTGTTTTATCTAAACATATTTTATATAAAGATATAACTTTTACATTTATGATAGTACATAATGAAAGTAATTGTTATCTTGCATTTAACAGCCAAAGTCACTGAAAAGGCTGCAATTGGTGCCGAGTCTTCCAAAGCCGAAGAACATTCGCAAATTCCACATTCTTTGGCAGGTGATGATACAGATGCAGTATTTAGAGAACGTTTGAAAAATATGGGTAAATGTAAGTACAATTATATTTACAAACATTATTTTAAAGAATCTTTAATGTATTTTGTCAATAGTATAACTTTTTATCTTTTACATTAAAATTGTTACATTATTTTAATTATATTACTATATGCTGTCGATGTACACCACTGGTTCTCAACCCCTGTCCCTTAAACCACTGGTAGTCCATGGGAAGGTTCAAAGTGATAATAATAAATTTATTGATGCACACCCATATTTTATCGAGGATTTAAACTTGGAACCATTGTGTGGCAGCTCAGTATGTTAGTGAACTGCCTCGCAATGAGTACTGTTAGGCCACAAAAAAAGGTAATATCCAATTAACCTGATGTTTTTGTTTTCCTAAAAACAGACTTTGACTTAAATTTATTCCTTTTAAATTATAAAAAAAAACTTTATTTAAGAATCAAAATATTTGTGCTTTTTTTTTATAAAAAAACGCACTTTTATGAATTTAGAACAATTGTACACTTTTTTTTATTATTACAACAAATAACTTGCTACAAGTTATTTGTATTTTTGTTAGAGAAAGTGTCATTTCCCTCCCATGGATTGCTCAATTGTCAGTCTGCTGATATACTTTACATAATAAAAGTGTATTTCTTTGAAGAATAATTTTTAATACAATGTTTTAAACCCATATTTTTAAATGGACTTTTACGTCCAAGAATAGTGAAGTTTATAAAACAGGTGCAAACTCAAATATCGCATTGATTCTTGGAAGATCATATATGAAGAATTTCATTGACTTCTAATGATACCTTATAAAAATTAAAATATATTAATTATAGTAAAACTTTTTTTAATTGATATGTTTAATTTGTAAATTGATTCATCAATTCCTAAATTATATTTAGTGTTGTTAAAAGTTTATGGTCCCCACTTTGTCTTAATTTTGACTTGGGGGTCTGCAGTCTTCAAAAGTTTGGAAATGACTGATGTACACTATTAATGTATTAATATTAAGATTTTGTCTTTTGAACTTGCATACTTGTGGAAAATTGTTTTCCAATTAATAATAAACTATACTGTTTTAATCTTGCTCACTAAATATGCTTGGTTTAAATCTTTTGTAGACCAGAGTTAAAAATTAGGGGAGGCTTTGTCCATCTACAATTTTTATGTTGCACATAACATTTATTTCGTAATTTTGTTTAATAAATTATATTACACCAGAAATGTAAAAGAACTGCAGCTGAGAATGTTTATCCTTAATTCATGTTTTATTATCATGTATTTGAATTACAACATCCATGCACAGTTACAGTTTTAAAAAATGTAGATATATTGTACATGGATCTCCATTAATAAACATATATCATATTAAAATAAAAATCCATTAATTCTGGACGTTTTTCGGGAGATACATCTCCCTTCATCAGCAGAAAATTAAAAGTCTTTGTGTAATAAAATATAAATAAACCCAGTATTGAAAGTGTTGCCAAAGAAAACCAAAAACTATTTAATCGGTTGGAGTTAACTATTGTTTGCCAACAAGCGGGAAATACTGGGACAAAAAATGTTTCATTGACAATCGAATCAATATTGCTAAAAATATGAAACGCCTCCAGGAAGTCAAGTTCAGCTGGAGATTTGGGTTTGCAAATTAAATGTGGGTTAGAAAAATTAAATATATGACCATGTTCCCAAGAGTGCTTGGCAATGGAGGACTTCTTTATTTCTGTTTAACAGTATGTGTTTTATTACACATACTTTTCATTTTCTGCTGATGAAGGGAGATGTATCTCCTGAAACATGTCTAGATTTAATGGATTTTTATTTGCATATTTTAATGTTGTATTTGTATTTTAATATTCTTAACACAATGTTCTATAACACGAGTTTTTATCTTAAACATATATCATATTGTGCATTGCTTGATGATTCATTTATTTTTTGTGTGATTATACAAAATTGTTCTGTGAACTAAGAACTTATTTTTATAAGTGACTGAGAACATTCCTTATTAGGATGTAGTTTTATTAAAATTATTGGCTATCAGCAAATTCAGTGCAAAACATACTAATATAGTGTACAATAAAACCGAAAATAAAATTAAGGATGTCGAGGTAGAAAATGTGTATGTGTATTTTTATGTATTTTATTACTGCATATTGATATGATTTTGAAATATTACAAATTCTAATTATCTCATTGAAAAACATTGTTTTAAAAATGATTGATAAAGTGTTTTAATAGTTTGATAATTTTCATCTTTAAAAGTTGTGAATATGAAAATATTTAATAAATTTTAATATGTAAATTATTGCTTACAAAAGATTGTATCTTTTTATTTCAGAAATGAAATTATCCACCATTTAAGAATCATTTTGTTTACAAAAACTATTTGCCATTGAACATCAAAACAAACTTTACATAAGCTTCACAACATTTTAACTTACATAAACAGATATTCCGGTTAAGGAAGTATAAATTGATAAAATAATATACTAAAATCTGACTACATAATGTACCAATATATCACAAAATAAACTTAAATCTGTCATTTTATCTTGCATTCAAAAAAAGTTTTCACAGCAAGCATTTGCCTGTTGTCCTAGTCCTATGAAAATTTATTGCATTAAGCTTATTGAAAGTTTTAAGCTCACATGTTTATTTAACATTCACACCATATAACTAGTATTATTTCAACAAACTAACTTAAAACTAGTATTCATAGTTTGTAGTGGTTTCTTGTATTTCAATTAATTTTTATTGTCATGTTATAAAATTGTTTTTTGTTTAATAATCTGCATATGTATTTTTTATAAGACAAATTCAACTTATACATATTTTATCTAATTCTATGTACTTTACTATTTTAGTGTCCAGAAGAAAATTTGCTCAGCTAGCAAGTATTTTTTCTCGTCGAAAACGTGCATTTAAACCTATGTATCCTTTTAATACTAATCTATCAGTACAAAGAGAAGTGCACTTTAACCTTTAGAAGGCAGGTATTTGAATTTAACATGGGATAATCATTCTGGTTGAACTATCGATCAGCCGTCCTGTAAAAAATTAAAAATATTGTTTGCTTTTATTTGTTTCTGCTTAAAACTTTTCATTAAGAGCATTTTTATTTTATTTCTATCAAACAATATTGTACTTTTTTTTTTTTTGGTAATTATTAAAATAAAAAAAAGTTATTTACTATTTATAATTTTAGCTGACTAAGCGACAGAGAAGTTTCTGCTTTAACTTGAAATTTCTGCATATGTTTGTTACGCAGTTATGACCGCATTTGTTGTTCGATTTTCTTCAAATTTGGTATGAATGTTTCTTAAAAACCGATTTCTAAGTTGTTTTTTAAAAAAAATTGGGGTTGTGAGGTCTACTGTTCCCAGAATTATTACTATAGTAATTATTTAAATGAGTTCATTCTAGCCTTAAAGATATTTAACTGATTATAGATTTCAATGTTATTACCTATTTTCGTTCCTAATCCCTAACTTAAAAAATAGCCTGGGTGAAGGCTCCAATCCATCTCGGGATAATTTGCTGCTACACGAGGATGAGTATTCTGAACTATCAGAAGACGATTCTGATACTGATTGGAACAAAAAAGACTCTTGGAACAGCCATGTGAGTAGAATTTCCATTTTAATACTGCTGTATAAGAAAATAAAACATATTTATATTACTATTTATTGCCAATAAACACTAACATTTGTTCTAAAGATTCATTATATAAATACTTTACTGAAAACAAATGTTTATGTTAATGTGTAAGTTTAACATTAAGACAACATTTGGGGTAGGTGGTATTAGTGGTTCAATCTGTGTTAATTTTGTATGTGTAGTTCACTCTAGAAAGTATAATCAGTTCAATATTTTCTCAGCTGATTGTCTAATGTGTGCTATTTATTTTTATTTGTAAGAGAATTGTGAAAACTTTCTGTAATTTGCTATTAAAGTAATATCTAGTAAATCATACATTGTATCTACACCGATTTTAATTAATAAACAGTTTTTATTTTCTATAAATATAAGTACAGCAGAACCTCTATTATCCGACCTAATTCTGACTGAAGGTCGGTTAATCGAAAATTCCGGATAAGAATTGTCAAAGAATAGAAACAATTAATAAACCAGTAATCAATGTTTTCTTTAATTAATTATAGGATTTACTCTTAAGATGTGTTTAAATTCAACCCACAACCTATCTGTCTATCACTCATATTAAAATCCAATCCTTGGACATCCCCCTGTTTAATAAATTTTAATAGTTGCATCAAATCTCCTCTAACCCTTCTCTCTTCCAGAGTATTCATTTTCAAATTTCTAAATCGATCTCCACATTTCATGCCTGAAAAACCTTGAATCATTTTAGTGCCCTGTGCTGAACTCTCTGTACCAAGTCAATGTTTTTTTAACAGATATGGTGACCAAAACTGTACAGTATACTCAAGACGAGTCCTTACCAAACCTCTATACAATGGCAAGATTACATCATTAGATTTTGATAAAACACTTTTTATGATGTGCCTCAACATTCTATTAGCTTTTTTTGCTAATCGCTGTACATTGATGACCCATTTTAAAATCCTCATTTAGTAATACCTTCAGACCTCTGAAAATATCACTATTTTGGATTTTTGCTTCCTGTAAAACATAGGCAGCCTTTCTAATTTTGATACCATGTGCAAATACTGACATGGTCGCTTAACAGAGAGTTCTGGATAAAAGAGGAACGGGTTATCAAGGTTCAACTGTATGTGAATAATTAAGATATATATAAACATTATGTGTGCGTACGAACAAGTGAGTGAGGTATGAAAATATTTACATGTATTAATATATTTGTTCTATCTCAAATACTTGCCATATGTTAATATAAATCTTCTATATAAAAGTTAAAAATAGTGCTTGCAAAAACGAGTAATAGAGCTATTTTTGAAATAACTTGTAAGATTATATAATGGACAATTCCCACATTTTCTAAAAATGAGTAAAAACTACTTTTTTTAAATGAGAAAACCATGCTGATTTCAAATATCCACACGTTAATCACCAAAAAAAATTACTTTGTTAAGTATAACGAAAGGAAAATCGCAAAATTTGACTCCTTCTCGAATCGCTCCGCTATTGGCTGCTCCGATTATGACGTACCAATATCCTAAACACAGATCAGCGTATTTGGGATAAAGCGTTCTTCTCGTTACTTTCCGATGACCGTTCCTTGTATTTGGAGATTGATGATGGTTGAAAAAAATTCGAATTTTGATATAATAAAGTTAAAATAATTTAACCCACTAAATAATTAATATTGCATACGTTCTTTACCTTTATATTCAATGTCAAACATAAATATTTTCTTGACCTATTCGATTCCCTTGTTTTGGATATTATATGCTAAATATAAAATATAGGTCCGTTCTAAATCGACATTTGTTGTTAATGTGAGGCCTGTGTATTCACCGTTTGCATGTTTTTCTAATATAACTTTATAATTATCATTTAAATATATCATCTAACATTTAAGTTCGACGTTATTTTCAATATTACTGCATTTGATAGAGGGCATAAAGTTTGAAGTTTATTTTCTTTCCTTAAAAAAAAAAACACGCACACATGCTTAATAGTTGACGGTAGTCTTATTTCCATCAATCAACAAGTTTATGGTGATGCTTGAGATTGAATCCATCAGCAAATCGTTTGTTGCATACTTCATAAGAGTGTGGTTCTTCACCTCTATGCACAAAAAGGTGGCGCTTGAGATCGAATACAGAAGTGAATTGTTTGTTGCATACTTCACAAGAATGTAGCTTTTTTCCTATATGCACAAAAAGGTGCTGCTTGAGTTGGGATTTAAGAGAGTAAATGTTTTACTGATGCATACTTCACATTTGTGCTGCTTTTCTCTAGTATGTAAGAACAGGTGCCACATGAGATCAGAGCCACGAGTAAATTGTTTGTTGCACACTTGACATTTATGCAGTTTTTTTCCTGCATGAATTAACAAGTGAGCTTTGAGATTCGACTTATTTCCAAATTGTTTGTTGCATACTTCGCACAAGTGTGGTTTTTCTCCTGTATGCAAGAGAAAGTGCTGCTTGAGTTTGAATCTTCTAGTAAAAAGTTTGTTGCATACTTCACGAGTGTGGTTTTTCACCAGTATGCACAAAAAGGTGGCGCTTGAGATAGAATCCCGAAGAGTACATTTTTTACTGCATACTTCACATTTGTGCAGCTTTTTTCATGCATGAATTAACAAGTGAGCTTTGACTTATTTCCAAATTGTTTGCTGCATAATTTACATGTAGTTGGATTTTTTCCTGTATTTAAGAGATAACTTTTAATACTTGACTTTTGAATCAATTGCGAATTTTGATCTTGGTTTGCAAATAGAATAGATAATCGGCAGCGTGGGGGCATGACTGCTGTTCAGAATCATTCTTTAATGTAAGCATTTTCGGACGCAGTTATCCGAATACTTATATCAGTCAGTCACTGATACATTACTAGTTGTTATACTAGAGTTCATCAGGATATAAATATTTCACGTATTCTGTGCAACTGTGGGGCTTTGTTTGGAACTTTTCGAGTTGGTGATGCAAAATTGATTAGAAACCATTCAAGTTTTATCCAAAATATCCGAAAATGAAATTATTACACCCCCGAATTCGCCTTCAAATTTTCTACAGAACTAACCTATTTTATTCGCCTGAAACAAATTTTGTCAAAATGGAATTTTTTCTGAAGATTTAAATATATTCAAGAACCAATAAATGCATTTAGAAAAACTTATCTGGCGTTTCCCCACGAATCTCCTTATGTGACAAAACACGTTTTGAATGTTTGGCTCCTCAATTGCAAGGATAAATTGTGTTCATTATATTATATTTATTTGTACACAATCTCTACAACTTGCCTTTTTTGAGCCAATATCTCTACACAGTTTTTGGACTATAAGGGAAGATATGATGCAAATTCGCGACGGTGTGGCTTCTTCCGCCCGAGACCTAGCGAAGATCATGGTACCAGGTGTCTCGGTTTCTCCTTCGCCGCGGGTGTTTAGGGTATTGGTACGTCACAGACCCTTCGCGCTTTTGGCCTGATTTCGTGCACTTTAAAAAAGACCAACTTTGAAGTCGTATAAAAAAATAAATACGAATCGGAAAGTGTAAATTTTGCGATGGATGACTCTTTTTCGGTTGTCCGAATAGAATAAAAAAAATTAAATGTGGGAATTGTCCATTAAATCATAAAATTTTAAGTAGTAATTAATTAAGTATTTTTAGAATAAACAAAAATTTATTCTTATAAACTGTTTTCAGTTGTAAACAATTGCTTATAAACAATTTTGATAAATTTGTTAAAAATTCAAAAATATTAAAACTTTGAAAGTTTTCTTTATACTTCTTCTCAAGAAAGAAAACAGTTTATTATTGATAATAATAATTACTCCAACACCACAGCTACATACTAGTTTAAATGCCTGAAGGTGCTTGTCTTATTGTATAATTCTGCAAGTTTTCATTTAGTTTTTGTGGATATACCATAGGTTTTCCTAGTTTTAACATAAAACTTTAAAATATTTTTTTTAATTAAATCATTTTTGTCAAATTGCCTTTAGTTATTGAGTATTACGTACAAGCAATTTTGATCAACTGGTTACAATTTCTAAAAATATAAAAGAAAACTTTGAAAGTTTGTAGATATAAATAATTTCAACACTTATTTACACCAGAATAAAACTTGTTTTGAATGATAAATAAAAATTTCAAATCAGCAATTTTACTATAAAGGCTTTAAACATTATTATACTGATATTAGTACTATATTTCCATCTTAGACTGCTCTAAAACAAAAGCAATAATTTGCCCTAAATTAAAAAAAAAATTATGTTTGTTAATAAAATGTTAAGTTAAGAAGACAATTTCTGAAAAGCCTATTTGTAGCTGCATTTTTTTTTTTTCAAAACTCCCATAAAATCTATTTATTTGTATCATTATTAATAACTGGAGTTATCTGTGACATTACTTGAGTTTTACTAAAAATTTAATTTTTTCAGCATGGTGCTATTGAAAAGCAAACATTGAAAAACTTGCATAAACAAGATCACAGCTGAAATAGGTCCCAAGATGAATTGTTTGAATACAAAACTTGAACTACCTTAGTCAAGACTAACATCCTAACCTGTTACTAGTTTTGTTTAATTTACATTATCCTTGCAAAGATACACATAATTAAGAGTTATATATTATTTATATTTTAACCTTAGTAATGTGTCATTTGCCTTCCCACTATATGTGCCAAACAAATTTTTAAATCATTTTATTAACTATTTTTATACTGCTTTTAAATTTAAGTAATGGTTTGATATCTTTTATATTTTGTCTTCATGAATGGCAAAACTCTGAATTAGTGTTACAAATTTTTTAATGATATCAGATTTGTCTGGTGATGCATTTTACATGTATACGAATGGAGTATGTTTTGTTGTTTGCGTTAAGAATTAACCTTGGTAGCTCTGTGGCTTGTGCAACCTAAAAACTACTTTTCAATATATTGGGAAGCATAAGATTAGCCAACATTAAACTTTGTATGTGTTATGGAAAGGATTGAAGTGGTTTTAGTGTAGCTAATGAAGAGCATTCCATGTGAAGAAAGCTGTTTTTGCTATTCATCTTTTACTGTACTTTCAAAATAATGTAAATTACAAGTACTTTTATCTTGTTATTCCTTACAAACGGTTTTAAATAATTATAGTCTCATTTTAAAAACTTTACTCTACTTTTCAGCTAAAACAATGTGTGTGGGCTTTTTAGCCATGCGAATGCGAAAAATATTTGTAGGTGTGTTTTATTAAAAGTGCGGAATTTGTTAACATACATGCAAAATCTACCACCATGTGGTATACTATTACAGCCATAAATACTTTCTCACTCAACGTTAACCTTTTTAGGTTTGCTGACATCAAGTCCTATTGTTAGGGGTGTGGTATCACTCGTAACCAAAAGGTTAAATGCATGTTTGTGTTATATGCTATCTTGTAAGTCAAGAAAATTTAGACTTGTATGATCTGTATGAAAAGACAGCAAACTTGTAATGAGAGGATTGCAAGTTCAATCGTAGTCTGATGTGTAGAGGAGGCTGGTATACGTTAAATCCGTTATGGTTTAAATCTCAATGCTGGTCGTGGTGCAGAGGTTTAGTAAGTGAGGCGTCAGCTCAGGTGTTATCCTCATCATCTGACCACAGTTCAAAATTATGAAACTGTGTTCCCTGGACTTTTCTTCGAGTTATAGATCCGGATGGTGTCGGAAATTGAACATTGTGTATCTCTAGTGCAATGTTAATTCAACAAATTAACCCATAAAAAATTAATTTCAAATTTTTATGTCAAATTAATTGTCTTTGCTAATTTATTGAAAAAGTTGTCCAAAGGGCAACTCTTCATACCTATACATGACAAATTTCGGATATGTTGAAATATTTTATTTGAAGAATGATGCGAGATAGAGGACTAAGCCTTTGTGTGTCCTAGTAAAAATTAAGGATTTTTTTTTCTTAAATGTTGATACATGTTGCAATTGTATTCCGATAAGATTAAAAGAATGGTATTATACAGTGTTATTTTTTGTTGTGTGCACGTCATAGTGTGTTTAGAATTCCAATTCTAGAACTGATATGATATATGTATTTAACTTTATTAGAGTTTTTATATATTTACTATAGTTTTAGTTAATATATTCATTCTGAGTCATTTAACAAACATTCAATGCTGACTGATAGCCATATTTTTAAAGTGTTGTGTTTATCATTTTATTCGTATTTTGTGCTATATATTATTTTATTTTACAAACACTTCATAATTAAAGCATTGCATAACATATAATGCTAAATTCAAGTTTTAGTATTTTTGGTCCTGCTTAAATAACTTTTACTAAAAATATTTCTTTCATTCTTAAAATACTAAATTTGTAATGTAAATTTTTTCTAAAAATCTGGGTAAAATATAACTTGTTACATTAATTTCTTACTAATTTCAAACCTTTTTATAACTTAAACAGAAAAAAAATAATAATGGTGTTTTTTTTTTCACATTTTATTAGTTTTTTATAATTATTTGAAAATACAAAGGCAATTTTTTTATTTCCATAAAAGTATTTTATTTTCTGAATTGTAATGTAACATATATTTGTTGTGTATGTATATTTTTTGTTTATACCAGTACATATTTATACTGGCATTGTATGATACAATGCCATTTTCAATAAATACATGGAAAGTCCTACAAAATTGGTTTTAAAGTGCTATATACTTGCTAAATTATCCTAGTTTCGCTTTGAAAGCCGTAAGTGTATATTGATTTTTTTTACACTTATTAATATATATGTGTATAATTTTATTTAGGAAACCAAAATAATATTCATCTAAAATTACCAGATTTTTGTGCCAAATTTCCTAATAAAATACTTAAGCTCATGTATATTTCCTAAATTAAGATATGCTTATTGAAATATAATAGCTCATTTGTATAGAGAATTTTAAGTTAAAATATAAGGTTTATATCATGTATGTAAACTTTTATGATTGTTTGTATATCATCAAAAAAGTAACCTTTTCTAAAGTGCGTCATGTTTTTGGTATAAAATTAATATTTGATGTGATATTTTTTTCCATGAGGAATGAAGATTATTTGGATGTTATTATTCTCTACTTCAGTAAATAATAATAACCATTTAACTCAACTAAAGATTTAGTAATTTTAAAGACTGGTTTTATTATTTATCTTTACAGAAAAGTACTGCTGTTTATTTGCAGGGTTTTTACACTGTTTTAATAAATTTGCTCAGCTTTTAAATATGATTGATAGTTTACAATCAAGTTTCAAATACTTTAGTTTTTGGGGGGGGGGAACTAATATAATATTTATAAGTATTAAATTTAAATACTATGTATTCAAATTGTTTTAAAATATGGGTACATGTAGTGACATATTCAAACATCTAGTGTTATATTTTTAAATACTTGCTGTTCTGAAACTGTTTCATTGTCTTTTTTTTTACAACTTATTGTAAACAGATTTTGTAAGCTTAACTCCTGTAAAAGTAAAATTAATCCATCATCAAATTGTGAACTTGTTTTAAAATTAAACTGTTAAAAAAATCATAAAACACAACAAAACATCACAAACAAAAATGTCATTTACTTGTGTAAACTATTATTGCCAGTCATATGACATGAACATGATTTCTGATTGGTTGGAATGTGGATATAGCGGGTTCTGCTTCTTCAAGAAAAGATTGGTAGAGCATACATTTACAAAACCAGTTATATCCTTATTCCAGTTTCAAAATAAGTTATGTGAACATTAAAATTTAGAATAAAAATAATTCGATAATCTGAGAACTTCACATTTTAGTGATTAATTATTGTATTTTTAAAAAAAAATAATGTTGAGGGAAATGGGATAATTAAGGCTTGGAAATTTTAGCTACCTGAAACATTTCTCGTATACCCAGGAAGATGAAATTTGACAGAGTTGATCCTTATACCTTACATATGAAAAGAAGGCTATTTTTGTCAGAGTCGAATGTTTTTCAATAGTGAAAAACTCCTTATTCGACGTTAGTTTTGGATACTTAGATTGTTCTAGAATCGTGAAATATTGCATTCTGATACGTACAATACCATTCCAACAATGGGAAAAAACTGTAAACCT
Organism: Troglohyphantes excavatus; assembly: GCA_963932185.1. Lineage (NCBI taxonomy): Eukaryota > Metazoa > Arthropoda > Arachnida > Araneae > Linyphiidae > Troglohyphantes > Troglohyphantes excavatus. The sequence continues at coordinate 38,376,112 of OZ010666.1, forward strand.
AGAATTTTGCAAGTGAAATAAGCATTTTTTTTTTATGGAACGATAGTTCTGGGGCATTTCTGATTGTCTACGATCGTGAAAATCTCATTACGATTCTAGGGCTTACATATGAAATAATTGAAAATCTAGAATTTAGTACGTGGAATCTTTAAAAAATCGTCTGCTATTTCTTTTTAACGGAACATTTGTTTTCGAGTCCCAAACACCTTTGAATCATAAAATTTTGGGTACTATGGTTTACTATACTACCAAGAGAAAAAATATGAAAATCATAGAATTTTGCACGTGGAACCTTCAAAAATCGTTTGCTATTTTTTTTTATGGGTAACTTTAATTGTTGGCCATTTTTAATTGTTTTAGAAATGCGAAGTTCCGCGTACTAATACGGTTTGCCATACAAAGGAAAAAATATGAAAATCTTAAATTTGGCAAATGTACCTTTTAAAATCATTTTCGTTTTTTTTTTCTTATATTTTCGCCAATTTATGAAACTTAATGACAAATATTGATATAGGTAACTAATAAAAGTTGTTCAGAAGGGGTTGTTATTAACAATTATAAGAATTGTCTATCTTTAAATCTCCGGGATGTTACTGAAGGTTAAAATATGTGTACTAATCAACAAGAGTACCGTATGTATCCACATTATTCAGGGTGTCCACAAGCAGGGAAAACCGGGAAATCAGGGAAATATCAGGGAATTTGACCATTCTGGAAATATCAGGGAATTTGGGATTTTTTAGAAAAAATCAGGGAATTGGTAAAAAAAAAATATTTTTAACTTGATTTCTGGCTATGAAACATCGTTGATTGGTTGCAAATATTCAAATGCTTTTTAAATGCAATCAAAAAGAGGGAAATTGCGTATGGGACTTTTAAAAGTGTATAAAAGTGAAAATTTTCTCGTAGAAACCGCACTAAAATGCTGATGTTTCTAAAATTTGACAAACCAATTGGCTATCTATAACTAGGTACTTGCCCGCCCACTCAATTTATTTTAAAAATAGATCTTTCAAATGTTTAAAACTTGCTAAGTTCCTAGTGAAATTCAAATTTCTTTTGAACATCCCTAAAATGATTTTTTTTCTGTTAAACTTAACGAAACTGTTGTTGCCTCTATTATTTTTTGGGTACATTTTAGATCTTAGGAAATATATTTTGTGTACTAAGCTGTATATCTTAAGATACTGGATTAGATTTAATAATTTAGTTTTATTATTAGGGATAGGGATTCATTGGGTTTCTACTATTTGAGTGTATTGGATTTTTTTTAATGTTGATGTTACTTTAGTCTTTGATCTTAAAGTACTATCACTAATAATCTAAGAGATATATTGCACTTACTTGGACTTTTATGATTTTTAAGTAGCATTTTGAATTATTGATATTTGGTAAATGCTCTGGAATTTTGAATTTGGGGTTCATTAAATTTTTATGCATTGATTATTGATTTTTGGTTAAACTTTGGTTGCACTTTTTTGGGAGTTCGAAAATCAAGCGAAATAGTTAGTAAACTTATATATTAAAAATAAATATATTTTTGCGAAATAACAAGATAATGTCAAAGCATATCTTGCATAATAATAAGGAATAATAATACATTAAAAAAATATTACCGTAAAAAAAAGTACGGCTTGCAGGGAAATTCAAAATGCTTTCCCTGTGGACACCCTGTTATTGTAACGCCAAATTCTTATCAAGCTTTTTAGTTCTTGCGGGACCTTGCTAATAAAATTTCGTTACGAATTGGAACTTTTAGCACTTTGGTTCCCCCTGATGATTTCGCTAATAAATATTGTATTTGTAACTTTTCTACCCGTGCGTAGAACGGGTATTTCAGCTAGTTCCTCATAAAGTAAAATTAAACATTTTAAGAACAGAATATATTTTCTTATTAAGAACGAGAGTTATCCTGTGTAGTCGGAAGCCGTAGGCTTGAGACTACAATTGTCCGAGGTCATAAATATACGTTATTGGAGTTTGTGATATTACCGCACGGTACGCGTGTCGCTGAAAATTGTTGGTGAAATGCAGCATAAGACTAATTTAAACCAATAAGTGTATTATTTTGTTATTAACTCATTTTATTAAAGTTTATTGGGGCAATGTGATGCCCCAATAAACGACTGCACGAAGGTTGCCCGTAAGCAACCATAACCGACTGCTCGAAAGATGGAACCATCAGCTGCTATCCTGATTAGTCTGAGGCCGAAGACCACATTTGCCCGAGGTCATAAATCGAGTCTGATATTAACGCGTTGGCGAGATCCATGATGACCAGTGGCGAGGCGTGACACTTTTTGCGATGGTCATCGCCCCGAGCGGCAAGTGCTCCCCCCCCCCCCCCCCCCCCCCAATCGAGAAAGCTTTGAGACGTTAATTATTAATACTGTAGTTACCCCCTTCCCTTTTGGGGAAAGGAAAAAAAAAATAGGAAATAATTTTGACAGGCATTTATATTTGTCCCTTTTTATTTAATTTATAAACTTTCTGATGTCCATTTTTGGGATGTTTTTTAAAAAACGAAAATTACTGAAAATGATAACGTACTGTATTTATGTAGAAATTTTGCTCAAAATTAACATATGTTTCTAAAGAGTCTATTTATAAATGTCTTCATAACCCAAAACATTTTTATTTTTAATTAATCCCATACAGCACTTCAAAAGAAGTTAAAGTAAATAAGAATAAAAAATAACAGGACGTAATAAATGAATACTCCCCCACCCGCTGTCTATTAAATCAGTGGCGGCGGCGTGTTACAGTGGCATGGACAGCGGGGCAATTGTTTATCTTGTCAACCGATTTCATAAACCAAGCAATCTTCATAATTTATAATTTTCCATTTACATAATTGGATTTATTTTAATCCTGGGTTATACGGTATAAGTAAATTTTTTAAAAAATCAATTAAATACAAATAAAATCAATAAAAAAATTCTAAAACAACAAATTAAATTTTGTAAAATTAATAAATAAAATAAAAAAGGAAATGTGTTGTATTACTGAATACATAAAATAGCATTATTAGTTTATGAGTTTTAGGACGCAGGAATAACGTTCATTCAAACAAAACCGTTAGTTGAGCAGTGTGCAACGTAATAAAAGATAACCTGCTTTTCTGTCAATCCATAAGAAACTTTTTCAAAATATTCCTTGAATTTGGTTAATTTCTCAAATCTTTTTCCTTACACAGAATATTTTTTGGAAAAAATTTTTTAATGTTTTTATTTTGGGTAATTAGTTGTTTGCAAATTTTATTATATAGAAAATCCGTTTTCCATAACGTAATAAGATTTTTTTTTTTGGAAAATGACCTAAACACAAAAACAAACGATCTTAAAACGAAATTACAAGTTAGACGGTTTAATGAAAAAATACAGACTAAATATATCGAAAATAATTAAAGACAAAAAAAACTCAATTGCCAAATGTGGCCTTAAAGAGCCAATCTGGCAATCATACAACGCATGGAGCGAATGTCTAAGGTTGCTTGAGGATTCGGTAAAATCTGTAGATGACCTAGCCAGCCAGACCAGCGTAGAGACTGGCCTCTACATTCACCTGATGGTTGACAGAGATTTTTTGAGCACTAATCTGATTGGTTGATGCCCATGAACGAGATTCGGTCTTCGTTACAGATGAGTTGGCGTAGCTTATTTAACAACACCTTTGGCTTTAATCGCCAAATTCATGAATTTTGGCAGAATTTGAAAGTGCGGGTTTTGTTTCTGAGTGTTTTCGGTTTGAATGGGTTCATTTGTTGGGATGTTTTAAACGTTTCAAGAAAAGAAAAATTAAATAAACTACACAATAATGCATTAAAAAGCTTTTTTAAAATGATAAAATTCAGAAAAAAAAAATGATTTTTTTAAAAAAATTTTCGTTGTCATCGGCGAATCTACCGATGACTGAACACTTCGCCACTAATGATTCCCACACCGCTTAAAGCGACTGACCAACAGCGAATCTACTAATCGCTTTTTAACATTAACTGTAATATTCAGTTCTTTGTTTATTTACGATATTCGTCTATCTAAAATATCATCGGAACTTCTAAATTACGAGGCAGTATTATAAAGGGTCTTTCCTTTTCTATTGGTTTGGTTAGTTATCGTCGCACTAGAGCTGAAAATTGGGCTATTGGTGACGCTTCGAGTCCTATCCCAAAGGAAAGACCCGGGAACATTGCCTCGTATTTTTTTAACCATTGGTCGCAGATGATGAGGGCAACACCTGAGCTGGTACACAACGCAGTCTCAATAGGCGTCAAAACATTGGACTACGATCAGCTAGATTTATCGTGCACCAGTCACGTATACAAACCAGTATTATTTGTTGGATGTTTTTAGACGACTTCCTAGTACTTTAGTAGCGAAGCTGGTAACCTTCCGATCGCAAGATCAGTACATTTTTACTCTCCTTTGTCAAGACCATCAGTCGGTCCGTAATGCTCTAAATATACTAGCCAAACGCCCAGAATATCCAACAAATTATACTGGCGTGTATACGGGACTGGTGCACGATAAATCTGATCGGGGTCCAAAGTCCCGACGTCTATTGAAGACGTTGGGTGCCAGTTCAGGTGTTTCCTCGTCATCTGACCATTGGTTCTAAAATAACGAGGTGCATGTATGAATGTGTGTGTGAATGTGTTCCCGGGTCTTTCCTTCGAGATTGACCCCGAACCGTCGCCAATAGCCTACTGTGCAGCTCTAGTGCGACGTTATTAACAAATCCAAACCAAACCAAGCCAAACGCCTTTATGCACTGGGTATCTGGGGGCCCTTCTTTTATATAGACCTTGAATAGTAAATTTCGATTTAGAAAAGCAACTTCCGTCACCTGACCATGGTTCCAAACCACGAGAAAGTGTTCTCGAGTCTTTTTTTCAAGACAGAACCCGAACTGTCGATAATAGCCCAAAATGTAGCTCCAGTAGTGCTGCGTAAGTCGTTAACCAATCAATCAGGCAATCACCAAAACACCAACCATCCATTTTAAATTGGTTTGGTTAATTAACGTCGCCCTAGAGCTGCACAGCGGGCAATTGGCGACGGTTCGGAGTCTATCTGGATGGAAAGATTCGGGAACACATATACACATTCATACATGCACCTCGTTATTTTAGAACCATGGCCAGATGACGAGGAAACATCTGAACTGGCACCCAACGCCTTCAATCGACGTCGGGACTTTGGACCCCGATCAGATTGTGCACCAGTCCTGTAAACACGCCGTTAATTTTTGCGGATGTTCTGGACAACTTTTCTAGTATTTTGTAGCGAAGCTGGCAACCCTCCGATCACAAGATTACTACTTTTTACTTTTCTTTGTCAAGTCCATCGCCTGGGATCGAACCAGGAATCTTCAGATTAATAGCTGACGCCTTTAACCGCTCGGCCACGGAGGCCTCCACCATCCATTTTAAAGCGAAATCTTTGGTTTGGTCACGGAGGAAAGAAGAAGGTGGATGTGCGAAAAAGTCGAAACCGGTTTGCAGTGTGAAAGCATCGCTTAAAACGTAGGTACTGGCGAAGTATTTGGCGCTATTCCTAATCATACTTGTACCAGTACTTGGCGCTATTCCTAATCATACTTGTACCAGTACTTGGCGATAATTTATTTTATAATTTAATTTACCTATGAAGTGGAAATAATAGCATTCTTAATCAATTTGGAACTTGTAATGCATCTGACAACTGAAAAAACTGTAATTTTTTTACTTTAAATCTCGTGTGTTAAATAACGCAGTCTACGTTGAAACGCACTGCCAGTTGGATTTTCTTGTACCTACTTTACGGCTGCTATCTTACTTCCAGTAAAATATCACCAATTCACCTCCACCTTGTTCTGTACTCCGTGGGTTTGGTTAAGTAATGTCACTAGCGCTGCACAGTGGGCTATTGGCGACGGTTCGGGGCCTATCTCGAAGGAAAGACCCGGGAACGATGACTCGATTTTTGAACTATGGTTAAATGACGATGAAACACCTGAAATGGCACCCAACGCATTCAATAGAAGTCGGGACCCCGATCAGATTTATCGTGCACCAGTCCCGTATACACGCCGATAATTTTTGTGGATGTTCTGAACGACATTCCTAATATTTTTGTAGCGATGCTAGCAACCTCCGATCACAACTCTTTTTAGTCAAGTCCGTCGCACAGAATCGAACTAGGACGCCTTTATCCTGTTGTCGGCCACGGAGGCCTTAACGTTCCACTAGAACTGAATGTTGGGCTATTGGCGACGTTTCGGGGCTTATCTCGAAGGAAATACACGAGACAAAATGTCTCGTATTTTCGAACTATAGTCAGATGACGAGGACAACACCTGAGTAGGCACCCGACGCATCCTCAATAGGCGTCAGGACATTGGATTAGATTTATTGGGCACCAGTCCCATTTACATGCCAGTATAATTTGTTGGATGTTCTGGACGACTTTCTAGTATTTTTGTAGCAAAGCTGCCATTCCTTCGATCGCAAGATCACTACTTTTTTTTACTTTTCTTTGTCAAGTCCATCGCACGAATTCGAACTAGCAATCCTCCGATTACTAGCTGAACGCCTTTATCCATTGGAGGACTGATATTTTCTTTGGAATAGATCTTAAACCGTTATCAATAATGATTAATCATTTAATTTTATTTAATAAAGCTTTGGCCATTCATCTTGCAATTAAAATACATGTTTCTTCTAATCATTACTACATTATTTTGTCCGATAGCCTCTCAACTCTTACAGCTATCAATCTAGTTAATAACAAATCTCCCAGTGTTATTATCAACATTGTAAATCATATTAATACCATCTCTCTTATTTGGTTGGTGTTTACTGGCGCAAGAGCCAGTTATGGCTAAGCTGCGCCAAACAATGGTTTTGTTACGGAACTATACGGATTAAATATGGCGGTTCGAACAAATAAAAACAAATTCGGGAGAGGAACATCACTCAGCAAGTCTGTCAATAACGGATTATTAGTACGAAAATGGCTTAGTCTTTTGTTATTAAAATTAGGACATACACACAAAAAATGTTTAACGGAAAAGAGACAATTACATAGTGCGCAAATGGGTGGTGCTTCAGCTAATAAATAATGTCTGAGTCAGCCGGGTATGACCAATGCGTAGTCTGGTTCTCTTTTATTTGGACTCCTGGGTTTGGTTTGTTTAATTAACGTCGCACTAGAGCTGCGCAGTAGGCTATTGGCGACGGTTCGGGGCCCATCTTGAAGGAAAGACACGGGAACGATGCCTCCTATTTTTGAACCCTGGTCAAATGACGAGGACAACACCTGAGCTGTGGGCACAAAGGCATTCTGGAAAATGAAAGTGCTGATTATGAAGCAAAATTGGCCCACGACCACAATATTGAAAAAGTGCACGAATGAAATGTTTTTAGAAAAATGCAATAGGTCATAAAGAGTTAACGGCGCCAAATATGGCGATCTTGATACATAGTTCAATTGTTTTTTAGGTAGCGGATGGATTAATTTCCGGCCGATCTGATTTCTGCAATTGTGCTTTTTTACATATCATAGCATTCTCTTTAAACTCCACTTAGGTTATCTCTGTGTATAGTACAGATTAAAAAAAATAAACAAAGTGTTATATCTTTATTGAAATAAAATAAATATACTGATACATGAAACAAAATGATAAAAACATCACTAATACAAAAATAATTATTTTGTCTTATGATACAGTTCAAGACAGTATAACAGGCTGTATGTGCCCTAATTCTTTGAGCGAAGTATAATATACAAATTCGAAATTTATCTAAAAACACTTAACTCGAGTCTGAAATTATACTGACAATATACAAAATTATCTAATAAAATACAATTCAACTTTGCAGTATTTTTTTTGTTATAATTTACTATATTTTGAAATAGCTTTAATATGCATTCATAATTTAACAATATTAAAACAAGTTTTAAACAATCTTGCGCACATATATTGTAGTTTTTGCTTGTAATGTAAACTATGAAATTTATAACAAATTTTAATAAGTTGGCGTAAAATTCAATCATTCAAACGATTAACAAAGTAGGAAAGTCCAATTGTATTAAAAAAATAATTGATGAAATTTTGTGAAGGTGAGATTTACAAAACATAAATATGGATTTTTCTTTTTAATATTCTGATATTTTTTCATAAATGAGACAAATGTGTGTTAAATATTATTTATTAGAAATTTACAAAACAATTTTGGAAAAAAAGGGTTTAAGAAGACTATTTTTTCAATTAAAATTATTAGATGTTGTGACTTCCACAGCAATACTTGTCTTTTAAAACAATGTGTTAAAAGCTGATTTAAAATTGAAGCCTTTCACACAAATTTAAATATGTATTTTTAAGGCAAAAAAGTGATTAAACTATGTTGATAGTTATATGTACAAAAGACACTTAATATACAAATGACTCTACATTGCAGTTTCAATAATTGCTTACTATAAAGGTATTAATTTTTGTCAAATGCATTTTTTAAATATAATACTAACTTTAAGTTGGTCAAGTATTTCACATACAAAAGAGAGATTAAAATAATAATAAAATAAAAATGATTATAAACTGTATATACATGAGAGGTGAGAAATATAAATTTATCAATATCTTAATGAAGTGAATAGACGTAGATTATTTTAATGAATATAAATCATGCAGTGACTGAGTTACTGTACATTGCAAGTGTCCAAATGATTTAACATTTACACAACAGGCTTTAAAATATTCAGTTTCATATACATTATAGAAATGCTGTTTTTTTATATATAGTGTTAAGAATATTTGTAATTTGTATTGAATGAAATGAAAAAATAATTTCGTAAAAAGTATATTAAAAGTACTTGTTTGAGTATTATGCTTGTTTGAGTATCATTAATTACACATTGAGTAAATTATACACTGCAATAACATAACTGCAGTTTTAAACATCTGGAAACATTATTCAATCAAGAAATATGAAATTTACCTCAAAAATATAGAAATGATATTTTACTGAAACTATAAAATAAATTGGAAGAGCGTTATAAAATAATATTTATGGTTTTACAACCCCCCTCAGAAAAACCTGATTTATCATGAATATCGAAATGAATGGATCCAGATTTTTAAAATTGAAATACAAATGGCAGTTTTATATGAATTACAAAATAGAAACAATAATTTAAATGAATTGAGTTCATGACATTCAAAATAAAATATTCTTTGTAAGAAACACATCAATAGCCTTTTGCTCTTGCTTAAAAACACTTAAACTGTTAACCATTTCATGAGTAATCACACTACATCCATTGTTTTTTTAACAGTATTTCTTGGCTGTTAATTCATTTCCATTTTTGAGTGACAGGAAATACGGAAGTCCAAGAGCCTGACAAAAATACTCTTGCCTCAGAAACGCGAGTATTTTGTTGTAATGAGTATGTTGAACGTGGAAGAAATTTTAGGCACTATGTAAATATTACTGTCATTTCCGATTTTTTAGATTTGATGATATCCATTCTAGTCCTTGATAAAGTCTGCAAAAGAAAAGGATATGATACTTGTAAGTAAATAATCCATTAAAAATAAAATTTTAAACAAGAATTTAAAATATTACACATCCAAAAGCATTTGAACTTTTAACATTTAATCAGAAAATTATTAAAGAGACTCTGAAAAATGAATCCATAGCAATCTTGAAGAACAGTGCTGTATTTTTAAGTCGATTCATTTGTGTACAAGTAGTAAAATCAATGCAAACAAGGAAAATAAAAATAATTTCTGTGAAAACAGAACTATCCAAACTGCCACAAAGTTCACTAATGTTCTTTTACTATACAGGGTTATTTAGAAGGAATGCTTAGATTATATATATATATATATATATATATATATATATATATATATATATATATATATATATATATATATATATAATCTAAGTATTCCTTCTAAATATATATTAAAGTGTAGAATGATACCTTAATAAAATAATTAAAAAATATGCAATGACTTAATTGTTTTGCATGTATAATGACAAACTTTATTGGGATTTTTCTGATAAAACTGAATTTTTTTATATAATATCTATGGAATAGAGGGTATTAAGCTCTAATATTTAAAAAAAATGTGTACATATAAAAAAAACAAGTTTTGAACCAGTACAAGGTGTGTTAAAGTATAGTATGTTGTAACCTAATCATTTCTATCCATTATATTGATATTGCTAAAGGTATAGGTCACTTGTCATGCAAGTTACAAATTACCTACATGTTTTTTTCTTAATTTTTGCACATCTCAGATTTAAAAAAAAAAAAATCTATCTTTACACTGTTAAAATAGGTTTTAAGAAAAACTGTCCAATACAAAACAAGGTTTATAATATAAACAATAACAATTACATTTAGCATATTCAATTAATTCCTGGTGAAAAAGTTAAACTTCAATGCTGCATAATAGATCCTACAGATTCTGTTTTTTTAAATAAAGACAGCTGTCGGGCGAATATCTTTTTCGGTTCGTTGTTTGATAATGAGTTTCATTGAATGGGTAGATAATCATCAGATACGCAATTTTACACTACAACATTTATTACACACAAGACAGACAATCACATCTAACCAAAGCACAACTTACAAACTAACATATAATAAAGAAAAATAGGAAAATAGCTACCCCAATACTCAAGACGTGCATATCACACAACCTTCCTCCTCGAGGGTCCCAGCCCGTCTGTCTCTCACTTACTGCTCTGCGCAGATACTCCTGCGCAGCTCAAAATTAAACTATGCGTTCCTATCCTTTGAATATTGTAAACACTACACCCCCCACGTAAGATAAGTGTTAGGGGTCTCAACAATACACATGACACTTATATGAATTTAATTGTTGAAATATTCCCTAACGCATGACCATACCTGTCACATCATCAACCTAAACCTCTAACTTTAAATCTCTTCAAAAGAAAACTTTAGCACAATTCTACAATTATCACATTTCTTACCCTACACAAAATATATATATAAAATATATTATTACAATATCCAATATATGGTACGTTATTTGTAGAAAAATATTTAAAAAGCATATATCAAAATTATTTCAAATATGACAAATGAAAATTCACAATATATAATATGAAAGAAAATGATAAGTAAACGCAGTGCCAATACAGATGTAAAGATGCTTGTTACCATTCCGGAACACTACATTTAATTCACTTAATACTCAAAAATCATACTAGACGAGAAAGTGCATCAGCATTTGGCATTTTGGCACCAGGGCAGTGTCTCAAAGTTATATTGTATCTTTGAATGGCAAAAGCCCAGCGTTGCAATCGCGAAGATTGCGGAGCACATTTCATCAGATATGGCAAGGGATTATGGTCTGTGAAGAACTCAATTTCCGCACCGAAGATCCACGATTCGAATTTCTTGAGACTCCACACAATCGCATAAGCTTCCCTCTCTATGGTTGACCATGCCTGTTGAGCCTTACTTAGCTTCTGACTGACGAATGCAATGGGATACATTTTATCCTCGTGTTTTTAAGAGAGACATGCACCTACTCCTATTTGAGAAGCGTCTGAGTGAATCACAAACGGAAATCCGAATTCAGGTGTATATAGGGATTGGGCATTTGCAAGAGCTCTCTTCAACCCCTCAAAAGCCAGATCGTGCTCTTCTAACCACGGTATCTTCTCAGCAACACACTTTTTAGTTAGTTGAGTTAATGGATATGCCAATTCAGCATATTTCGGAATATAGTCACGATAATAGTTACATAGGCCAAGCGCGCTACGTAACTCCTTTTTGGTTTCTGGTCGTCTCAGCGATGTCACAACGTCTATCTTCTCACGATCAGGTTGATGTCTTCCCGATCCGATGACATGGCCCAGATATTTTATCTGTGCTTTCACAAAGGAACACTTTTCAATGTTGACTGTGAAGTTCAGCTCCTTAAGTTTATTGAAGACTATGTCCAGATGCTCCAAGTGTTCTTCCCAGCTTTCAGAGAAAATGGCAATGTCGTCAATGTACGCACTTGCAAACTCTCTGTAAGGGGCCAGGACTCTGTTCATTTCTCGTTGAAACGTTGCTGAAGCATTCTTTAATCCGAAACTCATGACTTTGAACCGATAATGTTGACGATGGGTCTTGAATGATGTCAGATCTCTGCTTTCATACTCCATAGGAATCGCCCAGTATCCTTTCAGCAAGTCAAGTGTAGTGATCACTTTGGCTCTTCCAATTGTATGTAGAAGCTCCTTTGCGTCTTCCATTGGAAAATCATCTGTCAAACAAGCCTCATTTAGCGATCTGTAATCCACACACAGGCGTATCCCTCCACATTTCTTCGCAACACATATCACAGGATACGCGATTTCAGCACTGCTCTCCTCTATCAAATCCAAATCAAGAAGTTCTTGGATTTGTTCGTCTACCTTGTATTTCAAAATTTCGGGGATTTTATAGACATAGGGCTTCTTTCTTTCCACATCTGGTTTCAATCTAATTCTGTGTTCACCGACCTTTGCGATCTTTACGTTCCCTGTAAATAATTCACTATATTGTTCCACCATACGCAATAACTGTCCCTTCTTCTTATCGTTCAAGTGATCAAGATCAAGTTCATCTAGAATTTCCCGTACACCTCGTGTTACTTCTTTTGGTGTCTCTTGTATTTCCCCGAATTCTTCCTCATCTTCAAAAATCACACCCACTGCATTCAGACGTAGATGGTGTTTTCTTATTTTGTTCACATGCACATGTTTAATGCTATTATCGTCTAATTTCACCATGTAGGAATTTGGTGGACAGAACTTTACAATTTCTGCGGGTCCAGTCCATCTGGCATATACCTTGTTAGAGGAATCTGGAATCAGCAGATAAACCTGTTCACCCACATCGAACTTCCTAGTTGATGAGCGTTTATTAAAGTAATCCGCATACGACTTTTGTCTTTCTGCTGTCACAACTTTTGCCTTTTCAGCTGCCATCTCCATCTGATGTTTCATATCTTGAAGATACTCGATGACAGTTTTTGAAGTTCCAGTTGGTAAAGGAACCTCTCCTGCCCACGTGGATTTCAGTATGGCAAGCGGACCTCTTGGTTCCCTTCCATACAATAATTTGAATGGAGATTCACCTGTCGTTGCATTCGGCACTTCGCGATAAGCAAAAAGAAGATATGGAATCTGGCGATCCCAGTTACTGTGATCTTCTCTAATCACGTGATGAAGCATGTCTTTAAGAGTTTTGTTCCACCTTTCAACTAGTCCGTTACTCGCTGCATACCCAGGACATGAGAATCTTGGTGAGGATCCGATGCGCGTCAAAAACTCCTGCGTCAATGCAGCGGTGAAGTTGGTACCTTGGTCACTTGCGACCACATTAGGAATTCCCGTCCTCAGGAATATGTGTAGTAGTGCATCGCATGCTGATCTTGCTGTTAGACTTCTCATTGGAATGGCTTCCGGCCATCTCGAGTGCTGATCCATCAGAGTTAGGACATATTTGTGTCCTCTTCCAGAAGTAGGTTCTATAGGGCCGATCACATCAATGTTCACAACTTCGAATGGCAGTTCTGGTCGCAAAACTGGTGTAATTGGAGCTCTATCTGAAATCTTTTCTGGACTCCTTAATTGACATTTTGAACAGGTGCGACAAAAATTTGCAACGTCTTGAGCTAAGCCAGGCCAATAAAAACTTAACCTAATTCTTTCCTTCGTTTTCCTAATACCCATATGTGCCCCAAAAACAGACTCGTGTGCTAACTCTAACACCTTTGTCCTACGATTTAACGGCAATACCAACTGAGATACCGACTGACCTAGAACTTTGTCTTTATGATACAACAAACCATCAATTTTCAAAACATTTCCCTTCCCTAATCTTACATCTTCGCGAACCTTTCCAAGAGTTTTGCAATTGCCCTGTTCTTCCTTTAACCTGTAGACTTCCGAAACCTGATCAATGCCTATCCCATTACAGTTAACAGCATCACAATCAATCTCCCGCTCAGCAAATAAATTTTCCAGACACAAAGAATTGTCCCTATCCAACGATAAATCGATGACCACGCCTTCCCTTTCATTTGCAACATATTCTTCACCAACTCCCTCAACGCACCTTAGACTCAAACATTCCTCCTTCAACTTCTCATAAACATTTGGTGGAAGTAAACAGTCTGCGCTATTCAACCTATCCGTCAGTGCAGCCTCAACCTCAATTGTACGATTTAAAGAACTTCCCGAGTCCCTCAAACCAAGTTTTATTATTGCAAGTTTCGCCTCAACTTGTTCCCCAAATGCAGAAGTCAGTTTTACAATCCCATGACCTGGAATTTGTTTTGATCTTAAAGAATTCGGGTTGAGGACCAAAACTTCAGCACCCGAATCAATCAATGCGTCTAATTCACATCCCTCAATGAATATTTTTTCTCGAGTTAACGGATGTAGAGTTTTAGCCCTATTACCTGACTCAAAACAATTCGTTTCCACCTTCGCCACAATGGCATCGCTATTCGCATCGTTTCTTGAGTTAAATGTTTTACCCCTATTATTTCTAACATCGTTCCTACCAGAAAATCTTTTAAAACAATCCTTGGCCAAATGATTTCTAAGCCCGCACACATAGCACTCCCCATTGGGTTTATTCCTATTCGTGTTGTCCCTTCTCAAATGAGGCGCTATATATTTTTGCGTAATTTCGTCTCTACCCACGCGTGTTGAGTTATCCTGGACCTGAGGTTTTACCCCATTGCCCTGAGGTTTCGAGAAAGATTTATTTTTGGAGTCATAATAAATATCACACTCTTTAGCCATTGATATAGGTTGCAACCATCCTTCATCCTGTTTAATCCCGATATGACAAGCTGTTTCACTGTCTAACGTTTTATACAAGTGATCTGACACTATTAGTTTCTTAAGGGATTCCAAACTATCTACTTTTCTGAGTTTGCAATAGTATTCGAAATTTGAAATTAATCTCGATGCAAATTGAATATGCGTTTCATCTGAGTTACGTTTTAAATTTCTAAAATTTTCAAGACAGATTTTTGGAGTTGGTTCAAATTCTCTAAGAACAATTTCCTTAACCTTTTCATAACTTTTAAATGTTTCCTCGTCAATAAACGCAAGTAAATTTGCCACTTTATCCCCCAGTAAGTTTATTAAAACTTCTGATTTTAAATCTACATTAACTTGTTTTGTGTTAAACGCCCTTTCCAAAGATTGGAAAAATACATGCCAACCCTCTGCATTACAAGGAACTGGGATGGTTAACGTTTTTATGCATTTAACTACGCTCTCAATTGATTGGTTACAATTATTTGACTCATTATTTTGATTAATAGATACGTCCGATTGTCTATTTAACTGTCTTAATCTCTCCAAATCAAGTTCAAGTTTTAATTTCTCTATTTCTAGCTTATGCAACTCTAAGTCGTGAGTACGCTTACGCCCCGCCTCCAATTCAATTTCATCCTGCCTTTGTTTAGCTTTCCTAGAACTCATTATGAATTTTTCCCCCAACAGTAACTTCAAAATATATCAACAATATACTATCGCACATTTATCTTCCCACAATCCCAAATAAACCACACTTAAATTTACCAACTTCAACAAAGAACAAACGCTAAAACACCACATTACTTCCATAAAAGATACACCCAAAAGCAAAACATTCGCAATGCAACACTTTTTCTTTTATACACACTAAATCTCAAACCGAAACTCTTACCCCCATAGAGCTTTCCTCTCCAATCCAAAACCAAAACAAACTCTCCCGCCTTTTCTTCACGTGATCTCCGCTCGAATTGAATAATGACCTCGAACCCAATGCGCACTTACTTCTACCGTCTACCCACGCACTCAATACCAATGCTATCCTGTCGACTGCGCCAATGTCGGGCGAATATCTTTTTCGGTTCGTTGTTTGATAATGAGTTTCATTGAATGGGTAGATAATCATCAGATACGCAATTTTACACTACAACATTTATTACACACAAGACAGACAATCACATCTAACCAAAGCACAACTTACAAACTAACATATAATAAAGAAAAATAGGAAAATAGCTACCCCAATACTCAAGACGTGCATATCACACAACCTTCCTCCTCGAGGGTCCCAGCCCGTCTGTCTCTCACTTACTGCTCTGCGCAGATACTCCTGCGCAGCTCAAAATTAAACTATGCGTTCCTAGCCTTTGAATATTGTAAACACTACAACAGCTTTTGAGGAAATTCAGCGTAATACTTTTAGTTGCATTAATAAATGTTTTTTTTTTGTAAATTGGACTAAAACTACATTGGAGTAAATTACAAATTAATATTTTTATAAAAACTACATAAATAGATTCATATGAAAAATAAATTAAACTGGAAACAATTGGATATTACTTTAACAAAAGTAAGATTAGAAAAAAAATAAAGAATAGCAATTAGCATAGTCTTCATTAAAAAAAATATACAGGGAGAATAAAACCTTGAAACACAAACAATGCTAATATTTAGTTTCCTTGCACGTAATAAACAATACTAAACGCTAGTGATAAAGTGCATTATTTAGAAAATGATTTTAACTAAAGCAACAGTGAAATGAAATTAGCTTTACATTCATAGTTTAAAACTATGGGTTAAATGGTTCAAAATGGGCGGCCATTAGTCTTATTTTGCACCTAAAAGTTTCAGTTTAAAGACCATAATTTTATACACAGTCTTAATTTTCGATGTGTAATTTATTTTACAAAAATTTCAGTTTGACGACCATACTTTTACACCCAGTCGTCACATTTTATGTCTAACATTCATTTTTAATAATTGATTTTATACTTTTCAGTAATTTTGTCAGTAAGACATTGATATTTTTAGAGTACAAATAGGAACATGCTTCTATTATTTTTATACAAAAATAGTTTTATCAATAACAAAAATTGGCAGTTGTGCCTAAGCAAGTTGAATTATTTTATAATGGTTTGGCTTCTTACCGCCCTCATATGGAATAGAAATCTTATTACGCTTGTTGGTTGATTGGTTTAAACTTAATTACTTGTTCAACAATTTAACCCTACCTTGTAAAGGTTAAACTAAATTTACATATGGTCACCAACAATTAGCATTTATCAAAAGATAGCATTTTAGTATTGGTTATTAAAAATAATCAAAAGCAGATTATCTTAAAATTGTGCAACAGTTGAACTGAACTTTTAAAAAAAAAATTTACATTAAAAGACCATTTAATATAAATTGTAATTTATGAATATATAGGAATTAAAATTGTTATAATTCCTATATATGCATAAATTACATTTGTAGCAAGGTTCCTTGTAAAAGAAGTCTTCAATTTATCATGGAAAAATCATTTATTTTGTTTGAGAACATACTCATAAGAATTTTGTATTCAACATAGGCCAGATCCATTAAGTTTGAAGTAGTGGAAATAACTCGATGCTGAATAAATATAATAATTTTGCAATTATATTTCAATATTTTGCAATTATATTATAATATTTTCCAATTATATTTCATGTAATTGGAAAAAAAAATTATTGGTTTGCTGAGTAATTATATGTTTATAAAAAAAAAGAAAATGTAGCTTAATTAAAAAAAAATTAAGTACCTAATTAGAACACGGTTCCTACTAAACATTTAGATTAAAATTCACTGACTTTTCCCAGAAGATTTTCAAAAAATTCCAGATCAAGAATTAAATGAATTTTTCACATATTAATCTTGAAGATGGGAAAAATAAGGTACTTGTAAACAATAACCTAGCAAATAATGCAACATCGAAAATTTAGCATTTTTATTGTTATGATTTTACATCAATGACAATAAAAAGAAAATGACGGGCACCTATTTCCAGCATTTTTAAAAAAATTTCCTGACATTAAGAAGATTTAAAAAAAATTGTTCATTTTCCTGACAATTCCAGGTTAGAAAACGGGTAAGTATTCTCAAATATTTAAAAATTTTGAACATGAATTAAAATTTTAGTTTGATTTAGCTTATATCGAACACACTTGCCTTGCACATGGGATATATTTGTTTGACATAAATACATATATTTTTTTTACACTCACCCTTCTCCCGAAAGAGCACAGCACGCTTGTATATGCCACCTATGTTTCTTTAGAGAAGTTAAATTTAATTGTTCTGATATTTCTGCCGGGGACATGCAGCCTTTGATATCTTGCTTGTTTGCATAAATTAAAACAGCTGATTTAGTTAAATCCTAAAAAAAAAAATTGGGGTATTTTATTCAAAGCATAAGTTAACATATCTTAAATTTTAAATAATTTCTTTGCATCACACATCTGGTCTGATAAAAAAACATAAAAAATTAAGAATACAATAAAAAAAGTTATTTCATTGTATAATACAATTTAAATAAATGCAAGTCTTAAGGCTATCATAGAAATAACTGAAAACTTAGCATAAGTGTTGCAAAACTTAAGTGGAAATTAGACCATATGTTTTTATATAAAATTTAAATTTTCATTTGGTTACAGTTAAAAATAAAAGTAAAGACTAGTTTGAGTCAAAGAATCACTTCAAACATTGCTGATGCAAAACCTTCAAATAGATTATAAATACAAAAGATTGTTCTATAACAATTGGGTTACAAAAAAAAATAACATACAATTTTCTTATAATGCATCTACAAATGTATGCTTTCTTTACCAACAATGTAAACAAACTTTATGGATTATTAAAAGGATAACTTTAATTGTTTTTATTTTTAACATTGTATTGAATATGGACTGTATAGTATAATCAAAAGTTAAATAGTATTGAATACACAAAGTAGATTCCTTTCCATTTATTTTTACGCTTTTCTGAATGAAAGCAAATAAAAATTTTAAGAAGGCAAATACAGCTTTTGGACATAGCTTTTTGACTGTTTTTAAAGATACAATAACAAGCATAAACGAGCTTTCATGTGATTTTTACTCATCTTTGAACAAAAAAAATATATATTTGAGATAGATATTATGCAAAACACGAGTATTAAGGATAACTTTTAAATGTATAAATTTGAAGATAGATTGAATGTGTGTACATGCATCACATATTTCCTACAGGGTTACATATAAATAAAAACATTTCACAATCTAATAAATAAATTTGGGTTATTTTTTTAAATAAAACTTTAATAGAATTCACAGAGCAAGTATTTAAATTCCAATTTAGAAAGTACAACTAGGCATAAATACAATCTGAAAGTACTAATTATAATAAACCTTACAAAAATTAGACAGTCGCTATTTTTTGTAACAATTAAATGCTGGATATTTTTATTACTTAGAGACTTAAAACATTCTTGTCAGATAATCAATCTTGCACATAAATAGATATTTTGAAGTTCTAAATACAATATCACATGAAAGGTCTAAGAGTAGAACAATGATGATCAAACAGGAGTAATTGTCTATAAAATAAAAAGAAATGCCTCATAGATAGATCTACACAGCATTCTGACCATAAATTTTTTTTTGACGGATTATAAATATTCGTCCCATTTCACAATTTGATACTGCAATTAAAGTATAATCTTGTATCTACTAACATAAACCATTGAAATATCGATTTAAAAAAAATAACTTGTTTTTTCCTGCTGGACATTTCAAGCCAAATAAAATGTTAAATACGAAATTATACTAGATTATTAGTCACATAAATTTTGCAAATAAAACATTTTGCACAAAAATAACTTGCACTCACTTCATGAGCTATCATTCTCCACAATTCTTCTTTCGTTATTGATAGTCGCTCTCTGTCTGTGCTATCAACCACAACAATGAGGAACTAAAATAATTAATTACAGTAAATGTATCATAAAATTGACAATTTTGTATAATAACAATATAACAAGTTATGACATTCCTACATATTTGTTGGGAAAATAGAGCACCTAGTACGGGTGCATCTCGTAAACAAACTATTGTTAAACACAAAAGGGGCAAATACAAAGTAACATCTAAATTATAGCTACAAATTCGAACCAGAGACCAAATGTGTGCTTATCTCTAGATAAGGTTGTACATCACTTATAATTATAAACCACTGCAAAAATCAAAACAATCCTTTGGTATGCAAAATCTCGATTAATCCATAAATATGAGAATAAGGCAAATATACATTAAAAACATAGAATATTAGGGTGACAAGTTTTCTTCAAAAATGTTCAGGACGATTTGGAAGTTGTACAATCTCTAAAATTTAAATTTACATACTACATATTTGAGTGTCAATTATAAGTAAACTTTATTGTTTATGCAAATTATAATTTTGTATGTAAATTAATAATAAACTTTTGCATCCCTTATTACATTTCGCTTTAACAATAAACTTTTAAAGATTAGGTACTTTAGTTTTTCTTAAAATCATGATAGGGATAAGAAATTTTCAAATACCCTGCCTGCCAATGGTTGAAGTTGTTGTTGGTCACATGCGACATCTATACTGACCGATCTTACACTTTAACAGCTATACATTTCACTTTCTATAAACTCATTTCTGAAGAAACATTTAAAGATTAATACAGATAATTGCATGGTCTTATTTTTCCATTTACGAGACAGACATACAAGTAGCTCAGATGCAAAAGTAGATGTACAAACTTTTAAGAGTAAATAAGAAAAACTGTTGAACACAATAATAATTTTTATAGTAAAAAAGATTTTTTTAAAAAATCCACTAAAATATGTGTGTTTTAAAATTATTGAATAATTTAACATATAGATTTTAATTTTCATATAATTTGTTTTGCAACTGGATAAATGCTTTTAATTGTTTTTTCAAATTTAAGTGTTGTCATCTTGTTCTTGTTTAAGAAACAAAATCTGCTATACCCACATTCCAGCCTGTCAGAAATCAAGCTATCACTGAAGCTAATATTCACTGGATATAGCAACTTAATGCAGTTTTTTTAGTTTTTATTGGTAAAAAACGGTTTTTGCTGTTATATTATATTTTAAAATTGAAGAGAGTTATAAAGTACCGATTGATATCAAAATATCATATTTTGAATTTCTGGATATAACCAGTTTTGCATCTCCTAGGGTTACTACTTTTCAGATGAGGCAATTTTAAGTTTACAGATTAAAATAGAAATGTACTACTCCATAATAAAACTGCTTTCTAAATAATATTTTTATGCTAAACTTTATGCTTTAAAAAAAAAAACACATTCAACACTTATTTTTTATTTGCTATAAAAATACATATATTTAAGTTATAGTTGCTGCAACTACTTATTGCAATAATAAAAATCACTTTCAAAGTAAACTCTTACTTCTGTGTTACTGTAGTAAGTATTCCAGGCAGCTCTTAAAGAATCTTGCCCTCCTAAATCCCACATAATAAAATGAATATTTTTCCATACAACTTCTTCTACATTACTTCCAATAGTGGGAGATGTATGCACTACTTCATCCATTAAACTGAAAAGGAAAGAAAAAAAATTATAATAAAGAATTTAAAATATTTCTGAATTCAAGTAAATATTCGAAACAATACTAATCCAATATTACGATGCTAGCAACAATACCCATTCTTTGCATGTGATTTATTAAAATGACACACAATACAAACATAATACACATTATATCCACAAATGTCTAGTATTACATATATACACCTTCAAAATTTTGCTCTTCAGATATCAATAAGTATATCATAGTTTAAATTTATAACCATCTTGATTTGTAATAAATTATAACTTAAAAAAAAAGTTTTTTATTAAAACACTGAAAATGTACTATTACAGGGTGTCAACAACATTTTGGAAAAAAAGTTTCCTGATATTTCCCTGATGGTGTCACAAAAATTTCCCTGATTTTACTTTTACATTAAGAAATGTTGTAATTCATGCTTTGTATAGAAAGAAAGTATCCACGCTACAATAATTCAATAAATATATTGCATTATAAATGAAAAATTATAAGCAATACTTATTGACAAAATAATAATTTATGGATAAAACATAAATTATGCAATTGGTACAGGCATAATAGTAATTAAACAGGTTCTCTGGAAGCAGATAATGCAAAAAAAGCAAGTTTTTACAAATCATTTCTTTTGTAGATAATTTTAAATATTTTACATGATTCATATTTCCTATTCCAATATTAAATCTCATATTCATTAGCCCCTCACATGTTGCTTACAATTCGAGGTCCAACGAACTTTGCTTTTGCTTTTCCCTCTAGCAGTGGTTCATGTTTTTACAAAAATAAAACTGAAAATATAAAATGCGCATAACCATGTTTTAAAAAAAATTCTTTTTCAGAACTTAAAGGAAATATTGACAATTAAATTACACAGAATGGAGGGCATAACAGACGATAAATGCCGTTTTAATGATCCAAATGTGAAAAATTCCCTGATTTTTTTTTTGTGAAATTTAAAAAAAAAATTCTTGACTTTTCACTGATATTTCCAGAAGTAAAAATATCCATGATAATTCCCTGATTTCCCGGTTATGTTGCCACCCTGTATTATATCTTTTCAATCAAAGATACCATAAATTAGATTAAAGAAAAAGCTTCAATAGAAATGTGGAAGATTGATCTTGAACCCTCATATTTAATGCTGTGGTAATTAAATTTTATAGATAAAAATTGGAATGTATAGTTTAACAAGTACATATAAACATTTAAATAAATCACAGAAATAAACATAATGTACTGTTTTTAAAATTAACATTGCTAAACTGGAAGATGAATAAATATCATTTAAAATTAATTTTGTGGTATAAATAGCAAGAAGAATTTTTTTAAAACAATATTTGACTTGACAATCACGAAAATAAAGTCTACAATGGGAATCATATGAAAAATTTATTTTCTTTTAGTTTTAATATTATTAGGTTAAAATTAAAAAATAGTAACATACAACTGGTATAGGATGGTTGTTTTCCCAGCATTGTCAAGACCAACAATTACAACTTTGTGTTCTAAAAGAAAACAAAGGCATGTTAATAGCACCAAAAATTAAAACTTTAAAGCATATAAAGATTTGAAAATTATACAATAGAAAAATAACAAGCTTAGAATTAAAATTTGTTACAAATATATTTGGTACACTTTCACAGCAGTTATGTTTGCATTATAATATATAATTTCATATAGGTGAACAATGCAAGTCCCGAATGTTCATTACTACCATAACTCACAATTCCAACAAAATCATTTATTTACATTTAAGAAAACTTGAAACTGTTCCTACATGTTCAAATACTAATTGATCGCAAAGTGCAGCAATAAATGCCCCACACTTTTATTAATTGTGCAAAGCAAAGCAAAAAAACAAAAAAAACGTAGCAATATGATAAATTTAATAATTTGAAAATGTGTTGATTGTAACAGAGTCTGAGATTTATGCATCTTAAGTAATTTATAAAACATTCTTAGTATACATTACATTTTAAGTACTACATCTTTCTGATATATATAGGATGCTATACTTCTCAAGTAATTGTGTATTTTTTGCAATTATTGAAGTTATACAAGATGATAACTAAAAATATAAAATCTCTTCATATTTTTATGTATCGATTCAACATAATCTTAAGATTAAATATAAAATAATCATATTAATAAAAACTAAAATAATTTTGTCGCCTAATTAATTCAAGAAGTAGTCTAACATTGGGAAAGCAAAGTGTGATAAAACCAATGTTTTCAAATGGCTTCTTAAGAATGAAACAGGTAAAAGGAAAACTGACCTTCAAACAACAGAAACCTATAAGGCTTCTAACCTCTCTATGTCATCTCTTTCCAGTGAATCAATAAATTGGTGATAATATATATATTTTGCAAGAGAATTTTTCAATAATTAAAAATGTAGTTGTAGAGTAAAAAAATAAAGGATAAAAAAAAAATCTAAAATAAAAGCTTGATTTCCTATAATAATAAAAAAAAATTCAATTTATTTTTAAACAATTTTTTAAAACTTCTGATGCATTATATTATATGAGCAGAAAAATAATCTAATTATAAACTTTAACTATAGCTATTTCACAATATATATATACACACACACCTGTCCAGATGTTTATTTATAGACTTTAAATACTAAGCGACAATACCTAACATAAAAAAAATACATTGCTCCTTAAATAAAGCACAGGAGATTGCACGAATCTACTAATGTAAATAAATCTTAGATAAAACGTCGTGAACAGATTTTAAGAAAATGCGTATGTTTTTATCTTTCAAAGTGAAGTACGAATTCTCCGCTTTTCAGATACATCTCCGAAAATTACCTCCAAAGAAAACCACTTGTATAGTACATTTTTAAAATATCGCTATCTAAAATCTGTTTAACATGTGTTTAAAAACTGATTTCTCTTTATCTTTTGTAGCAAAAGTCAAAAAGACTTAAAGCGATGTAGATTATACTTATTATTTTTTCAAAGTAACATGTACACCTAAAAACCTCACCTGCTAAGAAACGTTACATTTCTTTCTACTAACTCTCAGATCAAAATAAAAAAGTTCGCAAAGTTTTAATTAAGTCAAAGGGAGATTTTGTGATTACTTCAATAGTTAGTCGGGTTTGGTTTGGTTAAAATAACGTCGTACTAGAGCTGCACAGCGGGCTATTGGCGACGGTTCGGGGTCTATCTCGAAGGAAAGACCCGGGAACACATACGCATTCATACATGCACCTCGTTATTTTAAAACCATGGTCAGAGACAAGGAAACACCTGAACTTGCACCCAACGCCTTCAATAGACGTCTGGACTTTGGACCCCGATCAGATAGATCGTGCACGAGTTCCGTATACACGCCGTTAATTTTTGGTCATGTTGTGGACGACTTTTCTAGTATTTTGTAGCAAAGATGACGGTTAGTCGGGTGGCATCCGTTTACACTACTATGGTTATTGGATAAAATATTATTCTGTTGGTTGGATGTGCGTCGCGCTAGATGGGCTATTGGCGACGGTTCGGTGTCTACCACGAAAGGAAGATACGGGAATGCTGTCTCGTACCTTTAAGAGTGGAGGTAAGGTGATGAGGACAACACCTAAGATGACACTCCCCTCTTCAAACTTCCACATCATGACAAAAAAAAAATGACATTTGGACTGCGACAGAAATAACATGCACCAGCTCCATTCTACATGGCGATCATCGTTTAACAACGAGTTTGGAACTCGTAAAACTCCGATTACGAGCTCGATGTTCTACCGATAATACTCATTCAGCGATTTTAAAACTTTCATAAAGACATTTTCTCGATGGACAATATCTTATTAATTCGCACCACTATTAACTGTTTTTAATCATAAACGTTTTAGGCATCAGCATGTTTACAATACAAACCTCACTTGACCATGCAAAGTCAACATTTTAGGCCCATTCTACCCGAACGAGTAAAACGCACATGAGCTTCTCAGTGATTCGAGAATTCATATCAAGTTGTAAGAATGATCGAATCACGGAGTAGCACATTTGTGTAGAATGGGTCTTAGTTTTAGGTCCATTTTACACGAACGAGAAAAATGTACTCGAGAATCCAAACCAAGTGGCTTGTATTATCGATTGGTTTGGTTTTGTTAATTAACGTCGCATTAGAACTGCACATTGGGCTATTGGCGACGGTTCGGGGCCTATCTCGAAGGAAAGACCCGGGAACGATGCCCTCGTATTTTTGAACCATGGTCAGATGACGAGAAACACCTGAACTGGCACCCAACGCCTTCAATAGACGTCGTGCACCAGTCTCGTATACACGCCGATAATTTTTGTGGATGTTCTGGACGACATTCCTAGTATTTTGTAGCGAAGCTGGCAACCCTCCGATCACAAGATCACTACTTTTTTTACTTGTCTTAGTCAAGTCCGTTGCACAGGATCAAACCGGGAACCCTTCGATTCCCAGGTGACGCCTTTATCCTCTGGGCCATCTGCAAAAGCTAACGCGCGTTTTTCTCATTCGTGTGATTACACAGTACGACACAAATAACCTTTTATTGACACTGACAGTAAAATTAAGTCTCAAGAGGCCCACGAACTGTTTTAATTCCTTTAATTAGGCCTATCCAAACCACGCGAGATAAACGCGCGCGAGCATTTTCAGATGGCTGTGATTCGAGCATACAAACCACGTGGTTTGCATTCACGAATCACAGAGCCACCTGAAAACGCTCATGCGCGTTTATCTCGTTCGAGTAGAATGGGACTTGGCCAGTCGTGAACACAGCCACCCTCTATTCAGTTTGGCGAGCATATTTCCTGTATAAATGTTCTTTAAACAACGTCAAAAACAACAACGTGTTAGCTACTATCAAGGATAATTGTATTTTTTAAAACGTTTCCTTTAAAATCTTTAGCAAAAAATTTGTGATAGTAAAGGGCAAAATATTTTTTTTTCATAAATCCCCTATATTAAGAAAAAACAATAAAATATTAGTATAAATAATTGAAAATGTATCAACGCACGAAGAATGTATTTGAAAAGCCAGATAAAACGTCCCCTATACGGGTGCATCTGTCTCCAAACAAACTAAAGAGATAGCATGACGCAAGGCCATAAAACATGCAAATCGACATAGCCCTCCTACCACAGCTGATCCGATAACGTGGAAACGCAAATGGCGAAAATCGTACCGTAAGAGCATTTCTGAAAATTAGATGCTACGGCAATTTAAATATTTGCGTAAAGAGTGAGGAAAAAGCCGCACAAAAGATTTAGATCTTTAGTGTATCGAAAGTAAATATGCTATTGAATTATTAGTAATTGTTTATTCAAGTAGATTTTTTTTTTATAAGTAGCGTGCAATCCTTTTTGAGGAGAAAGTAAAAAATAACGTTGGAAATAATACAAAAATGAATACATAGGTATTTAATATTAAGTGAACAATCTGCTAGTACACTCTTGGATTAATAGAATTGTATTTTATTAATCATATTAAAATTATTGTCGAGTAAGTTTAAAATATAAAGGTAAAATACTTATTATTACGCATGTAAATATCATAAAAAAAAGTAATTTTGATATGGGGCCAATGCTGTATTAATGATAAATCTAAAATACTCTTTACAGAAAAATATGTAAACGTCTAGTCCCCTTAAGTTATTCCAATTTCAACAACAATATCGGAGAAATAAGAATTGCAAAACAGCAATACATACTATTTAGTGTTTTGGTAAAAAAAAATTATACTTTTTATGCTAGATTGGGAGAGGAATAAAAACGTTATTTGATGATTAATGAAATAGTGAGTTAAATATGTTCATGTTAGTACTCTATAAACCTCATTGGAAGACTGAGAATACCAAGTCCATTTTTCTGTTTTGAGTATTGAGCAATGAATCAGCTTGACGAGCTTTATGACAGTATAAGTACACTTTGTGGCTACCGAACATCAAGCAGACCAATATGTGGGAAATTCAAAACTTTGAGGTAATTTTCTAAAAACCAAACCTGCTGATAATTGGTCTGTTTGTATTGCCAGCTTTCCGCATTTGAATTAACCAAAGCAACATTCTGTTTGTAACACAATTATCTTGTAAATTCTATTACATAGAATACTATAATGTTATTTACAGCCCTACCTATATCAAAGTGAGGAAAACACGCTAATAAACTATTATCATAAAATCCGCGGTAGTCTCGCTTTGTGGACAACTAGAAGGAAATGTTTGAGGTAACGAAACTGGAAAGGGCATGGCTTTCACTTTCCCCAGACAAGTTCGTAAACTAGGCCAAATTTCACGGAAACGACACACAATAAGGCATTGGTGCACGTCAGCTTGAGGAATAATTTCGAAAAGGGGGGGAACTGCCTTGGAAATTGGAACTTCCAAAGCTGGACGCATTTTTTAGAATAAAAAGAAAGACAGATTGAAAGAATGCTACGAAATGAAATGTTGAATCGAGGTGATATTTAAAAACCGCTTTGTTAATTTAGCAATATAATTTTTTTTATAACATTTAAAAGTTTTACAGTGCATAATTTAATTAAATACATTTTATTAACACAGGTTACGTTTAGGATTTCAATATTTGTCAAATTTATTATAATAATAAACAAAGATTTTTTACATAAAATAATGTTAATTCTTGTAGTAACTGAAGACGAAACGTAAAAGAACCAGATGCCTCATTTCTGGTGAAATTCTCATTTAAAAAAATTCCGAAAATCGGCTCACCCACATTCAATATTTCATTTTGTGGCAGTGTTCTTTAAATAATTTTTAGAATATGAAGGAAGAAAGTGGGAATTTTTGGGTTAAAATAACATTGGACCAAAATATTAATCACAACTTTTATGTATTTATCATGGATTTAGAATATTTATAATTGGTTAAGACAAACAGTGGCATTTTCAAAATTTAAGCACATTATGATTTATTGTAGCTATACGGTTTGTTGAACTTGCTCAAATTGCTTGTCTCGAAATATGTTTTACCTTGAATAAAAATATGACATTAGTAAATATCAGTCTGCTAATTCTCATTAGCGACAAACTGAAAATTATGCTCTTATCGGAATTTTGAAAACTTCCACATTTGTGTCCCTAACTCGAAATCCCACATTCGAATATAATACACATCCACTTGACAATAGGTGAGATTGGTGGGATATTATATTCCTACATGCTGCTGATACATTGCCAGATTGAGACTCAGGAAGCAGATGTTTAGTCAATGGTTACGCTCCGGTGCTTCCTACACCATCTGCCGGAGTTCCTGAACTCCTCCAAGAATATGAATCGCTTTACTTTCTATATATTTTCTTATCGGTTTTTACTATAAAACTAGTCAAATCGCTACTTATATTTTAACTTAATGTATAATTTATACACAAGTTCAATACTTTTAGGATATGTCCTTCACTCTTCTAATAGTGACTATATTTTTAGACATCAAAATATGGGTTCTCAAACTTTTGACTTTCGCTATTCTCTTTTATGTGATTTAATTATGTTTGGTTTTAAATTTACAAATTTGGACGAAATCAAATAGTGGGAAAAGCATTTAATGTAACGTTCGTTGTGCTTCGCAATCCAAATTTTTAAGCTAATAGTTCCGGCATACTTAACGTTAGTGTGCAAAAATATATCTATTTGTCCCTGGTTGCTGAAGAACTTATCCGTTAAGGTATATACAATAAAAAAAATTGTTAGGACCCTGTCGGGAAACGAACCCGCGGCCTGTTGTGCGTATGTTTCGCACGCTACTGATTAAAGCTACAAATGCATGTTCTGGATACTGAAATTAAAGATTTGTGTTTATGCAATATTTCCAAAATCGTTAAAATAATTTAAAAAACTAAATAGAATTTTAAAAATTCGAGCTTCAGGTCATATCTTGAGGATGGATAACACTTACAGGGATGGGAAGTGCCAAAGACCAGTTTGGAGCAATTTTTGGAGCAGCAAAATTTAAGTTTTGGAGCAGAAAAACGACAAATTGTAGCAGCAAAACTGAATATTTGTAGCAGGAACGCAATAAATTGTAGTGTTTTGGAGCAGCAAAATTTAAGTTTAGGAGCAGAAACGCGACAAATTGTAACAGAAAACTGTAGATTTGTAGCAAGAATGCAATACAACGTAGCAGTGAATTTTAGCATATTAAACAATAATTGTAGCAATTAAAATGTGTAACATACGATTTTAAATCAGATGTGGTACACTACCCAAGGTGTAAAAACCCTGAAGGTCTCTATTGCTTATTTATGCCATTTTTTTATGCAATAAATCAAAACCGGTAGAGGCTATAAATGAGACATTTTAAAGACAGTTCAAAATATTCAACAAAAATTAGTTTTTAATTAAGAATTATTGAATTTTCAATTTTTTTTTACAATATATACTTAATTTTCATATGTTGATTTTTCCCCCCACTGAATTGTGGTTTATAAAAACCAAAACAGTGTTGCAATCTTGCATATATTGTGCATGAAATCTATGAAGAAGGTTGTTACTGTCTAAGGGAAATAAAATTATATAATTTTTTCGCACAAACTTTAGAATTAAAGAGTAATAATTTGATGGAAAACCTACGTTACTACTTATTTTAAGCATGTTAAGCGTAGGGGTGTGGTTTAAACACAAAAATATTTATTAAATAGTATATAAACATTTAAATCAAATATTAATGCCAAAACGAATTGCAAATCCCACAAAAAACAAAAAGCTTTTTTCAAATTGTCCATTGTTATTACATAAAATATAACAAACCTCAATTTCGTAAATAAATAATATTTTCAACTAAGAAATAAAAACCCTAAAACTGTATTTTGCTATTTACATCTTTTTTATACTGTTAAGCTTTATGAGACCATTTAAAGGCAATTAAAAATATTTAACCAAAAGAGTTTTTAATTAAGAATTAACCAATTTATACAATATATACTTAAATTTCAATTTTGAATTTTTTAGTAAAATGCAGTTTATACAATAAACCAAAACACTAACAAACTACAATATTGCATACCTTGTGCATGAAAAAGACAATTTAGAATGTCACCACTGTCTAAAGGATATAAAATTCCTTAACTTTTCCACACAAACTAGATTTGTTAAATAGTAATAAATTTATAGAAAACATACTTTGCTATATTTTAAGCATGTTAATCTAAATCATTAAAAATTACACTTAAGTTATTATCTTAAAAATTAGTTTAATAAGAAATTTGAAAACTTTCAAAAACCTAAATAAAAGCAATTTTTTTTTTTTTTTTTTTAAGTTGGGGGGTTGTTAGAAAGAAAAGTTTCCAATAAAAATAATTAATTTAATAAAATATATGAACATTTAAACAAAAAAGGATTAAATTGGAATTTTAATTCCATCCAAACAAGAAGAAACAAGATTTTTTTTTTTAAATCCATTTTTATTACTGAAAATTACAAGTTCTAAATTTCAATTTCGTGAATTAAATTATATTTTCGGAAATTGAGCGTAATTTTGTTAAGTATTGCAAAACAAATCGTGATAAAACAGGAAGCAGTGAAATATAATGAACTTGTATATCGGATGCAAAAGGAATGAAAGTCTTCCAACGGAGATCGCAACAGATCGCGTTTAGCGAATTTCTACAAGTTCAAGGTTTCCATGAATGAAAATATAAAACAAAAGAGTGCCAAATAAAAGTTGCATTCGGCAGATGCGACGTAATTATAGTTATAATCATTCATCTCAACTTCAGAGTGATATCATCCCCGTTTGACGAAGATCGCAAATATTTCTACATATTCAAGATGCTAAATTTTTGTGAAATTATCTGTTTTTTTTAGATTGAGCATCGATTCTTCATAAAACAACAAACGAACTGAAATTTTCCAATGAACAAGTGTCTTTTAATCAAATACCCTTGACTAAAAATTCGGACAAATCTCAAAAAGTTATTACCTTAAATTTTACAATTCACAATTATTCCTACATGTTAAAAGATGCTCTATTCTTTTAAAATTCTCAGTTTTTCAAGATTGAGCATCGACTGTGCACACAAAAACAAACAATCCGATATTCCAATGATGAAATGTGTTATGACAATTAAATACCCTTGTCTAAAAAGTTGAACATCAGGAATAAAGTCCTTTTTAATGACGCGAAATTATTCCATTTAAGCATTTCTCTGCTTGACGTATAGCATGCTTTTACTCCATTCGTACCTTACATTTCTACAAATACTATTTAACTTGAGAAAATGTGCTTAAATTTTCTCCCATTTCCTCTTTCTAAGGTTGCCTTAACTTTGTTTATGGGCAGACAAACGGGCACCAAGACTTGGCGCAATTGGCGCACGTGTTTAACAAGGATTTAAAATAAAATTGGCGCAGAATCGCACATAAATGTGGTTTTGTAGCAAGTTGGCGCAAGATACCACTTTTGGCGCTCTCTGGCGCAGAATTCCCATCCCTGCACTTATATAAAACATCTTAAGCCTTTTATACGTAGAGGAAGTAGGTGTTTTGCGATCCTCAGACTTTTATAGACAATTTTGTTTTCAAGCGCTAAAATTAATATTTATAGTACTTAAAAAGTATGGAATCAAAGTTTGGGTCGCCTGTGCTGTATGAATTATTTTAATACAAGTAATGTTTTTAACACAAGATTTGATTAAGTTGTCAATTAAAATTCATTATTTAGTAAAATTATACTTATCATAATTAGTTTTTGTGTGGGACTAAAATATTTTTTTGCAGAAGGACCTAGACCAAAATATTTTGGTGATGCTTGAAATAATAATTGAATGCAATAATACTTATTTGATCATTTCATAAAAAAAAAAAAAAATCACGGACTTACTTGTCCAATAAAGCGAATTCAGTAAGCCAATACGAGCCCTTTGTATTTGTTGCAAATAATTTTTCTGTATAGTATGCCACATTCTACTATTTGAAGAGCCTTTTTATTTCATATGCAAGGCATGAGGAAAAACTTTTCAGTGTAAGATTATATTTAAAAATAAAACTTATAGGTTCATTTTAAATAAAAAGATTTTTTTTTTATACTAAAAACAAATTTTAGCGTTTCTAATGTATCTTTTGTTACTACCTGTGCAGACATCGGGCCCCGATTACTTCAGTATCGACCAGAACATTAAAAAACAAAAAAAAAAACGTCATTGGTTATATATGAACGAATTGTTCACATAAGCAAATCAGTAGAAATTTCGTATTTTACGAAATACCTGTGTCACTACCACTTCTACCCAGATAATGTATTTTGGAACAAGGTCTTGCATACTCTAGTCTAGACCAGTAAAATCGACATCGAGAACAACCGTTAATTTGGACTTTCTAGGACGTATAATCATTTCCCCCCTTCTGCAACGACGGATGAGTACAATGGATTCCCGAGTGAGTTCCCTAAGAAGATAAATGAAATCTACTCGCATTTAAAATATTTTATTTTGTTATTTTCTAACGTTTTTAGTTCTACTCGTATCGATACTTTTTTTTTTTAAATTTTACTTTATACCATTTAGTTTGTGTGTCAACAAGTTTGTAATTTTTTTCTTTCAAGTTTTTATTTTTATCCCCTTCAAAGCGTGCGTACGAAAAATACATATAGGATTTATGCTAAAATATATCTTATAGCACATGAGGAATTAGGAAGGTTTCTGATACATAATCCGGATTGTTCAATACATTTAGACGATTATGTAAGGGGGTAAAAAAAAACCTTATCACTCCATACCTATACTACTGCCATAAGAGTTAAATCCTTTATACACTTCTGATGTGAATGGAAAAAGATATTTATACAAATTGAGGTGATATATGCAATATAACCCCTATCCAAAAACAGGAGACCTTGGGTTAATTTTCAGATAGCTATAAATAACAGCTGGACCTTGGTTAGAAGTGTATTCCTACTGCATATGTTCTTAGATAGTATCAAATATGCATTAAATAGACCGTAAATGTGATATGTTAGGGTTCAGACTCGTGTATC
Source organism: Troglohyphantes excavatus (assembly GCA_963932185.1). Lineage (NCBI taxonomy): Eukaryota > Metazoa > Arthropoda > Arachnida > Araneae > Linyphiidae > Troglohyphantes > Troglohyphantes excavatus. Next base: position 38,409,528 of record OZ010666.1, read on the forward strand.
TCGCTACCGTTTGACTTTAACTTACCTTCTTTAACGCGGGAACATGAACGAGCTTTCGAAGCCGCTATCGCCTACAGCGCGTCAGAAACTAAGGGTCCATACAAATATTGCACTAATTTGTTAATTCTTAGTTGACATCACATGCGAGCGTGAATGGTGTCGGTATATTAAATTTACTATTTTTATGGATAAAGTTATTTAAGGATAAATAGGAATGGTTTTATTTGACTGCCCTTCACCACATGATTTTTCTCACTAGACGTGTAAAAAAAACCAAGATTAACCGCATTGGGACACACATGGTTTTAAATTTAATCTAAGGCCCATTCTACACGGACACTTTTAACGCGCTTGTTTTGCAGATGGCTCTGTGATTCTAGAATACAAATCACGTGGTTTGCACGTGCACGCAACCTGAATAGGTGTCAAGACTTTTCACCACGACAGATTTAACGAACTCTACATGGTGAATGTCTTTAAGAGGGAAATGTGAAATGCGCGAACTGGCAATCCCCCTTTCACAAGTTCTCTGGACTCTCGACTAGATATTCGAGAGAAATATTGGGAATCAACTCGCATTTTTATGGTACTGCAGTCAAATAAAACCATTCCTATTCATCCTTAAATAATTTCATCCATAAAAATAGTAAATGTAATATACCGACACCATTCACGCTCGCATGTGATGGCAACTAAGAAATAACAAATTAATGCAATATTTGTATGGACCCCTAGTTTCTGACGCGCTGTCGGCGAGAGCGGCTTTGAAAGTTCATTCATGTTCCCCGCCTGTATGGGTATAGTTAGTCATTACAACTAATGACAAATTATGACGAGTTTATTCCTATAAAATTTGATTTGTTTTACAAAAACTTCAACCCGCCGCGCGGTTTCTCTTTTAGTGAACAATAATAATGCATTGTAAATAATTCTATTCAAGAACCGAGTCTTACTTTGTTCTCTGAATAAAATTTCTCTAATTTTTTTCTTTTACAAAAGGAAATCTATATGTTTCCGCTGTTTGCTTAAGTAAGCATACATTGAAATAGCGTTAGTGAGGTCAGGACCAAACGCGTTGTTCGATTTTATTCAAATTTGGTGTGAATGTTCCTTGAAGTCATTAAAAATTTCATACTTTCTTTTTTTGGTCGCGAGGTTTACTAATTTCAGAACTATTCGTTTATTATTTGATCAAAAATTCAACTTTTTGGCTAACGATAAATCTTGGGTTAAAGAAGAAATACTTTGAAAAACGACTTAAATACATAACATTTACTACGGGCCTGATTAAGTCATAATATCCTAGAAGCACTGATTGGCATACTGGCGCAGTATTTTTGCCGAGTAATCGCGTTTGGGATTTTTTTATTTATGGAAATCCAGTGTCTCATCCAAAATAAACGTATTTACAAGAAACAATGCAGAAGAAGAAAAAAAAAAAGTTAAGACGGGCAATAGTCTTTCAGAGAATCTCAACAAAAGGAGAAATTTAAGTTGAACAAAAGGCAAATAAATGGCATGTTACCGACTTCCAATTGCGGCGGCACTGCGTGATGTACTTCCATTTAACGGTCGGTGAGCACAGAATGCTTACGACTTAAATTGCTTGCCATGAAACCTACTAAGCACGATATTAAGTTCTCAAAAGCACATTTTGTTTTAGATTAATCATTTTCATGAGAAAATTTAACAGGGAAATAGCAATGACAAACTTTCCGTACCAACGGTTTGTACACAAGTCTTTTCTACAACTGTATTAAAAAAAATTTACAATGTTATTAACCTGGAGTAGATATTGAACAGTTAATATCAATATAATTTGTCAGCAACTAATGGTGGTATTACACTGTACATACAATTAATTTGAAATCAAAATTACAATTTGGCTAAATTGGGGTGAGGGGGAAAGGAACGGCAAGGGGACATTCTTTGGCAAAAGCAATACACTTTTTAATCTTGTAACTACAAAACTGTCTGAACTAAACTAACTTTTTTATGTGTATGTAACTAAAAAAAAAATATTTTTTAGTTGAAATAATATGGTTGATTAAATTCCAATTGCTCTAAATCAGTGTTTCTTAACCTGTGGTTCATGGACCCCTTGGGGGTACATGGGTCATATTTTGGGGGTCCGCCGACTGTATGGCAACCCTGTTTCTTTTTCCGCTCCTCCGGAGAAGAGAATTTGAGGCGCTTTTTCGCGCATGCTCATTTATTTCTCTTTTGTTTTAGCCTTTTCATTGGTCGATAATTTGTTTGAGTTTGAAATAGCGGTATAATTTTAAACTTGATTCACGATTTTATTTCCGTTGGATCTGCCCTGGAGGTAAGACGTACATTTATTTTTGTCTTTCATCTGTTTGTGAGTAGCATATTTTTTTGGTGTTTTCTTAGCTTATATTATTGCTAAATGCTTGATTTCACTATGGAATTAGCTCTTGCTGAAGTTTTGAATGCGAAAAATAAATATTCAGTTGGCTATTTTAGTGTTTTACCAGTCATGGGTAAGAAAGCGTTGTTAGAATAATGTATGAAAGAGGGAATGATTTCATCGATGTATAAATGTCCAAAATGTGGATCACAAATGAGTTTGAAGCCGAGACATAAGGGTATATCTTCCATCGATACAAGATTCCTTGCCGCTTTTTCAAGTGTTTTTTTGTGTCTTAATGTTTGTTCTTAATGTTTCATTTGATTATTTGAAATAAAACTATTACTATTACTATTGAAATAAAAATATTAAATAATAAAACAGAATATATTTTGTAATAAATGATGTTTAAGCAATTTTTTTTTCACAGAGGGGTCCGTGACATATTTAAAATTTTTAAAGTGGTCCATTGTGCCAAAAAGGTTAATAAACACTGCTCTAAACGTACATTTGAAAAGTTCAAAACATCGGTTATAATGTTACCTAGATTGTGCCACTTTATTAATATACGCATTTCGAATTTTTATTTAAGTTATTCACATTTCATAAAATGGAAGTTTATTAGGGAGGGGACAAGGACAAACGAACTGTCTATTGATTTTCGTTTTATCTTTATAATACCAGTGAGTTATTGAATTAAAAAAAAAATATGTTCGTTTGTTGACTAGTTTATTATCAAAGCCTTTCGTAATTTTTTTATTTGTCAATAAGAGCAACACAAGATATTTTAACCATTAAATGCATTTAATTACATAAGCGATCTTAAGAAATTTAAAACACAATGGGCAATTAGGGACGGTTCGAGATCTATCTCGAAGTAAAGATCTGGAAACAATGCCTCGTCATTTAAAACTATGGTCAGATGATGAGAACACCCGAGCTCGAACCCCACACAATCTCAAGAGCCATGAAGACATAGGAATACGACAGATTTAACGTGCACTAGCCTTACACACACAGTGGATATTTTTTGGAGAGCGAAAGGAACGATTCAGACAATCCTCCGATTACTAGATCCACTCGTTGGGAATCGAACCCGAGACAAGTAGATCCGTAGTTTGACGCTCTCACAAATCGGATCTGTGGAGACAAGGACTTCAACTACAGGTTTGCTGAGAAAGCACCAATTAAAAATATAAAAGTTAATTCGGGATGAAAGGAACGCATCTCATTTTCCTAACTGCTGTATTAAAGAACCTACAATAAAACGCACAAATAATGATTGTAAGTTGTTACAATACAACGATCGGTAAGCTAAAATAAAAAATAAAGTAGGTCATGTCAAAAGTCAGATGATAATCAGTTTTAATAAACAATAGAAGCTGAACTCTTTATTATTTCGTCCCTTCTAAGAAACGAATGGCTTTCAAGGTTTAAAGCAATCCAAGCACATCTACAGAGGGCAATAGCTTCGCGATCGAGTTAGATAAAAATACACGAGAAAAATCAATGACAGATAATACTACAAGAGTATTAAATATTAAGACTTCAATATAAGCTTTCAACATTTTACAGTCCCTAAAACCTTAAATAGCGGCTTTTTATATATAAAAAAGCAGCAAATTTCAGCGTTTATAATGTAATCAATTTTTAAAATGTTATAATATGAAGGAAGTGCTTTGTTAAAAACATGATACACATAACCAAAATTGAATTTTGAAAAGAAAAAAAAATCTATTTTGACACTGTTTTAGAAGTTGCAGTACTTTTAGGAATGATTTGTATTTAACCCTCCAGAACTCGCGCCGTGAGCGAAATACTCACACCAAGAAGAACAAAAAGTATATTATTCTACGTCATAGGCGAAGGTGCTGCTCTCTCTAGCTTCTCCTTGTAACCTTCTCTTGTCGCAATCAATTACATATTATAGTTATTGTTTAGGTGGTGTGAGAAAAATTCTTACGCCCGAGTTTTCAGATCACTCATTTTGACGCGAGTTCTGGAGGGTTAAAGGATCCGAGAGAGGAGTTCAAATGCTTATTTAATTATATCCTAATACCACTGTGACTAAATATTAAGGAGGTACTAAGTTGAGAAATCTAGCTTTAAGAAAAGGTGGTGTAACAAGGTGCGTTAATTCAAAATAATTTCTTAAACAATTTATGTCATAGTGGACGTAAAATTAAACATGTTTGTTCCGATTTTCTGTATACAATGATTTTGGAAAAACATTGAATCAACTCAAGAAATGCGAAAATAGATTTTTTATTTAAATGAGTTAAAATGTGTGTATCCCTTTTTTCCTGAAAAATATGAAAAAAGAACATATACCGTATTACTTGTTCTGAGATCAATTATTGGAATCAAATCCACTGAAATTGGTATAACAGCTGAAATATTAGTTCAAAAATTATTCAGTAAATAATTCCATTTATTCGTCTAAGTTTTTCACCAAGAAATACTGTCAAATACTAGAATGTATATTTAGGGTTTCCAAAAGAATTGGACATTTTGGTGACAAGGTTCAGTTATTTATTTCTTTTTGCTAAGCATCATTAACTGTGAACCATCCTCATTTTACAACCTTATCAATTATCAGAGGCCCTATCAATCAATCGTGACGAAACTATCGGGGAATTCGTCACGGTGTTATACGTAAGGCATTTCACAGCTAAATCCAATCTCTTTTGGTTAGTGTGGCTAATGTTAAAGTTCATAGAACAATATAATAAATAAACCAAAGTTTTCCCCAGCAATATCTAACAGTATCCTGTCTTTTCTAACAAAATGACCATGATACCGCTTCAGTTATGTTATGTTTAATTTTCGAGGTATATTTGTCAATAGTATACTTAAATTAAAGTCAGATTTAAATGCAATTTTTTTATATACTTTTATGTTCTAGAAAAAAAAATAGATTGAAAATAAAAATTCTCATTTTGTGTATGTATGCAAAATTATATTTTCATTTGGCAAATCTTAGTAAAAAAATAAGTTAATTTGACAAATGTTTTTGAAGAACAATTTTTGCAATAATATATTTTGAATGCATTATTTAGTAAATAAACATTTTATAAAAATAATTCTCATTACTCAATTTAAAATGGTTACGACTATTTTAACTGTAATAGTCAGGGTTTTAAACCTGTCCACAATCCCAAAAAAACTTGAGCAGTTTAAAAAAAAAGAAGAAAAAAACAATTAAAAAACCCATGCACAAAGTTTTTTTTAAAACCTAATGAATTTTTTTATTTTTTAAAAATCATTTGTTATATCTTACTTAATTTAAAGTAGTGTATCATAATTCATATTTGATACCAGATTGATATTATATAATTATGGGTACATCCACTAAAATTGAAACTTTGTACTGAAATTTAAATTTTAACCGAACTCTAAGTGTATCATGAATGGTGCATATGAATTTGTAAGGTATTATTTCATAAGAATAATAGTTTGCAGTGAAATTGTTCTAAAAGTTGACATATTTCTTCATTTATATTGAAGCCAAAAGTATCGCTTCGGATATTATATACTATTATTTTCTTATATTTGTTCATTAACTGAAATTATTTTATATAAAAATTAATAATCTATTTTCATATTTATCATTTACACATTGTTGAAATGTTTTAGATTAGTTTTTGAATACAAGTTAACTGTATTAATAGTGATGTTTAATTGTCACAAGAATAACAAATATATTTAAAAAAGTTTCAAAATTGTAAAAACTACTTAAGATTTTTACTTTAAACCACTTAATCTCCGATTTGGTGGATTAAGACATATTTTACACGATATATTTTGTGTGTGTCATGCATGGAACGTTCTCTGCCGTGTTGTCACAACGTAACAAATGATTGTGTCACAAGGGTAACGTATAAAATGTCTGTCAATTAAATTAAATAGGTTGTCTTCAGAACAGACAAAAACAATGGCTTAATTTTAGTTGTTTTCTCCCTTTTTTAATAATAGTTCGTAAGCAGTTTGTAGCAATAATTAATTACTAGGGGGCTAGGCTCTATCCCATACTCGCTAATGTTTGTCATGGCACATAGTAATACCCCACTGTGCAGCTCTAGTGCATTGTAAATTCAACCAACTAACTAAAAATTCATTGCTTGAAGAGATGGGAACCTAGAAGGGTTTCTAGTCAAAGACAAGAAGTACACAATACCACTTAGCAATACATTAACGCGACAGGATGCAACTCTTCCAGCAAGGCGAGAAAAGGTGCTTTTGGGACGCAACTTACCAAAAACCGTTAAAGTCTGCTTAAAATTATCTTCTAATATAAATAACTTACACAAATACATTACATAAAACTGCAGTTCTTTGGAACAAAATCCTTCTGTAGTGTGCTTCATAAAGCTATCATTATGACAATTTTTTTCTAATTTTATATGGGGAAAATTGATTTCTTTTTTACAATATTTTGTGTTAATTTTAATGTATAAAAATAATGCTCTCTCTCTGTTCATTAACTTTATGAAAATTCAAAGTCTTGTTATAAGCTATTATCTCTCAAAACTTTAGCACTTTCAACTTACTCAGTATTAAAAAAAATTCATTCAAGAGAATTGCAAAACAAGAACATCTGAATTTAAGTATTAAGAAAAGAAGTTGCTGAAGTTGTGTTAACAGTTTGGGCGTTATGTGGTGGCTCCGGGTTCGATTCCTCAATAAGTTGTGATTGTATTTATGTTTTATGAATCTTGTACATTTCATATAATAAAAAAATATGGATAATACAGATAAAGCAGCCTATTGTGGCGATTAAAAAATCACAACAAATAAAATTATCAACTTCAAGAAAAGCAAGCAAAAAAACATAGATGTTTTTTGAACAAACGTATAATTTTATTTAATAAAAAAAGCAGTAAAAATTGAACATTTTATTTACGTTCTCCCATAGGTAGGAAACTATTATTAATTTTTTAATTGAAGAGGTAATCAGTGGTTAAAATATGGGTGGATAAATATTAGGGATGAACTGGATAGTGGTTTTGCCGGATACCAGATATCCGGCGCACATTACAAACCGGATATCCGAACTGGATTTTGCCGGATATCCGGCAGTTTCTTTTTTATAAAAATATCTTCTCATACACACTAGAAAAAACGGAAATCGGTCAAAAATTACAAAATATTTTTTTATTCTATAATATCCCCCAATTCCTTACCTTTCAGGTAATAAACATTCAAAAAACTTTTTTTATTTACAAAGGGTTATTCTAGGGTGTTGCCAGCAATAAGCGTATGTTTTGTACACTTTCACTTAATTTCTGAATAATTGTATTTTTACCATATGCCCTTTCATTCCAAACATAAAAACTCAAGTTTGCTTAAACTTTTGAGAAATTTATTTTTATTTCAACTTTATATTAGTTGTGAGATGTTATGACCCTCCACCATAATGATTCTTTAAAAAAAAAAAAAAATTTAAAGTTAAAAACGAGAAAAATTCAAGGGAGAACCTGCACACTGTTAATACATTGGTAGAATTTTCAGGAAAATACTTAAAGCAAAGATAATTGACCGCCACAAAAAAAATCGTAGATGTTTTATTCATCCGGATATCCGGCATGGTAAATCGGATATCCGGCACTTTACTTCCGGATATCGGATAGTTAAAAATCAGCCGGATAGTTACCGGATATCCGTTTCATCCCTAATAAATATCAATACTAAATTATGAAAAATTAAGAGATTTTCAATTTTTAAAAAACTTTTAACAATGTGTTTAAAATAATTAAAAAAAAATTGAATAGGGAACCTTAAATCACTATCGATTGTTCATCAGTTATCCTCTGGAGGGGCAGCACATCATATTTGTAATTTCAGATGCAGGTAGACAAGAGAAAACCAGGGTCCCAGTTGCCCAATGAATAAACAAGTTCAAGACAGCAATCAGAGGATTGCGAGTTCAATCCTGACTGAATAGACATGACAAAGAAAAGTAAAAATGTATTGCGATCGTAGGGTTGCTGGCTTTGCTAATAAAATACTAGAAAGTTGTCTAAAAATATTAAAAAATTATACTGGCATGTACACGGGACTAGTGCAACATAAATATGATCTGGGTCCAATGTCCTCACGCCTATTCAGGTTGTGTTGGGTACCAGCTCAGGTGTTAACTCGTCATCTGATCTTGATTAAAAAATAATGTGGTAATTGTGTGTATATCTTACAAATGAGGACAGAAATAAGCAGCCAGAAACGAATAAATGAAATAAAGAAGAGAAGACCAGATGAAAACATCAGTTTTAGTTTAAGTGTTTACATTGCAAAGAAGAGATTTAAAACAATGTCTGACCATTATGAAACCATTTATTCTTACTTCCACAATAAGCATCAATGACTCTGAATTGCAAAACGAAATCTTCTACAATACAATATGTATAGGCATCAAAATTATTAAATCAAGAATTTTATATCTTTTAAATGAATACATATTGCAACAAAAAAAATTGATAATGAACATTATAGTCTATCCCAGTGGTCGGCAAACTCAGTAGTCAACAGAGCCAAATAACAACAGTACAACGATTGAAATTTCTTTTGAGAGCCAAATTTTTTAAATTTAAACTATATAGGTAGATTAAGATACTCCTAAGTTGGCCTTTGCTAAAAACATCCTTAATCTAATTAAGGTGAGTTCGCTGAGGTCGACCCCTTCCAACTCTCCCATCCACACTCCATTGTATACTTGTTTCGTTCATTCATATCCATATCTTCATCCCCATCTATTATCGTTCATTCTCTCTATATGTCAAGCCATCTCAACATACCTTTCTCAATCCTCGACACTACATCTTCTTTTACTCCACAACGCTCCCTATAATTAACTTAATAAACTTTACTTAAAATTTTAAGTCTTAATTAAACTATAGGTACGTTGAATAAAACTTGATATCATACTTAATAACGATATTATTTAGTGATAAATTAAATTGTAAGGTGTCCATAAATGTAATCATAACAATGACTGACAAACACTAATGTGAATAATGGCCTTGCAGTCCTTGGAAAGTTTGGGTAAGCCAAGTTTATATGTTACTACTTTTAATTTTGGGCCATGAAGCTTCAATCACACTGTACGCGCGAGCCGGTACGTGGTATTTTGTGGAAGAAGAGCCACACTCAAGCGGCCAAAGAGCCGCATGTGGCTAGCGAGCCGCGGTTTGCCGACCACTGGTCTATCCTAACAAAAAAAAAATCAGACTTTTCCTGAAAATTGCATTTTTCCAACTCTTTTTGGTGCTTTTAGAGAGGACTGCACTGCCCAGGTGCATAAACTGTATGTTTATAATTGGAGGGTTAGAATATTGATTCGTCTGTCTACTTGTACATTGGAATTTGATAGAGGAGTTGGTGCACTTTAAATCAAACAAAGGTTTAAATATCCAGCTGTTAGGCACATTAAGGAAGATTAGACAATAGGGTATTTGCTCAAACATACGACTGTTAAAAATAAGCAAATAGATGGTAGATTTTTTTTCAGAATAGAAACCTTGACAATATCTTGTTATACAGCTATAATTGCTACATTAACCAAGACTATTTTGCTTACTTTTAGGACCATATTCCCTGCTATTGCATACAAATCCTGTGAGACATTACATATACTCAATTGCTCTGTTATTTATTTGGCAAATAGCAGAATGGCAGCACTAAAATGTAAACAGATTGAAAAAGAATCACAAATGTAAATAAAGGGTTTGTATGCCTTGAACGGTAACCGTAGGTGACTTTTTTAAAATGTACTGATATTCACTATGATATCGAGGCCAGAAAAACTGGTTTGGTTGCTAATCAAAGCAAGGTTGCTGAAAAGGATCACCAGATTTGGCGAGAAATCAGGGTTAGTGTTAAATATATATTAATCACAAAAGGTAGCAAGGTCAGCTTAAAACAAGCATGTACAACAAAGCCCACAAGTAAATATGAATAATGGTACTAGTTGGCTTATAAATAAAACATTGATTAAATAAGTTATCACCAATTTGGCGCACGTATAGAACTATGTTCTTTACTTGTAAAAACAAAGCTTTCTGTTAGCTTGTTCAAATTAAAGTGCATATATATCAACATATTTTGCTAGATACGTTCAATTTACAGTGGAAATTTTATGGGTCATTATTATCTTTTGGAGGAGAAGTACAAAACAATAACAGCGTTAAAATAACTTTTAAAAAATCAGAAGTGAACAGTAATAGGAAAATATCTCGATTTTCAAAAAGATTTTATTTCAACTTTAGCATTCAGGACCCATTATTTACTTTTGATGTAAACTACAATGTACAATAACATAAGTGAATTCTAAACATTTTTTTTTGCGGTGCATAAAAATTAACCCTTTTAAATCCTTAATTAAAGCAGAAAATAGAACATTACAAATAATCACTTCTAATGTTTATAGGCCACACAATCCAAATTATTTTAATACGGCGAAAACTAAAACGATATTTAGCTTACCTTCGTTGGAAAATAAACTCCATATTTTGGCTAAAAGAATACCCATAATGAATTAACTACGTATTTAAGATAAATTCTAGCTTTCAGTTAACATGTCATGAGTATGCTTCCATCTGTTTCAAAACACTATCCTTCATGTATTATGTGATAGAAGAGATTAATAAGTTTTCCGTGTTTACGAATAGAACTCCAAAATTACACTAAGGTGTAAAAAGGAAAACATTAATAGTATACAATATTGTCAAAAGATGTCGCTTCTATTCATTTCGAAATGACATAAAAACGTCACAAGTTGCAGAAACATGTATGGATAATAATAGACGAGTGTTTAAGAGTGAACTTCTAATTAAAGTTTTTTAATAATTTCTTTTGACAATTTATGTAAAAAAAAAACTTTGATTTAAAATTTATTACCTTCAGATATGGTTCTACATTTTTAACCGTAACTGAATTAAGTTTGTTTATTTATCTGAGCTTTGACTTTGTTTTAATTTAAAAGATTGCTGTCTATGCTTCCTCTTCGTTATAAAGCGCATAATTAATTTATTCTCTAATTTGGAGAAGACAAATTGTTTTTGTAATAAGCTTACTCATATGTGTTTGAAAACATAATTTAATCTAAATCTGTGAATTGTAAATAGAAATGAGGCGAATCGTATGAAAATAAACATGAAATGGTAAGAACACTTCCAATTACCATACAACGAAGGAGCATGTATATAGAATTTGAGTTGTGTATATAATAAATAATTGCGTGCAATCAAAACAAATTGAAGGAGTTTTCACTTTCAGCTCATTAATATTATATTTTTTTGTGTACTATCCTATATATATTTTTGTGTTTTCCTTGCACAAAAAGACTATACACATTTTATTTGTTAAACCATATGCGATATGATAATTTATTGAGAATTATAAGAGTACATAATATGGGTTAAAACGCATTGTACCGTACCCCCCTTTGCGACTTTTCTGAAAAAGTAATATTCACAACTCTAACACGTTCTTGGCGGGGCGGTAGCCCTCAAAACTTTTTTTGGATTTTGATCCTCACTTTTTTAATATTTCACATTAAAAAATATAAAATTTCCAAACCAAGAAAAGAAAATCGTACCAATACCCTTCCACTACTACAGAGGATGGATGCATACTTATTCTTTACCCGACATTTATACCGCGTCAGAATGTTTTCGGAACAGTTTTTAATTCCCCAATCATAACTCCACATGGATTTTCCTATGAGGATGAATGGCATACCATCATGTAAAGGAAGGTGGGCTGCATCGACCAGGCTGATTATTAACCCATTCCATCCACTGACCTTTGTACCGCATGGAGGAAAAAGTACAGTTAGATTTCGATGATTGTGTTAAAGAATTTTATAGAAGGAATCCAAGACATTTATTGTTATTTTTAACTTTAATAAGAAAAATAACTTTTTTCAAATCAGCTTTATTGTAAAATAATAATTAAAAAAAATATGTTATTTAATTTTTATTACTGTGCATTTTAAGTTGTTATACTTCAAATAACAAAAAGTAGTGAGTATATATAAAAGTGCAATATTTATTATAATTTTTAACAATAGGGAGGGTGGTCAAAACTTTTCGTACAGATGTAGTATAGGACATTTGGCGCGCAAGTTGTTTTTGGCTTGTTTTAGACGGGCGATAAAATTATGGTATTGCAACCCCACCTAACACTTTTGTTATATTCTGATTCTTGTGGCAACTTTCATCATTTTTGTGCGTTACTGGAACTATTTTTAAAGGCAATTTCGAATGAAAGCGGAAGAATATAACAAAATAGTTAACAACAGTTGCATAAAACTTCATAATAAATTCTACAATTTAGCGGCGCAAATCGAAAAACCAATTTGGCGACATTTTTTTCCCCAACAAAAAAAACATGCCAAATGTCTTACTACATCTGTTTCAAACTTTTACTACCCTCCCCCCATTTATACACTTTTAGTTCCCTCTTGATCTTGCCCTCCCCCGATTTTTAGCACCCAATCGCTGCCACTGTATGCTTGCACCTGACATTGATAATATCTTGATTGTGAATATGTCAACTTTAATTAAAATAAACGTTTATTTTAGGAAAAGAGTTCATGCAGCCCTTTGCTTCTGCTGATTTCCGTGCATGAAATGCACTTCAAGCATCTACAAACTGATGATGTATAAAAAGTATTCTGAATGAGTGAGCACTCCCCAGCACCAACTTCAACTAGAAGTGTTTACGGTTTCGTACTCTATATTTCAAGCTATGCATTACTTGTGCTCTACTTAATATGGGCATACATCCCTACTCCATGGCTACACTCCATTGGACTGACGTACTGGCCTCAAAGGTACTGGGCGATTGCAATCCCAGTATTCGTTTGCTGTTCGATTTGCATTTTTGCACTTTTACTTTATCCTGGAATAAATCTGATGATGACTCCTGATTTGTCGTCTATTCATACTGTTGTCGATGAGTACACTAGAAATCCCAAAGCTTCTGTTAAGAAAAGTATACCGCCCATTTATGACATACCCATTTCCAATATCAGTCGAAAGTTGTATTTGAAAAACAAAAAGCCCTGATGGTGAATAAAGTGTTATGTCTCTTAGGTAAAACTTGTAAACACAACTTGTATTTCATTTGACTATCAAATTGAATCCTGTTTGTTCTGTGTAATTTATGTATTTTTTCACTGACGTCAAACTTGTATAATTTTACGAAAAAATTATTTCGAAATCATTTTAATGTGTGTGTTAAATAATATACAAGATAAAATCTTCTGTTGTAATTACAAATATAATGCATTGTTTTGGCTGATGACTTTTATTTAATTAAAATATTTTATCATTATAAACGCTCTTCAAATAAAATAAACTTCTTACCATTGAATTTTTTTCATGTGTTTTTACAGTAGTTTTTCGCATGCTAGTAGTAGCTTCACGAAAATAAAAAAATAATTGTTTTGTATGAAGGAAATTTATACAAAATATCTTATGATTTTGCATCCTTTTTTAATGAGAGAGTTGTAAAATCTAATTAGCTTTTGCCGGTTTTGTTATACGAGGTTTAGAATTATAATTCATCATCAATAAACAAGTTTATTTAGTACCAAACCATATTGTATAATCGGTTTTATTTTACTCTTTTTTAATAAAACTCACAGTTATATACATTTATATTTACTAATTAAATTAAAAACATATATTATACTTCAAAAATATGATTTGTTTTATTTTGTAAATCTAATGCTGTTGTTCAGCTGGTTAAAATAATTTCATTTTGTATCTCACACTAATTCATCACAGGGTTGAAATATATATATATATATATATATATATATATTATTTTGAAATCAAACTTTTTAAATAAAAATATACTGAAAATGTTTTATTTACAATCGGATATGTCTTTTTTAGTTAGATGATTTAATTTAAGTATATGAAACAATTGATAGTCGAAAGTTGTTACCCATAAATGTCAATGATTGATTTCATTTTAAGGATAGAAGATGCAAAATTATATCCCTTAATGTAATGAAATTGTTTTAATCGTGATATTTTTTTAAGTTGGGAAATTGGCAATCTGAGCGAACCTGTGGTAATTTTTTTCCCGCATTTTTTCGAATTTAACCCGCTTGCAGCTTAACTCGAGCGAAAATATCTAAATTAAAAATTCTCTGAAATTCCATCGCACATTCTCACTTTGCACTTAAAATTTTATCTGCTTCGATTAATAGATGTAAAGATATGGGGTCAGGTTTACTGTACGGTCACCCTTGGCGCGATTTTTCCGCATTTGGCGATAATTTTTTTTAAATGGAAACCCCCCTCTGAAACGACAAGTAATTGCAGTAACCCTATTGGAAAACAGTCGCCAAAATGGCGACTTTTGGCGAGATTTTGAAAAAGTCGCCAAGGGTGACCGTACAGTAAACCTTTACCAAGATATGTTTAGTCATCATATAATTTTTTTAGTACTGTACTACTAGAGTAAGATGCCAAATTTGTGCAAATTCGATAAACTATAAGTGACAACATTATTTCAAATGTAATTTATTTGACTGATGGAAGTTTTTTTTCCTTCTAGTTTATAATTTGAGAAAAAAGCAAAAAGTATTTGACACTCCGTGGGACGTTTGGACTAAGACAAATTCAACAGGCACCAGTGATCTATATTCACGGCAAATACTTTCGAGGACGTCAAGAAACGAAACTTTAAGGACATGGAGTGTTGATAAATTATATTTATAATTTTCCTTCATACGAAGCAAAGCTTTTTGTTAAACTGGGGATTAAAATTACTGTAGAGTCATTTTTAACTGGAACTGTCTAATTTATTCCGGAATGGCTTGGATATTTTTAAATAGAAAATATATACCCGTTATATATGTCATATGAAAGTTATCGTCTGATGCTAATGTATTTTGGCAAGACAAAAAGAGTGTATTATACAGTTGAACTTTTTCGACACTTTAACCGTGTTTAAATTACGTAATCATAAATGTATAAATATTTTTTTATCCAAAGTATTTAATTTACATTTTTTTCAAATATTAGCACATTCTACGCCAGTTCCATGTGATCAACCATTCCTGGATACGTGCGTGGAAATATGACGAAGGTAATAAAAGAAATGCTTTTAAATAAAAATCTGCGGATATTCGCTAAAACAGAAATTTTTTAAGTACAATTGTGTAAATAGAAAAGAAAACCGTCAAAAAGAATTTCGAACTGAAATAGACAAGTGTCTCCATCTTCTGGCCAATCACGATATTAAATTAAAATACGTTTTGTTTCAAGAATTTTATTTTAGAGGTAATACGAAAGTTAAAGTTCTAATAATAATTTTATTTGGATTAGATATATTATATGTTTCCATATAAATAGGCCCATTTTTTTTCTCAAATCATACATATCTGACATTAATTGAAAAAAAAATTATGTTAAATTTTTCTATCACAAAAACTGACTACAATTATTTAAATTGTTTTAAGCCTAGAAAAATACCATTAAGATTTAAAAGAATGACTAATACTTTAAATTGTGGAAACAACATATAAATCAAGTACGGCTTAAAAATTTAATATAACCGCTAAAATATTTTTATACGTAGCAACTATTGAGGATTTTGTTTTTGAGCTTTATAAGAATGTTAGATTTAATGTATGTAAGGCTTTTTTCATAATGATTAAACATTTATAATTAAATTTACAAAATAATTTCCTTAATGAAAATTTAAATGTATTTATAATTCAGTTTAGTTTTTTCCCCTATTATTTTAGTGTAATACTAGTAATCAAATAACATAGTAATTTTTTTATACTAACATAATCGCAAAATTGGCCAGTATATGTAAATTGGACATTACATATAAAAGTAAATTTAAATATGAAGAATATATTTAATAATGAGCATAATAAATCAATTTAACCAATATTTAATTATTTTAATCTGAAAAATTAGTACTAAGCGTATACCTAGGAGCTGTAAAAATAGGATATGATAATAAATATAGATTAAAGAAACAGTGATGATAATTGTAAAGTTGGTAACTAAAATAAGTCTATTTTTAAGCAATATGTGTATTTTTCAGCTTAAAAATCAAATTAGATTTCAGCTAAAAATCAAAATTAGATTTCAGCTAAAAATCGAAATTAGATTATTTATCTGAAAATATTCATATGTGATTCTATTTATAAATTTAGTTATGTTCTTGTTTCAGCCTTGAATGTCGCATAATTTATTCATTTAATTTCACTAATTACCACTCACATATCGCAATTATGAGGTAGTTATGCTATAAAATTTTATTTATAATTAAATACATGACATGAAAAAATAATATTATCAATGTGAGGGATTTTTAAAGAATGGTTGTAATTTCAATGCAAGGCGGGGGAAAATAGATATTAAAACTCAACTTCTTACGTTCAAAATTCAATGCTCTTCGTGAAAAAGTTGTAAAATTACAATTGTTTTATAAAAGAGTTCACTTATTAATTTAGAACACAATTCAATTCTGATGTTTATAAATATTTTTAATTAATCATTATTTTTCTCTTCGATTCAAAAGTGGGGAAAATGGGAAATTAGTAGAATCATAGAATTTTTCGTGTAAATAGGCATTATTATTATTATCTTATATTCAGATTAGTAACTTGAATAAATAACATAATCGGCCATTTTGAAAAATCCACTTAATAATTATTTATTATTTTCCAATAAGAATACCATCTAGTATAATTTGGTATTTATTTTGTTTCAAGAATCTATACTTTATTTACATTATTTTTCATTTGTTTCACGTACGATTATTTAATTCATTAAAAAAAAATTCTGTTTTATGTTTTAACGGTTCCTGCAAATGGTGTTCATTGTGTTTTCAAAATGTGTTCGTCTCATGACACCCCAACCACCCACATTTAATAGTATAATTTGAATTTTTTTTTATCAAGTATATGTAATGTATCCAGGTTTCTTTCGACTCTTATTTCCTGATCCATTCCTAAATTACTTTTCTTTTTCAAGAATGATCTTCTAATACTCTTCAGATTTCATCTGAGCGTCATTGCCCACGCATTTTTACATTCTATTATTCTAAGTTATGTCTTTAAAAAAAACTATTTCACATCCCTGTATGTTCACTTCAAGAAACGAAACTTTTCTCTTATCATGGCAACCTCTTTTAAGCAGTCCGTATTCATAACATACATAACCTAACCAGCAATTATGTAGAATGTGACTCTGCGTCCTCGGTTTTTTAGCCGACATCCATAACCGAAGCAAGATATACTATAATTTGAAAACTAATAATACGGATCTTGAACTTTATATAACACAGAAGTCTTTTATGGTATAGTTTTCTTATAAAAACATAAAATTACATATATATGGAAATAAAATTTCTTTACCAAACAATTGGAGGGGTTCTGACCCCATCCCCCCCCCCCCCTTGTATACGCCACTGCAACCAATTAAAATACGTTCTGTTCTTTGGCAGAACTTTCATTTCTGTATGCACATAGCCTGTTTATATTTCATTTCGGCTGATGAAGAGCAGGGCCCGATTAAGACATTGAAGCAAGGGAAGCCCGCCTTTAAATGGGGCCCCTCTTGCTTTCAAATAGACCCTGGAACATCAAATCGAGTATTACATGCACTAAAATCCTTGCCACCGAATGACATTAAAGCGAAACCCATTATAAATATATTAAAAAAACATTAATAAGTAATGAATATTCCTAATATTCTGTATGTTTCTGATTTTTTTTCAATATTCGAACAAATTTAACACAATTAGCAACTTTTTTTTTGCTAAAGTTAGTAATACCACTTTCTTAAGGTAAAATTAGTAGCAAACTATGTTAAGAGTGTTAAATATATACATAAAATGTGGCATTTGGGGGCCCCTCAAAAATGTAAAGTGTAGGCCTGGGATTCCCGGGCCTATTCGGTAATCATACCCAGATGAAGGGAGATGTATCTTCCGAAACATGTCCGGATTTTGACGTTTTCAATTGCGCATTTTCACATTGCATTTGTATTTCTTATTATTATCGCAACGTCCTTTTGTCGAGTTTTTATCTTACAGTAAATACGAAGCACGCAACGCGAATGCAATAAAGATCTCTGGAAAGATTATATTTCTAATAAGTATGGCCGCTTCTCCCTCAGCACTTTGCTGCTTAGCTCAAAGTTTATCGACCACGGGACTTAATAGAAGTCATTAATCACCTGCTAAAGGGAAAATCCAGGTGCCATGGAACAAAGTCACAAACAAAGTCTGTCAGCTCAATCGATTGTCATTGGAGCAACACAACGGACTTGATGAACGATTGCATCAATTGATGGACGACTTTAAAACTGTCTTCTAGTCATTTATTCCCAAGCGCTTAACAACAACGTGACAGTCAAAAACACTCTCGAAAGGTGGCATTTGGGATTCGAGTAATCGAGATAAAATCTTGTGTATGGAAAGATGAATGGTGTTCATTGCTTCATATAAAACTCTCGCTATCATACAGCTGACTGAAGGGTCAGTCAAAAATTTTAGATGGACTAAAAATGTTGCTTAATTTGATAACTGCACTGTTAAAAATAGGCACTCAAAAATAAGTAAAATGTTCTCATCTTTGATTACATTCGATGAATATCATAGCTCCGAAAACATAAGTTTCATTTTTGAAAAAGACATGTACTCAAAAATGAGTAAATATGAATAAGAAGAGCAGTAGCTTGCCTACATAGGTTGCTGTCATAGGTGGTTGATTTGTTTTAATAAATACATTTCAATAAATATCAACAATTACAAGCAGGACTTCCTGGGAATCGAACACATATCTACAGGTGCCGCAGTCCAGTGTCTTATTCGTTGTACTACCAGGACGACTTGAAGAAGTATAAACAGAATAAATGTTAAAAAGGTGTGCCAACAGTATGGGAAGTAAGATAATTGAGTTGTAATAACTCAGTTTCCATTTAAGCAATCGACATCAAACAATGTGGAAAATCATCTTCTGAATATCTATTTTAAGTTTGTCAGGTCGAGTTGTTAAGATGGCTTGAACAGAAGTTGACATGAGCAATATTAAATCACACTGCTCATTTTTGAGAAAGTACAGTTACTTAAAGTTGAGTACGTCACCGCTCATTTACGATGGAATTGTACTCAAAGAAAAATAAGCAGATTCATGTGCTCATTTTTAATTAATTTTTTTTTACAGAGTGAAGATCTTATTTAATAACTTTATTTATAATCTCATTTCATAACCTTATCCTTCAGAGAGTTAATGTTAAGGGAATGACATTCAACTTATTATTGACAACCTATTGAACTAGGACCATCACCATTTCGCCAACAGATAGATC
Source organism: Troglohyphantes excavatus (assembly GCA_963932185.1). NCBI lineage: Eukaryota > Metazoa > Arthropoda > Arachnida > Araneae > Linyphiidae > Troglohyphantes > Troglohyphantes excavatus. Next base: position 38,429,250 of record OZ010666.1, read on the forward strand.
TAGTCCCTTAGTAGTGTAAAATACAGTTAGTTAATTTTCTGATTTTTGAAATTACTATTTGGCGGCCAGACTAACTATATAATAAATAGTTTGAAATGTTTGTTGGGTTGATTTGTTTGTTTTGTTTGTTTAATTAACGTCGCACTAGAGCTGCACAGTTGGAAATTGGCGACAGTTCGGGGCCTATCTCGAAGGAAAGACCCGGGAACTATGCCTCGTATTTTTGAACCATGGTCAGATGACGAGGACAACACCTGAGTTGGCACCCGACGCAACCTCAATGGGCGTCAGGGCATTAGACCCCGATCAGATTTATCGTGCACCAGTCCCGTATACACGCCAGTATTATTTGTTGGATGTTCTGGACGACTTTCTAGTATTTTTGTAGCGAAGCTGGCAACCCTCCGATCGCAAGATCACTACTTTTTTACTTTTCTTTGTCAAGTCCATCGCACGGATTCGAACCACCAATCCTCTGATTAGTAGCTGAACGCCTTTATCCACTGAGCAACTGGGGCTCAATGTTTGTTGTGAAAAATAAAGTTGGAAAGTTCACTTAAACAATTCTTCGGTTAATACAATTATCATTCAAACTTAATTTTGGGATTGATAGAGGAAGTTTAAGGCCTAACAGAAGCAAGCAGTTGCTTGGGGCGCCGGGTTAAAGTGGGCGAAATATTTTGACGATAGAAAAAAAAATCATCAAACGTTAAAAAGAGAACTAAAAAGTTAACAAACTTTTTAAATTTTAATTTACTACTGTATGTCAAATGCTATAGATAAATATATGTTATTTGATATATAATAATATTGAAATTAAATTCTTATTCAAACTTACTTTTTACTTTGATAAATTAATTTCGAATGTTCTGTTTTATTATTTCGATGAAGAAGTGAAATTTCTAATTTCCCCATCATTATAATGAAACATTTTGATTCTTCTCCTGCAATTGTCTCTTCATCGCGAAATTAAACAGAACTATGTTATTTGATAAAATAAATAATAGTACTTAAGGCATAATCTTATTCAAACGGCAAATTCTTATTAAAACTTACTTATTGCATTGTTGAATTAATTTCGAATGCCCTGTCCTTATCTCTTCATATCGACCTGAAATAAATGTATGTTATTTGATGTTAGAAATAATACTATGAAAGCAAATTATTATTTTAACTTACTTTTTGCATTGATGAATTAATTTGGATATCTTGTCTTCTTATTGTGTTGTCGAAGTGACATCTCTCATTGTCCCATCTGAGAGATTTCACTTCTTATCTTGCAATCGTCTCTTCATGTAGACCTGAAATAAATGTATGTTATTTGATGTTAGAAATAATACTATGAAAGCAAATTATTATTTTAACTTACTTTTTGCATTGATGAATTAATTTGGATATCTTGTCTTCTTATTGTGTTGTCGAAGTGACATCTCTCATTGTCCCATCTGAGAGATTTCACTTCTTATCTTGCAATCGTCTCTTCATGTAGACCTGAAATAAATGTATGTTATTTGATGTTAGAAATAATACTATGAAAGCAAATTATTATTTTAACTTACTTTTTGCATTGATGAATTAATTTGGATATCTTGTCTTCTTATTGTGTTGTCGAAGTGACATCTCTCATTGTCCCATCTGAGAGATTTCACTTCTTATCTTGCAATCGTCTCTTCATGTAGACCTGAAATAAATGTATGTTATTTGATGTTAGAAATAATACTATGAAAGCAAATTATTATTTTAACTTACTTTTTGCATTGATGAATTAATTTGGATATCTTGTCTTCTTATTGTGTTGTCGAAGTGACATCTCTCATTGTCCCATCTGAGAGATTTCACTTCTTATCTTGCAATCGTCTCTTCATGTAGACCTGAAATAAATGTATGTTATTTGATGTTAGAAATAATACTATGAAAGCAAATTATTATTTTTACTTACTTTTTGCATTGAAGAATTAATTTGGATGTCCTGTCTTCTTATCGTGATGAAGAAGTGAAATCTCTCATTGTCCCATCTGAGAGATTTCACTTCTTCTCTTGCAATCGTCTCTTCATATAGACCTGAAATAAAAGTATGTTATTTGATATATGAAATAATACTATGAAAGCAAATTATTTTTAAAACTTACTCTTTGCATTGATGAATTAATTTGGATGTCCCGTCATTTCATCGTGATGAAAGAGTGACATTTCTCATTGTCCCATCTGAGAGATTTCACTTCTTCTCTTGCAACCGTCTCTTCATATAAACCTGAAATAAATGTATGTTATTTGATATTAGAAATAAAACTATGAAAGCATATTATTATTTTTACTTACTTTTTGCATTGATGAATTAATTTGGATGTCCTGTCTTCTTATGATGTAGAAGAGAAATCTCTCATTGTCCCATCTGAGAGATTTCACTTCTTCTCTTGCAATCGTCTCTTCATATAGACCTGAAATAAAAGTATGTTATTTGATATATGAAATAATACTATGAAAGCAAATTATTTTTAAAACTTACTCTTTGCATTGATGAATTAATTTGGATGTCCCGTCATTTCATCGTGATGAAAGAGTGACATTTCTCATTGTCCCATCTGAGAGATTTCACTTCTTCTCTTGCAACCGTCTCTTCATATAGACCTGAAAAAAATGTATGTTATTTGATATTATAAATAATACTATGAAAGCAAATTATTATTTTTACTTACTTTTTGCATTGATGAATTAATTTGGATGTCCTGTCTTCTGATTGTGATGAAGAAGTGAAATCTCTCATTGTCCCATCTGAGAGATTTCACTTCTTCTCTTGCAATCGTCTCTTCATATAGACCTGAAATAAAAGTATGTTATTTGATATATGAAATAATACTATGAAAGCAAATTATTTTTAAAACTTACTCTTTGCATTGATGAATTAATTTGGATGTCCCGTCATTTCATCGTGATGAAGAAGTGACATTTCTCATTGTCCCATCTGAGAGATTTCACTTCTTCTCTTGCAACCGTCTCTTCATATAACCTGAAATAAATGTATGTTATTTGATATTAGAAATAAAACTATGAAAGCAAATTATTATTTTTACTTACTTTTTGCATTGATGAATTAATTTGGATGTCCTGTCTTCTTATGATGTAGAAGGGAAATCTCTCATTGTCCCATCTGAGAGATTTCACTTCTTCTCTTGCAATCGTCTCTTCATATAGACCTGAAATAAATATATGTTATTTGGTATTAGAAATAATACTATGAAAGCAAATTATTATTATTACTTACTTTTTGCATTGATGAATTAATTTGGATGTCCTGTCTTCTTATCGTGATGAAGAAGTGAAATCTCTCATTGTCCCATCTGAGAGATTTCACTTCTTCTCTTGCAATCGTCTCTTCATATAGACCTGAAATAAAAGTATTTGATATATGAAATAATACTATGAAAGCAAATTATTTTTAAAACTTACTCTTTGCATTGATGAATTAATTTGGATGTCCCGTCATTTCATCGTGATGAAGAAGTGACATTTCTCATTGTCCCATCTGAGAGATTTCACTTCTTCTCTTGCAACCGTCTCTTCATATAAACCTGAAATAAATATATGTTATTTGATATTAGAAATAAAACTATGAAAGCAAATTATTTTTTTTACTGACTTTTAGCATTAATGAATTAATTTGCAAGTCCCGTTTTTTTTTATCGTGATGAAGAAGTGAAATTTCTCGTTGTCCCATCTGAGAGATTTCACTTTTTCTCTTGCAATCGTCTCTTCATATAGATCTGAAATAAATATATGTTATTTGGTATTAGAAATAAAACTATGAAAGCAAATTATTATTTTTACTTACTTTTTGCATTGATGAATTAATTTGGATGTCCTGTCTTCTTATGATGTAGAAGGGAAATCTCTCATTGTCCCATCTGAGAGATTTCACTTCTTCTCTTGCAATCGTCTCTTCATATAGACCTGAAATAAATATATGTTATTTGGTATTAGAAATAATACTATGAAAGCAAATTATTATTATTACTTACTTTTTGCATTGATGAATTAATTTGGATGTCCTGTCTTCTTATCGTGATGAAGAAGTGAAATCTCTCATTGTCCCATCTGAGAGATTTCACTTCTTCTCTTGCAATCGTCTCTTCATATAGACCTGAAATAAAAGTATTTGATATATGAAATAATACTATGAAAGCAAATTATTTTTAAAACTTACTCTTTGCATTGATGAATTAATTTGGATGTCCCGTCATTTCATCGTGATGAAGAAGTGACATTTCTCATTGTCCCATCTGAGAGATTTCACTTCTTCTCTTGCAACCGTCTCTTCATATAAACCTGAAATAAATATATGTTATTTGATATTAGAAATAAAACTATGAAAGCAAATTATTTTTTTTACTGACTTTTAGCATTAATGAATTAATTTGCAAGTCCCGTTTTTTTTTATCGTGATGAAGAAGTGAAATTTCTCGTTGTCCCATCTGAGAGATTTCACTTTTTCTCTTGCAATCGTCTCTTCATATAGATCTGAAATAAATGTATGTTATTTGATATTAGAAATAAAAAAATTGAAAACAACTTTTTATTCAAACTGACATTTTGTTTTAGTTAATTAAAAATATTTTTACATTGAATAAAAAAATTTACATACGCCATATAAATACCATTGCCAAAATAACTAAACATTTCGTGACACAGTACAGTATTTGAGCAGAAAAGTTGCATAAGATAATTTTCCTGTCCTAATAGACATTAACTTTTAACTTTCATCTTTGACTTACTTAACTTTCATCAGTTCATTAAGGCAAAATAATTTAGCTCAAAAAGGATTTCCTACGTGGTTTTCTAAGGGTTGTAAGTAAGAGAGCTCTTAAGAACAAACACAAAGCTAATAATAATATTAAGTGATGAGGTAGGGTATTTGATCAGGTTATTTACGAAAAGTCTAGACGGGATCTCAAATATATAAGTAGAAAACAGAAAAAGTCGTTGGTGGAAAAGCTAGCTAGGGATTTTAATGGTAATTCATAGGAATTTTTTGCGTATTCCAATGGGAATAAGAAGGTAAGCACCTATCTGGGCCCATTAAAAGATAACCAGGGTAATTTTTTTCAAGATGATGAAGTAATGGCAAATATTTTGAATGAGTTTTTTATGGATATTTTTAATAAATATTTAAGATAATTTAACTATGGGGGATAACTTATGCCAAGAAATACTGGAGTGTAAATTTTCTAGGGAGGATATTGTTCATTGTTTGAAGGGTATTAAACCTTTTAAGGCCCCTGGGCCAGATGATATTTATTCAACAGTTCTTGTTGAATGTGTAGAGGAGTTGGTGGATGTTTTGATGATAATATTTATTTCTAGGGTAGGGTACCGTTAGACTGTAAGGTAGCAAATATTACTACACTTTTTAAAAAGGGCTTAAAATGTGAACCGGGGAATTATCGACCGCATAGCTTGACATCCGCCATTTTTAAAGATATTTGAAACTTTGATGAAAAATTAAGTAATAAACTTTCTACAGACAGGGGAATTGCTCTCAAGTATACAGTTTGGGTTTAGAAAGGATAGATCTTGTGTTACCAATTTTTTAAATATTTATGGTAGAGTTCTGAAGATTTGTATGGTGGAAACATAGTGTAGACATAGTTTATATTGATTTTCAGAAGACTTTTGACAAGGTTCCGCATGAAGCTCTGCTGTATAAGTTAGTTAGCATTGAGATTTGGGGTAATATTCTTAAATGAATAAGAAATTGGCTAACAGGTAGAAAGAAAATAGTACAAATTAAGGGTAAATAGTCTCGATGGGTGGAAGTCAAAAGCGGAGTTCCACAAGGTTCAGTACTGGGGCCACTGTGGTTTATTATTTTTATTGATGATATTAGTAAAAACCTTGCTAGTAGAGTTAGTATCTTTGCAGACGATTTAAAAATCATAGGCACCATAAATACCATAGAACAAGCAGAACAATTGCAGGTCGATTTAACTAAATTTTCAGAATGGGCTGTTTATTGGGGTATGCCTTTAATATTAAAAAATATCAGGTCTTACACATGTGACTCAAAAATTGAAAGGATTCTAATTATCTGCATAGTTTTGAGATTAGTGCCAGAGACATTGTTAGTCATTATGGCGTTTCGGTAAATAGGAATTTTAAATGGGGCATCAGTGTGGTACAGCCAGTAAAAAGCGAATAGAATGTTGGGATTTATTAAAAGAAATATATAATCTGAATCTAAGTAGGTAATTTTACCACTATATAGGAGTTTGGTTAGGCCTCATCTTGAATATGCAATACAATTCTGGTCACCTTAAATTAAAAACAGATTATTGATTTATTAGAACGGGTTCAACATAGAGCTACGAAAATGATTCAGGGTACTTCGGGAATGAATTTTGGAGAGAGGTTTAGAACTCTAAATATGAATACACTTGAGGAGAGAAGGATTAGAGGGGATCTTATTCAGTTATTCAAATTTATCAAATTGGGTGATGTGGATGGATTGGAATTTAATATTGTCAATGTGACTAGAGGTCATGGATTCAAATTATACAAATCACAACTTAATGGGGAAGTTAGAAAGCATTATTTTTTGAAATCGGGTTATAGACAAATGGAATAGTTTGCCTGAGTATGTTGTGAATTCTTCTGAAGTGGGTAGTTTTAAAAAGCAATTGGATCGGCATTGGGGAATCGTGAGGAGGATAGATTGACAGGACCAACCTTGCTGGGCCTAGAGCCTGTAATTCGTCGACGTTATTTGTATTTGTATAATGTTATGGAATAGCAAACTGATACTTGTAAATGATTCACCGCAAATAAGCGGGAATGTGGAAACGTCTCTAATTTTTTATATCATCAAAATACTTGAAGGTTGCTTAGAATATATTTAAAGATTATTCTTTATTTTTAAATGTAAGAATTGTTTTACTAACATAACTATAGAAAGTAATATCTCTATTTAAATTTTATGAAACGCTTTCTAAAATTCAAAATTAACGAAAAAATTACAAAATTACTTCGTAATGAATATTAAATCTTTATAAAGCATTTTATAGCTTATATTCTACAAATGTTATAAATTATTTTAATTTTAAATGAAAGTAAAACACTTTTTTAATATAGAAGAAATATAACAAATAATTTTTTAATAGTTTTTCAGAATCTATTACAAAAAAATCTTTAATATTTTAGATGTAGAAATTTTTTAATAACTTGACTTTGTCAAATAGTATCCGCATTTAAATTTTCTTAATAGTTTCCTACAAAATCATATTCTACGAAAAAAATTACAAAACTACTTTATACTGAGCAGAAATGTTTCAATTAACACTTAAAAGCTTATTTCCAATGAACATTTGAAATAATTTTAATGGTAAAGTTTCAATGGTATTTAAGTTCATAAACAGTTTTAGAAACGTTTCTTAACCATAAAATAAAATATTTTTCACAAAAATACCGATATGAAATTAAATATGAGTTTAAAAATTACTTAACGATATTTGAAAAATAGAATCAGTGGAGTAAAATAAATATAACTACGAGATATTTTAATGAAAGTAAAATTCACATATAATGTGGCAGATAAAAATACTCAATGTTAATTAGTTTATTTCAAGATATTTGAATATTCACATGCTAAATCTTCTGGATTTGTCAATGAGTAAAAGAATGTTACTTACTTCGGAAAAAAAATGAAGTCGGCATCAGGTTTGATATGCTGGGAAACGAAATAAGTTTATGATTTTAAAGATGCGACCAAGATTTATTCAAAATGGCGTCCAAATGAGCAAAATTTCAAGAAAGAATTGAAGGAAATAAAAATTCATTGTTTCAAGATAAAATTTTCCAAATATTGTTGCAGTTATTGAAGTGTTGGTAACTGTGAAGTCTTAACAAGTATTTTGTTGTCTTTAACCAAAGCATTCTTGTAACAATCTGTTTCCAGTTATCTCTCTATTGTAAAAAAAGCAACAGTTACTAAATGAGGCCCTGTGTGCGGGAATAGAAAAATGTGTTTTTTGTATCTAAGTGTTTTTTTGTATCTAAGTAAATAAGTTTGTTAATTTTCTAATAATCTAAAGATATTAAAAATCTATGTCTATTTTAAATGGTTTTGAATTTTTCGAACTATTAGTAAATACTTTAAAAACTTTTTTTTATTTAATATTTAAATAAAAATGCAAAACATATATGTTATTTTAGATTTGTAAAGTGATAAAAATGACTTCAAAACATATATGCATAGCCAGTACTGGCAACTATAGGCATACTAGCAACTATAGGCCAACTATAGGCATAGCCAGTACTGCACAATTGAAGGTGCTTTACCAAAAATTTAGACCTTAACAGAGGGGGAGGGTGTAAGCCCCTTATTGAGTTTCCTTGAAACTACACACATATACACTTATAACTTTCAACTATTAGAATTTTAATTGAATTTATATTTAAGGGTGATTAGATAAATATTAAAGGTTTGTAAAATTACGTGGAAATAATGAAGAAATTAGTGCAAGAAAGAGCTTTTGTGAAATTTGTAATGGAATTCTTAGTACCCCTTCGAATATCTATTTGGTGACGTTAATTCAACCGACCAATTTAAATAAGTTTGATGGGGCTGATGCACTTTAAATTAGTCGCAGCTTAAATATCCTCACGTCGTTCATGCTGTGGAAGTGTGAAAAGTTTGGTGCCTCTTCAGTATTATCTTCGTTATTTAATAGATGTTTAAAATTACTATTTAAAATGCATTGAATTTTATATTCGGAGTAGATCCTGAGAAGTTGATAATACCCCTTTGTGTACCTTAAAGTAACCTACCGTATTTCATTGGGTTATACTTGGAACCTTCACCAAATATCCCATTTGTGTAGGTCTGAGCAACTGATGTTAATAATATTTAACAATTTATCTTGTATGGAAATGTGTTACATTTCCAAAATGAACATGCATAAACAAATTTATGGTTCTCAGTTTTTCTTTTAGTGTTATAGATCCCGAAACGTTGCTAATAGCCCATTGTTTAGCTCCGAAACTGGTAACTCCAATAAGAAAACTAAAACTCATTTTTTACTAATAAAAACACAACAAAAAATACGCAGAAGCAAAAGTAGCTATATCCAGCGAATTTGAACATGATCAGCAGCGATAGTTTGATTTCTGATAGGGTGGAATGTGGATATAGCGGCTTTTGTTACTTGAACAACAACAAGATGACAACACTTCCAGTTGCAAAACCAGTTAAAAGCTTTCATCCAGTTGCAAAACAAGTCATGGAATAATTAAAATTCAGATTGCAATTTATTCAGTAACCTGAGGACATACACATTTTAAGGATTTTTTTTTAATCTTTTTTCCATTTTTACAAATAAAAAATATTATTGAATTTATAAAAATATATTATTGTATTCAAAATAGTATAGTTTTGTCAGTTTTTCACGATTTACTTAAAAAAGATTTTATGTGTCCAGATATATCCAGACTACTCATATATATGGACTAAATAATTACTTTTATTTGGATCCACTACATAATTCTACATTAAAATTATTCATTTTGACATACCTTGTACGATGACATATGAAACTCCAAGCTCACTTTTATTTAAAGAACAAGTTACAAAAGTTTTAATGTTATAGGTATACAAATTTCAGACAGCAGTAGATTTGCTTGATGAAAAGTGCTCTTTTTCCTAATTTCTACCGTCCCGATGCAGCATCGTTTTAGTTGTACTCCTCCCCCTTTCAAAAGACCCCCCCCCCTCCCTCACCCCCAGTACAATTTACTAATGCTTATTTTCTCGCAAACTCCTTCGTAATTTTCGACAGAAGCCAAATGAATATCGTCTCACCATTAACACACCGAATAAAAGATCCACGCAGCTGCTACCTTTCAAACATTTCTTTTCGCTGTCCTTCTCCAGATTCATTCCGGAGAACAGTTTACGCTAACGTCTTTTATGCAAATGCCGGGGTCCCACTTACAACATTTAAGTGAAAGCCCCCGCCAGCCCTATAAATAACCACCCAACTACAACAGAACTGCCTTCAACTTCTAAATTACGGTTGCCGCCCTAACCATTACAGAAGGTCCCTCCTTTTAAAAGCCAAAAGGAATGGGGGGAGATGTCCAAGAAATAAATAAAAAACTAAAGCTGTTCCCCTTTTTGAAATAATTGTTGCATCGCAACGCTACGGGAGCATTATTTATCCCAAATTCCCCCCAATTCTTAGCCAAGAAATGCAAATCAGTGAGAACGATTTAATAAGAGCCTGATTAATAGAGGTGGGGTATCCTGGTTACGGCACCAGAATAAGGTGTCTGAAACGCTCCCCAGACGGCGCTAGTGTACGACCGTGCAGGCATTTATTGGCCTCTTTCATCCCAAGCCGGTTGCCTTAACGATGGTAGTATTAGAACTGAGGCTTTGCTATAAAACTTAATGATGACAATATGTCTTTCTGGATTCTTCCCCAGATCGTGGATGACTTTAGGAGGGTGAGTCTTCTGGTGAAGATCCAATGGAAGATGCTCAGAGATAGAATCTTTAATACTCTCCTTTGGGCTCTAAATGCGAGAAGGGACTTAAGGAAATTGCGCCGTGTTTCGTTTATTGTTCTTTTTTTTTAACTGATCGTCTTCATTATTAAATGGAGTAGGATAAATTGTATAAAGATGTTGGTTTTATGTTTGTTGAGTGCTGCTCGGCAAAAACGCTGACTTAATTAAATTTCGCATCTTGTAAGGGATAAATGTGCGAGTCTAAAGTTGCAACGAATCTATGGAAGGTGCCATCCGTTGATGCTTATTGATGAAAAATATTTCAGATAAAATATGTTGTATTTATATCGTATTTTATAAAATATATCGTCTGTGAAATATAGTGTTGTTGTGACTGCGTTGTATTGATCACCGGTTCCCAATAAGCATTAAACAATGGACCCTTTGCTAAAACTAAAATAGGACCGTGGACCCTTTCATACATACTCATCAAAGTCCACTCACTTTCTGGGCATGTATACGTTTCAATTTTGTTTGAACATGAAAATAAAGGCAATAAAAAAAATCCTGAAATTTATTTAATAATTTCTTTTTATTTTACTCAGTTTTTACCAAGAAAATAGTCATAAAATTTTACCCAACTAATATATAGAAGTTTAATTACTTTTAGTCTCTTATTTGTACATTTAACACACATGAGAAGAATTGTAATAGTCACATAAGTTAATTACTGTACTGATTTTCGAGTGAATTTTTTTTTGTTACATTATCTCGTCCGTCCAAATTTGTCTGCAAGCTTGATATTTTCATTCTTAAATCAGCATGAATATTGTCTGTTACGGTAAGTGCTTTTCATGTAACAGTTGGTAGAAAAAGCTTGTTCGCACCAGTAAGCAACACGAGTTGAAATAACTTAAAGCTTTCTTGGCTAGTTGTTTTTGGTCACTTTGAACAGTTAATCAAAATTAAATCAATTCATCTTCTTAAAAAAGACGAAGCTTTTTCAGAAGAGTCATCAAGAGCGACCGTTTAATGCATTTTAATAATGTTTTCTTTGAACACCGCGGAACCCCTGGGTCCGCGGACCCCATTTGGGAACGTGAAAACCCAGAACCTGAAAACCCGTAATTCCTATTAATTTACATCTGTTGTAATTTTTTAAAAAGTAAACTTAAATAAATATATTATTGATCATTAATAATTATTATAATTTTTTAAAAATAAAGGCGATGAATAAAAAACCTGTGTCACAGCAGGAAGTAATAGCAGTATTTAAAGTAGCATCAAATTATACCATAAATAAGCCATCTATAGTCCCTTTAAAAATAGTATTTTATACCTAAACGACTCTTTACAAACGCAAACTTTTTTTCATTAAGGTTTTTTTTTGGATTGAAAACATTACAAAGGCAAATTCAACAAACATATTTAAAAAAAAAAATACAATTATAATTCTAAAACTTATTTAGATTTTTATAATTTGAATATATAAATAAACAGCAGAAGCTACTTTTATTATAAACAACAAATATTCTTAGTAAACCCAAACTTCTAAAAACACAGCCATTGTTTTAAAATAATATAGTTGTCAGTATTATTATTCATGTCTTGTGCTTTGAAAATAAAAAAAAACACAAACTTAAGCTTAATGTGTATTGAAATATTCGTTCAACTATGATTTATCCACTACATTTCCCCCCCAATCTCCAGAAAAACAAAAACAAAGGAGGGATCCTTTTAACCCACCAATTTCTTTTTTCTTCAACGTTTCTTCATTTCTTGACTCTCCTGCAGGATATTTCTTGTTAGATGGGTTTCCCTAATCCATCAATGTCAAATTTAAGGCTAACTTGCTTAATTATCGTTGATGTTACCGACTTTTTCTCCCTGATCATCATTATTGTTTTAAAGCATCCCCCATAAAAGGTAATTCCTGTATTAAGGTCTTTTTTACATTCTTGAGAACTGTTAATAGGAATTTTTATTAATTGCATAGCTCAGTTTAATCCTATGTTCTTAGGGGTTTTTTGGTTACTGAAGCTTGAAAATAGTTTTTAATTTTAAACTGCGTCGGCCAAGTAGTAATGCAATTTTTATTTATTAAAAATACCGGTGTTATTGTTTTTTTTATAACTATGATAATTTTTAATTTGCTGGAAGTAATTATATTAGTTTTAGTGGATTGAAAAAATATTTTTTTTTCGTAAGTTATGTTCCGAAGAAGGGTTTTGAATAGAATAGGGATTAATTAATTTTGTACTTACAGGTAAAAAATTAATTTTCCTAATATTAACTATACCAGTTAGGTTAAGTGACATAAAATAAATATTAATTTTAGTTAAATAACAGCTTTTGATTATGTCAACACGTACAACAATATAAATCACCTTGAGATTTAAAAAACTTTTTTTTGCATTCTTAATTTAAACATATTTTTTACCATACTTTCACTGAATAACAATCATTAAGTCATCTACTAACCTCACTTTTGTGGTTTATGATATCTTTTGATTGTGATCATAATCAATTGCATAAAATAATACAAAACAAGGCGACAGAAGGTCACATCATTGAAGATACATAAATTTAATTTAACATAAAAATTAGACATTGGCACATAAAAACTAGACATATATACATAAAAATTAGAAACAGATACATAAAAATTAAACATTGACATAAAAATTAGACATTGACACTTAAAAACTAGACGTATATACATGAAAATTAGAAATTTATACATGAAAATTAGAAATTTATACATGAAAATTAGAAATTTATACATGAAAATTAGAAATTTATACATAAAAATTATAGTGATACATAAAAATTAGACATTGATACATAAAAATTAGACATTGATACATAAAAATTAGACATTGATACATAAAAATTAGACATTGATACATAAAAGTTAGACATTGTTACATAAAAATTAGACATTGATACATAAAAATTAGACATTGTTACATAACAATTAGACATTGATATATAAATATTAGTATAAAATTATATTAAAAACAGCAATACAAAAAAACATTAAAATTACACTGAAACATTAAAATTACATTGAAACGTTAAATTACATTAAAACATTAAAATTACATTGAAACATTAAAATTACATTGACACATTAAAATTAGGCAGGGGTCCTTTACCGCCAGCTAAGGTAAGGGGGTCCACAATCATTTTTCACAAAGGGCGAAAAAAATTATATTAAAAATTTTGGGTAATATGCCAAGCCTTCACTACAAAACTCGTACATTTGTTTTTTGAAAAAATATTTAAGCCAAAGTTAATTTTTCAAGACTATTTTGTTAAAATAATTAAAATTGCTTCTCATTTGATATTTGCTATAACTAACAGTTTTATTTTGAGTCTCACATCCGTTAAAAGTTTTTCATCCACAAATTTAGATAATTGCAAAACGAGAAAACATTAACACAAGTTTGTAAAAATTAAATTTTTTAATAAAGCAGAAATCGAATAAAAATTTATTTAATTAATGATTTTGGGAAAATAAATAAACAATGCAGACTTGAATGTGTAAATTTTCCTAGTAAGTAATAAAACAAATGAAAACCATTTAATGTGTATTTTCTTTTAATTGCTCTTTTCCTGATATGTTTCTTTTTATTATTACACGCTTTTATTTTTAACTCTCTTTGTCTGGTGTGATGTGGCCTCAAATATTGCAACTCAATTTAAACCACCCCCCCCGGTTCGATGCCAGGTGATGGACTTGACAAAGAAAAGTAAAAAGTAGTGATCTTGTGATCGGAGGGTTGCCAGCTTTGCTACAAAATACTAGAAAAGTCGTCCAGAACATCTGCAAAAACTAACGGCGTGTATACGGGACTGGTGCACGATAAATCTGATCGGGGTCCAAAGTCCTGACGTCTATTGAAGGCGTTGGGTGCCAGTTCGGGTGTTTCCTCGGCATCTGACCATGGTTCTAAAATAACGAGGTGCAGGTATGAATGTGTGTGTAAATGTGTATGTGTTCCCGGGTCTTTCCTTCGAGATAGACCCCGAACCGTCGCCAATAGCCCACTGTGCAGCTCTAGTGCGACGTTTTTAACCAAACCAAACCAATTTAAACCCATTTCCAAATGTCTTATCGACATGAAACTTGGCATATATAGGTAATTTCGATGACAATGCGATAATTAACCATAACATTGTTAATTAGAATTAATTAGTAATTCCAAACTAAATCTAATTAATAAAGACTTTTATTTAGAATCGAAAACTCAGGCCGCATCAAGGAGGCCTCCGTGGCCGAGTGGATAAAGGCGTCAGCTGGGAATCAGGGGGTTCCTGGTTCGATCCTGTGCGACGGACTTGACTAAGAAAAGTATAAGTAGTGATCTTGTGATAGGAGGTTTGATAGCTTCGATACAAAATACTAGAAAAGTCGTCCCAGAACATCGACAAAAATTATCGGCGTGTGTACGGGACTGGTGCACGATAAATCTGATCGGGATCCAAAGTCCCGACGTCTATTGAAGTCGTTGGGTGCCAGTTCAGGTATTTCCTCGTCATCTGACCTTGGTTCTAAAATAACGAGGCATCGTTCCCGGGTCTTTCCTTCGAGAGGCTCCGAACCGTCGCTAATAACCCACTGTGCAGCTCTTGTGCGACGTTATTACTCAACCTAAACCAAACAATGATTCGTATTGTATAAATAAAAATGGTTGATTGGTTGGGTAAATTTACGCCGCACTAGAGTTGAACGATGGGCTATTGGCGACGATTCGGGATCTATCTCAAAGGTTTGGTTTGGATAATTAACGTCGCAATAGAGCTGCACATTGAGCTATTTGCGAAGGTTCGGGGTCTACCTCGAAGAGAAAGACCCGGGAACAATATCTCGTATTTTTTAACCATGGTCAGATGGCGAGGATAACACCTGATCTGGCACCCGACGCAAGCTCAATAGGTGTCATTATTTTTTTACTTTTCTTTGTCAAGTCCATCGCACGGATTCGAATCACCAATCCTTTGACTAGTAGCTGAACACCTTATCCACTGAGCAACTGGGGCCCCGGTTGCCTAGTGGATGAAGGCGTTCGGCTAGTAATCAGTGGATTGCGAGTTTGAGCCCGACTGAGTGGACTGTTATGGACTTGCAAAGAAAAGTGAAAAAGTAGTGATATTGTGATCGGAGGATTGCCAGCTTCGCTACAAAAATACTAGAAAGTCGTCCAGAGCATCCAACAAATTATACCGACGTATATACGGGACTGGTGCACGATAAATCTGATCAGGGTCCAACAACCTGACGCCTATTTAAGGCGTAGGTGCCATTTCAGATGTTGTCCTCGTCATTTGAAAATCATTCCCGGGTCTTTCCTTCGAGAATGGCTCCAAAAGTCGCCAAAGCCCACTGCGCAGTTCTATTGTGATTTTAAGCGAACTAAACCAATTTTTTTGGGTTTGGTTAATTAATGTCGCACTAGAGCTGCACAGTGGGCTATTGGCGACGGTTCGGGTTCTATCTCGAAGGAAAGACCCGGGAACACATTCACACACACATTCATACATGCACCACCTCGTTATTTTAAAACCATGGTCAGATGACAACGAAACACCTGAACTGGCACACAACGCCTTCAATAGACGTCGGGACTTCGGACCTTCATCAGATTTATCGTGCACCAGTCCCGTATACACGCCGTTAATTTTTGCGAATGTTCTGGATGACTTTGCTAGTATGTTGTACCGAAGCTGGCAACCCTCCGATCACAAGATCCCTACTTTTTACTTTTCTTTGTCAAGTCCATCGCCTGGTATCGAACCGGGAACCTTTGTATTCCCAGCTGACGCCTTTAATCGCTCGGCCACGGCGGCCTGGCGTGTATACGGGACTAGGGTACATTTAATCTGATCGGGTCCAATGTCCTGACGCCTATTGAGGTTGTGTTGGTTGCCAGCTCAGATGTTAACCACGTCACCTGACCTGGTTAATTAACGTCGCACTTTAGCTGCACAGTGGGCCCCGGGAACGATGCCTCAAACTTTTGAACCAGTCTGTGGCGACATTTCCCGTCATTTCCCGCTCAAACAAACCAAGCGAACCAGTTTAAACAAACCAAGCAACATGTGGCGTTTGGCGATCCTTCCTGTCGAATCCGAAATAATGAGGTGCATGTATGAATGTGTGTATGAGAATGTGTATGTGTTTCCGGGTCTTTTCTTCGAGGTAGACCCCGAACCGTCGCCAATAGCCTACTGTGCAGCTCTAGTGCGACGTTAATTAACCAAACCAAACCAAACCTGTCGAATCCGACTGAAGCCAACCAAACAAGCTGTGGCTAAACAAATAGAGCAGCACTTCCAATTAGGCGTTCGGTCGTAAAGGGAATCCAGTTGGAGCCAGTGTTATGCAAATTTGGCGACTATCCTTTTTGTATATAAGGAGCGAGGTCTTGGAAGACGGGTTGCAGAGCAGAGTCTTTATCTCGTGAAGTTGTGCTCTAAAGCAAGTTCCAATTCTCGAGTTTCACCAGCGGTTGGATGTTTTTCCGCCGTCTATCCTGAACTTAGATGTGACAAACGAGAAGCAGACGATTGCTACTGTTCCTGAGTTCGTTTTAACCTTTCTTAAGTTTTGTAAGTCCAAGGAGTCCGATGATAGTCTAACTCTACAGAGCGGTTCCCCGTTTCTTAGGCGAAACTATCATTAGCTGCCAATTCCCCAAAGGGTGGTTTGGTTAGCTTCCTTCTGCCTGGCATAAGTTGCATTTTTCTTTCTTGGCTTGGCCCTGGTATCGGTCATGTCCACTCCTCCTTCCACATCTTCTGCGGATTCCTCTTTAAGGATCCCTTCGGCTGTAGAAGATGATTCCTTTTCAGAGGTAGGATTACGACAGTAGGTTGATTAGGAATCCCGGCTCCCGATGGGAGATCGCAGGCTTATTTTTCAGATGACAGAGCCACCCAGGGATAATTAATAAAGGTGTAGGAGTGGCTAAACACAACACAGAATAAAATTTAAAGGAACAGAATACATCTTTCTAACACTCAACACTATTGAGGTATGTGCCGTAACGCTGGAAAGCGAGAACATCCGACAAGAACTTGTTGTTTCAGTCTGCAATCCCCCTAACTCCAGAATCGGAGCAGACTTCGTCAACTCTTTTCAACACAGGATTGCCAACAACTTTAGTAGGCGACTTAAACTTAAACGCCAAAAACACCATGTCAAGCTAACAATCGTAATGGTCTCGCACTTAAAAAATTCCTTCCAGGCAATGACGTTACTGCCGTTCCAGATGAACCCATACACTTGCCTGGCACTTTCTCGACCATACTAGACTTAATGCTCCTTAAGGGTATTCCACCCACACCTATACTTAAAGTACACAGCTGCCAATTATCACACCTAATTACTTTCACATTTTATGTCTTCACCCAACCACTTATGTCCCCACTGTTATATACAAATGCATATTAATTTACTATGAAAATAAAATCCAAATAAAAATGCGTTGCCCTTTCAACGTTTATTTCAGTATTTTTTTTTTACTAATCGTGTTATTTCCATTTAGGATATCTTAATACAAGCTAATTTCTAGCCTCAAGACACCCCCTCATCCATTATTCAATTAGTAACTCAATAGTTAATATATAAACCCCAGTAAAGTTCTCCTATTTACTAGGATTAATTCGATGGAGGTGTAAGGACCAACTGGTCGACCATTTGGTAGCGAAGTTGGCAACTCTCCGATCGCAATATCACTACTTTTTTACTATTCTTAGTCTAGTCAGTCGCACAGGTTCGAACCGGGAACCCTCGGATTCCCAGCTGACGCCTTAATTCACTCGGCCATGGAGGCCTCAGCGCTGTTGTGTTGGGAATTTCGCATAGATGAGTTGAGAATTTCGAATCGTTAAGTTGAGAAATGTCTTGTTTCAACTCCCAAAATATTTTTTGTGCAACGCCTTCATTAGACGTCGGGACTTTGGACAGGATGTATGAAAAAGGGTTGTTTTAGTTGGGGTTTTAACGGACTCGCATGATGAAAAAGTTGTGATAGCGAAATGTGTGGGCAAAGCAATGTCCATAAAAAACTAATCAAATTGACTAGGGTATTTTGTGAAATATCTCTTGACATTTGCCTGAGTAAATATGTTTTAATCTCTTTATCTTCTTCCACGTAGTCGGAAACCGTCCGAATGTAGCCCGCATATGAATAATATTTGTAGTCAAGGCTTTAAAAGGTGGTTTGATATGCTTGAACCAATGAGACATTTCCCTTCATTTACAACTTCGTGTTATGTTTCTATAATTACGCATATTGAAAAGTATATTCTTCATGAATATATACTTATATATTCCTTATTAATATATATATTTTGCTTCATAGTTATATAATTGTTCGACAATCAGAATCAGAAGATAAAAAGAAACAAACCATTATAATAAGTAATTATTTTTATTCGTTTTCTCTGCGAACATTTATCTGGAAAATGAATTTTACTGCCTAAAGGAAGCTCTAGGCCCAAACCAAAAGTTGTTTTTCCTCAGAGTTTTTGCAGTTCTATGAAGAACAAAAGCAAAGAATTGTCAAGTTGATACATTAAAAACCGAAGCTTTAAGTATAAATGACGCTCAATATTTTTACTCAATATTAATATTTATACGCTCAATACTCACGAACATATATCCTCGACCGTCAGCATATGATCTTCATTATTTGACGAAGTGAAATTTATGTTATGGATTTTGCTAGTAGATGGCGCTAGTAGTAGTTGGTGAATATTTTTCCTCTTAAATTATTAAAAGTCAGGTTTATTGCGTTTGATTAAAAGTTGTTGCATTGAGAGAAGTTAGAAAGTATCTAAGGAGTATACAGTTCTAATTTTCAAATTTAAATAAAAATGAAACTGCGGAAAAAAATTACTTTGCACTTATAGGAGATATTTTGAAATTTTGTCTTGTTTTATTGCGCATTTTGTTGCTTCTATCGTTTTCATGGACATGAATTTTTGGACTTTCTAAATTATTCGGGGTTTTAAAAATATGGGAAGAATGAAATAATTTTTTTATTAAAAAAAAAAGCGACAATTTTAAGAAATTCTGAAAATAAAATATTTTGTAAAATAAAATTGTTCAGCATGAGGGCAAAGTTTGTTACTTTTATTTATTTTAAATTTTATTTCGTTGTTTACATTTCTTCTACTTTTTAGGAAAGTCTCTTGGGGGTTATTAATTACTCCTTGGGGCGTAAAATCTATATAAATATATATCGAAGCTGGTCAGTTTTCGACGATTGGATTCTAAAAGTGCGGAGAGATCAAGGGGAAATAAGAAGTATGTGAGGAGGAGAACGCGGCCCACCTTCTTCTACATGATGATATGCTATTTATCTCCATAAAATGATTTCTCGGACATTTATGGGGCCGGAATCGTATACTGCAGTTACGGTTGCTCCCCATGTTCCCAACATTGTACAAAAATGTCAGAGGGGTGGAATGGGTTTGCGTCCATTGTCTGTAGAAGTTGGAGGGGAGGGGTTTGGGTTATGTTTTATTTTAAGTGCTGTATTTTAAGTTATTAAAGTGCAATATTAAAAAAGTGAGGGGCAACATCCGAAAAAAGTGCAACCGTCCCGCCTTGCCCCCCCCCCCCCCCCCCCCTGACGAAGTAAATATAAGCTTCGTCACAATGACGAACATTCACACTTAAAAGGTTTTACTTATCAAATATATCGATTTATCAGAAAACTGAAAACCTTGATAGAATAGTCAATTACATCACTACCTCTTTCATACCATATTTTAACAAATAATTATACCATATTACTACTTTTTAGTAGAGAAATAAATCCCTGACATGAGCAGACAAACAAATTTAAATTACCCGATTTACGTTCCCGATTCTAATAACCATTTTCGTTACCCATTAGTACACCCACCAAAGGCATCGACTCTCAATCAAAAGACAATAGACCGACACACTCTACCCTACAACAGTGGACACAATTTCCGGACCCCAACTGACCGCCAACCATGATTGACAAGTACGTGGATCAATTACCCTAATGCACGTTGCAGCAGGCAGTAATTAAGACAAGGCTTCAAAGCAGGATCGCGAATGCGAGATCCATACTCCCTACTTAGTCCAATTTCGCTAGTGCCCACGCGGGAGGTCTGTAGCAGTAGGGGGTCCTGGGTTCTCTAATATAATCCACGTTAAAGTAATAAAGGATTGGGATTATTTATGTATTTTGTATGTTTTTTATGTATTTTGTTGTTGAGTGGTATATTTATTTGGGTATATATATACAGGGTGGTGCAAAATGAACGTTATGGTATATATGCTTTATAACTTTTTTTATTTAATATTGCATTTTTCTTTTGCTTCAGAATTGTGTAAAGAAGGCTTGGGGAATTTGAAATGGAACAGTATACAATGGAACAACGAACAAAAATCATTGAATTTTATTTTTTCAAACGGAAACTTAGTTATTCTGATGCAGCGTGCATATCGTCGATATTTTAATGTGCGGACTGGACCCTTAGTGCCAATAATAAATCGCCTGGTTGCAAATTTTCTTTCTTTGGGGCTATTTGAAAGAGAGTATACGTCAATAAGCCACAGACCATCCCTGAACTGAAAAACAATTTTCGCAATGAAATCCGTGCCATAACCCCAGAAATTTTTTCGAAAAGTCATGCAACATGTGTTGGAAAGAGCACAACTTTGTGAAGTGGAAAATGGGTGACACCTGCGAGACGTACTTTTTCACGTTTAAATTAACAATATTCACCATTCATATGCTGTATTTTGACAAAATGATGTTAACAATTTATTCAAAAATAAAAAAAAGTTATAAATCATTTAAACCATAACGTTCATTTTGCACCACCCTGTATATACATATGCGTGTGTGCACAATATATATCATTGGTGGTTCCATGGTTTCTGACCAAAATATATGGGTTGTAGAAAAGTTGAAGCATGGACCTTGAAGGGTTTTAATGCCATTTTAGTAAAATAAACACTGTAAAAAAAAAGGACTTAAAAATGAGTACTTGAACCTACTTGTTTTTCTTAGAGTACAATTGCATTGTAAATGAGTGATGACATACTTAAATGTAGGTAGACGTACTTTAGCAAAAATGAGCAATGTGATATAATATTGCTAATCTCAGCTTCTGTTCAAGCTATCTTAACAAAGCCACCTAACAAACTTAAAATAGTTGTCCAGAAGATGATTTTCCACATTATTTAATGTCGATTGTTTAAATGGAAACTGAGTTATTACAACTTAATTATCTCACTTCCCATTCTATTGGCACACTTTAATATTTCTTTGGTTTATGACTTCCTCAATTCGCCCTGGTAGCTGAGGATCTGGGTTCGATTCCCGGTAAGTCTTTGTTGTAATTGTCCATTATTATTGAAAGTGATTTATGAAGGCAGCTTATGTAGGATAGCATTGGCTCTTTTAATTCAAGTTACTTTCTTTTGAGTACCTATTTTTAACGTTATAGATATTGGAATTGTTTGACAACCAAAACCAAGCCAAAAGAACGAACATAAGCAAGCGCTTTGTTTGATTTGTTTCAAGATGATTCTACACAGACAACAGTAACTAATTTCCTATCGAAATAGAACGAGATTAAATGTATGTCAACCGCGCTATTTGTCACGGTTATAGTGTTGTAATGGATCTCTTTGTAACATAATATGGTGTTTCTACCCTGATACTCTTTGTTCGATTTTAAAGACGTTTCAATTCAAGAGCTTGAAGAATGGTTTTTCATTTTTTATTGCATTTGGAACATAATTATGCATGGCGGACAAAGAAAAGATGACACGCTCCACCCAAACCGCAAATATCCCTATAAAATAAATATCTGAATATTTATCGTTAAATAAATAAAGCAACATTATCAATACAAAATATATATAATTTTAGATTCCTGAAAAATATTGTCTGACATTTTGTATTCTTCCAGAAAGTTCGTTTTAAAATTTTATGGCAATATATAATTAACTTTTACAAGTGCTATTTCTTTTTTTGGCTTTATTAAAAATATCCAATTAGGGGAGTTTCTGATTTTTATTATAAAATTCTTATTAGAAAATAAATGTATATTAATATGAATAAATTTTTCTCAACAGAATTTTTTTTTTTTGTGGTAGAATATAATAATAATTATTATTTATTAGACACAATGTTGTCAAGTAGCCCCAAGGCCCGTCCTGACAATGCAATAAAACTACATATACAATAAAATACATTTATCATCAAAACACGTATACACAAAATTAAAATATAAAGACAAGATGGCAAGGAAGTCAAACAGAAGGTTCGTTTTAGAATATCATATATTATAGAAATATTTTTCAAAGATTCTAAAGGTTTAATAAAAAATATAATTGTTGTTAGATACAAAAAATATAATTATTTTATAATACGTAATTTAAATCTGAATATTTGTATACAAACATCTTAATTTTTCGTTGAATTATTACCAAAAGGTTACAATACCCAGGACTTTAAATGATTAAGCCATGTAATGATTTTTAAATGTCTTCATTTGATCGGAACTCAATTTGTAGAATGTAAATTACTTTCAATATTAGATAATAATTATATTATACTAAACAACAAAAAAATACACAAATAAACAGTATTTATTGTTTTATATTAATTAAAATTACTACATTTATTGCTGTTGTATCAAAGCACACAAACCGATTATCTGCAATTTTTTAAACATTTGAAGTCTGTAAATCGGTCCCATTTTAAAACCAATCCTGCTTTAATATAACCATTTATTTCATTTGATCTTTTTTTTTAAAAACAAACTAATAAACAATCATCCACCCCGTTTGCAGTCGGTAATCGCTATAATTTTTTTAAAACCAAACCTATTACATTGCACATTTACTTGCACAAAATAGCTATCATGAAACTGTCTTAACTATGACTATCTTGAATATAACTGTGATACAGTGTGGCCACAAACTGTTAGGCGATGGTCAGTGTTTGGCTATATCGTATTTAGCAGTATTGGCATATCAAAAAATTATTTTTGCCGAACTACTTCGCTTATATTTTAAATAAGTTGCTAAGCTTAAATAGCAACGCAGTAGTCAATGTATAAAAAAATTGTTTATTATGTGTAGTTAAACCACCAAACAATGATCATCATCCAACAATTTATAACCACCCTACATTTACCTAGGCTATTACCATACATATACAACACTGATCTTTAAAATATATGAAATATATTTAAAATGGGAAGATAGTACGGAAGTCAATGTTTTACAAGATTTATAACATTTAATTTAATCTTAAGATAAGTGAGGTCAATTAGAGACTACAAATTCATTCAAATCCTAAGCAGTTATCCCACTATAATTTTGAACTCATTTTATTAAATTCAGAGAGACATTAAACAATACCAATATTAGCATTCCCCATGCAGTAATTGTTACTGATTGCACGCAACTTTCTCAACGTTTCGGGAAATATTATAATACCACTTTGTTTTGAAAGACACAATAATTAACGGACTATTAGATGTAGTGGTACAGAAGAATGCTATGAGGCATTAAAGGACACTCGCAGCCATTTGGGCCTAATTAAAGTCGGAGTATAATTAGTAAAATTACGGAATAAATTATTCTCATCACTTTACTCGACTGACCATTTATAATTCCGGGAATCATTGTCACAATTAGAGGGGATGGCTTTCGCCATCATAAATTACCCAGGCACAGTCATGTTAACTTGAATTCATTCGCATTAGACTCATTCCACTAAAATACAATTTTGGAACAGTTGTATCGTTTTAAGTATTTTGAAAGCATTGTTAGCCCATTGTTTCTGCGGAAGCTTTGAAGTAGATCGCGGAATTCAAACAACCTTTTATAATTTCGTAATAAAGGAAGTAATCATTACTTCTTATGAAGTGCGTTAAGATGATATTTTAATTCCAATAAATTGTATAAAATAATCTTTGAAAAATTGTAATTCGACAGCAATTTGAAAGATTTCGTAATGTTATTTGCAGAAAAATATTTTGATTATTTGGAAATATTCGGGATCTGTCCAGAAGGAAATTCCCGGTAACACTGCTCTTAATTTTGAACCATGGTCAGATGACACGGACAACACTTGATATGTTCTCTCTTCATCTTCCAAATTTCCTCATCGTGACGAATATGAGTATATTTAGACGACGACATACTTCATATATATCCTCTAAACTGCAATGTTTAGTTGGACGAGGTGAATTAGACGGCTGATAAGAATATACACATGACCAAAATTTTTGTTTTCCAGGAAATAATCTCAAAGTTTTGAGTTTCCCTTATATCGACATATTGGTCGGTTTCTAATATAATGTATATTATTATTTTTATATTCCGCAGCCACAAAGTCTATTTTTTTATTGTGATAAA
This sequence comes from Troglohyphantes excavatus, assembly GCA_963932185.1. Taxonomy (NCBI): domain Eukaryota; kingdom Metazoa; phylum Arthropoda; class Arachnida; order Araneae; family Linyphiidae; genus Troglohyphantes; species Troglohyphantes excavatus. The sequence continues at coordinate 38,454,181 of OZ010666.1, forward strand.
GCTTTTTAAGCTGTATCCCTTGTTGCATTCATATCTCAAGATAGCAGAAATGTAACTTCTCCCAGCGACCAACAGAGGGAGCCATTGCTATGCAGCCCCAACCTTCGAGCATGAATGGTCTGTAGTAGAGAAAATATGACTTCATAACCGTGAAGCCCACATCTCAGAGTGAAAGGCCCATATCACGTGTCATCCCTTCAAAATTATGAATTAACAATATACTCGCGATTGGCTGATGAATTGGGAAATGTATAACAGTGAAAATTTATGAATGGAATGACGTAATTAACCACGTGTCTGAGGCAGTACATGTTGGTTTCACTTTGATGTTAGCGAGAGTGACATCATGACTCCTCTACTACAAAGGATCCATGCTCGAAGGCCCCAACACATTCTTGTAACGACGCACAATGGGGTGATTGTGCTTGATTACTGCCGGCAAGAGGGCCGTACTAGATACAATAAATATAATTACAAAGTCAAATAGGGTAGTTCATAAATAAATAGGTCACGATCCTACTCCATTGATATCGATTACTCAAAACATAAAAAAATTGGACTTAGTCTATTTGTATTTCCAGTCCTGCATTGAACTCGAAAACAACCGATTATGAGCTCCAACGTGTCCAAGCCGATCTCCTTGCTTTATGTGTCCTGAATAAAAGTTTTTCAATTAAATCTGTCATACTAACATGTAAACCGTTTTTCAATTTAAACCCTTTATGGATTGTAAACCCAAAACGACTTTTCCCATTTCGACCAGTTGTAAAACTCTCCCCTCTTTACAGCGGTTGAGATTCATTCCTTCCCAAGCCTTGCCGGATTTAGAGTCAGCCGGACTTCTAGTCCCCAATAAAAGGGACCCGGATTCCTACTAATCGCAATTTATGACCCCGGAATCATAGATGTTTTCGTGTGCCGGACGTTGGGATTGTGACGCGCGGGTTTAATTTCACGTCGAGGTTTAAAGTGAATAAATTTTCTCGGTTGTCAGGAGGCTTTTGCTTCTTAGAGTTGTAAACCGAGATAAGGGCGGAAATGGTTTATTCGACAATTTTCTGTTTTCTAGTATGTTAACGTTTAAGGAGCATTCCAAACATTTCCAAAAAATATGATTAAATAATTTCGACTACACCAGGCGTCGAAGTTAACTTTTCAAAATAGCTGACGTTTTTAACTTGGGTGCACTGTAAATTATTTGGGTTGCGAAAAAAAAAATCACGGAGTAGAAAGTACAATTTACGAGTTATTTTTGAACAAATAAAATTGACAATGAAATATTTCATTTTTCGTTTAGACATCGCTTATCTTTTAATTAAATCGCCAATGTAAATATATAGATAAAATAAAGATATATTCAACAAACATACGATGAGAAAAGCATGCATAAGAAAAAGCATGTTTTAAGAGTGAGGACAAGGAGGAAGAAAAATAACAGGTTGTTTCACGAAAAAGATTAGATTCTAATGCGCAGGCGCAGAAAACAACTACTAGTTGAAGTTGCATCCCATGCCAACTAGGGAGTACTGGTAAAACCTGACTACGATCTCGTTATCGCGCGCAAGGTTAAAAACCGAATTCTTAGGTTGTTGGTTAAATGATTTACAGATAATTTCCTATTTCGTTTTCCAGAACTGCGCGCATCTTTAGAGACTGGATTCTTAAATAATTAAGTATTTTAAAGTGACAAATAAAATCGTCGTTTTTCGGAAAAATTCGGTGTGCTTAAAAAAAATTTCGGTGCACTGTGAACCAGTTTCACCCGCTAATTTCAAACCCTGAACTATGCTTATGTTTTATAATAGATGGAGCTTATTGTAGATCTGGGTTCCATATGCCTTGAAATACTCACAACGTTAGCTGCCAAAAGAAATTGTTCTTGTCGCATAGGACAAATCATGTAATACATTTTCATCAAAGTTCTTAAGATGTTTTTAAGTTAAAATCTGACTTGCACGTGCATATCGTATATATAAACGATTATAATAACTATACACCTCTTTAAGCTGAGTTGGGCATGTCTTGAGTTTTAATAATAGAGACGATCATATAGACATAAACAAATTATTTTACTTTAAATATATTGATCAATCATACCTTTAATCTCAAAAAATCAATTTATTAAAAAGGTATTTTTTTAATTTTAATTAACTTTTTTTACTAGATTAATGAAAATTATTAAGTTCTGTTACGAAATCACCTATGCCATTCCTAATGTAAAATCAATGCAACGACAGATGCCATTGTACTTTGCGCAGCATCGATTTCTTTAATGATTTCAAACGATTGTCATTACGTTAATCATCTTTGTGAAATTACGAAATGATATGGAATAAAAAGAAAGAACCCCGATTTTTTTCGCCACCTCAAAATAACGACATAAAAACTTCATCTCCCATGATTAAAAACTAAATTTTTTTTTCCGAAATCAAAATACCGCCTTGTCAGCGCATTTAAAAGCGTTCTCACTAAATTCCCGCGCGTTAAAAAATGATAAAAGTTTGATGAAAGTAAAAAATAAATAAATGGTATAAAGCTTAATTAAAAATTTTTTCTTTAAAAACTGAGGGGGAAAAAAATACCCCGTTACTCCACGCGTCATAGCGAAGACATGAAACTCCCTTGGGGTATGCGTACTTTATACGTCAGCAGACTAAGCACCCATTCAATCTTCCGTCTGCGACTGAAAATAAATTTTTGAAATAAATAAAGATAAGACAGCGAAGATGGGTACGGGATGCTTGGGTAGGGAAAAAAAAGGGAAAAAAAGGGAAGCCATTAGTTCTGCGTTACCCCTCCAGGGGCAGTGGTTCCTGCAGCTTGTGGTTTCTGCTGCGGTTCCAGGGCAGGTTTTTTTGGGGGGAAAATGAAATAAAAAATAGGGACGGAATTTAGTTTATTGGTTCGTTTTTCTTTTATTTTGTGTTTTTTGTTGTGTCGAAATTCATACGCGGTGGGAAAAGTTTTGAATTCAATTAAGTTTTTGAAATGAAATATAGCTGGGTTTGGGAATATAGCTGGAGCGTGAAATGCGGCTTAACTTTTTTTTTTGCTATTGTCATTGAAATGAGTCCAGGTATTTTTAATACTTTCAATCATTTTGTGAAAGAAAAGGACTTGGGCTGTGATTTTTCATTGTGGGACTGCGATGATTTCTAATAAATATTCTATCACTTTGGTTCCACTGAGTGTTTATTGATTGAAACATTCACGGTTTCATGTTAAAGTAGATAGGCCGGTGATGTTATGATTGAATTCTACAAGAAGTAAGATGTTAAAGCGTTTGGAAATTGAAATTAACCTTATGACGTATCGGCAATTTTGTCCTTACATTATTAAAAATGCATTTTTTTTTCTGATTCGTCTAAAAGTTACAAAAGTTTTATCAATAAAACTTTTGTAACTTTTAGACGAATCAGACGCTTGCTGTGGGCTCCGATTAAATATTTCGTCCAAATACCGAAATTAATTCTGTATGTTTTAAAAAAAATTTATTTAGTCAAAAATGAGGACGATTTTAAATTATACAATAATTCAGTATCGACAAGATGACTTAAACCGAGGACCTCTCAATGATTTTATTAATCCATTTGAAAAAAAAATTCTATGTCCTAACAAAACCAGAATTTTTTTTTGCGATCAAAATGTGTTTTCCTTGTGAACAATTTGTTTTAAAAAACATGTACATAAATTGACTATATTAACATATAAACATTGTTAAATACAAACTATCTCAAGTTTTTTTTTTTTTGTAAACTCAAACAAATCAACCTTTGGACTTGATTTAAATCCCCCAAAAATTTAAACTTTTGCTGAAATGTACTCCATTAAACGAAGTATTGTTATAAAAAATAAAGACATCAAAGCGTAAGTTTAACAATGCGTAATTTATATTTAATTTCGAATATACCCATTTTACCCCATTGCTCATTTTATCACACCTTACCCTACTAACCAACCTATAATATTACATATAGCAGTTTCCCTTAAAACATAGTTATTACATTATGCATTTAACAATTTTTAGGGATGTAAACCATAATTTTCATACAAAGTTAGACAATTATTCGTACAACAATTCATTCGCTATAGTGAAATTTTGAGATAAATCTTAGCTTTAGCATTTAGAATTAGAATGTATTTTTTTGTTTCCATTTAAGCAATCGACATCAAATAATGTGGAAAACCATCTTCTGAAACAACTATTTCAAGTTTGTCAGGTCGCTTTGTTAAGATGGCTTGAACAGAAGCTGAGGTTAGAAATATTAAATCACACTGCTCAGTTTTGAGAAAGTATGATTACTTAAATTGGAGTATGTCATCGCTCATTTACGACTCAAAGAAAAACAAGTATGTTCCGGTACTCATTTTTAACTACCCTTTTTTTACGGTGTAGTATCGTCCAAATCCTCTTCCCATAAATTCAGTAATTCGAAACTGGATTTCTTTCTTTCATTTTCCATCCCACACTATCCCCACAGCTTTCTATACACCACCACAAAAAAAAAAAAAAAAAAAAGACACCTCCTAATGCACCTCACCATCTCCCTCACTCCCCCTTCTCTACCTTTCACTGATCTTCCAAGTGAAAGGTTGGGTGGATATAAACTCGGTAATAATGATACGCGCGAAATCCGTGACACTTTCCAAAGGGGGGGACGAAAATGCTCCCGGAATGTGTAATTTTCTCGTTGTTAACGTTGATTTAATTTTCCCCGGATCATGTTCATGATGTTGCGGGGGGGACGCTGAAGGGGAGGGGGGATAAAGTCGGTGAGTTGGGGGAAAAGAAATTGATATTTTCTAGGCCCATTGTTTTTTTTATATCCATCTACTTGGGGTGATCGTGTTCTTGAAAATAAGGGGTTGCGTCTTTATCTTGGATAAAGGTATGTTTGGTTTTTGGAAGAAAAAAAAATGCTTTTGTTCTGTGGTTTCGTAGCATTGTATGGTGGATGATTGTAGTGATAGTGTTGTTTTAAAACCAAGAATTATGTGTATTGTTTTTTTTTGCTAGTTTTTGAAAAAAAGGAAAAAATTCTCACATGCTTTGTAATCTTAGGGAATCTTGAAATGATTCTAATGTACTGGTTTTGAAACAAAGTAGTACTTTAATCCATAAATGTCCGAATTATCGGATAAGATATCATTGAGAATATATTATTATAGAAGAAATTTGAACTTAATAGTCATACTGCCCAGCAAAAAAAGTATGCATAAAACCTTCATCAAAATTTTGAACTTGAAGGTTTTATGCAGGAAAACTGCAGTTTTTTTTTTTTGAAGATCTATAAAATTAAAGGTTTTTGTTTCAATGTCCTTCATAAAAACTGCAAAAAACCTTCATAAAAAAACCTTCAATTTTTAATCATGAAGGGAAAATGCAGATATTTTAAAGGTTTTATGCAGGAAAATTAAAAACTTCAAAACTGCTGTTTTTTGTTTCAATATCCTTTATAAAACCTTCAAAAAAACCTTAAATTTTAAGATTTTGATGAAGGTTTCATGCTGACTTTTTTTGCTGGGTGTAGAGGAAATAAAATAAAGAACAATTTGTTAAACGACCCTATTTGCTTTAATTTGAAAATAGTATTGAATTAGTATTAACCCTTTGAGTACTGATTTATTTAAAGATTTTTATGCCCATGGGACGGATTTGGTGAGGTTCAATTGATCCCATTCTTGACCGACCCTACAACAAATTGTTTGCGATCAACGCTCACTGTCGGGGGTGCCGCAAACATCAACGCCTGCTTCTTAAATTCAGATGACGAGTCAGACTCGTCCACTGTAACTTCGCCCAAGTAAGCAGATGACGAGTCTCACTCGTCAAATATACCCAAAGGGTTCAATCAAACAATATATTCAACTCAGTAAGAATCGCATGCCTTTTCATGCCTTTAATTTATAAAATATAGTAATGCTATGATTAGATATAAAACTGTTTTTAGTTTTGTTGTTTATATACAGTATTATGAAGTTTTTGGTTATTGAAAGTTATATAATACTTATAAGAATACACTTATTTACTAATAGTGTAATTTATGCTTGAGCCACAATTTTTCAGAATTAATGATATCAAAATCTTTTCAATCATTGATTGAATACTTAGGAAATGCTGTTATTTATCATCCCTAAACATACTAACAAAACTACAAAGAATAGCTTAATTGATTTTTCTAATATATATAGCTTAAATGTAATTACTTAATTGTAATTGTACTACTCAGAAATTTTGTTTGAATGTAACAATCTGGGTAATTGAGTAGAAAAGTTAAAAAAAAAAAAAAAGTGAAAGTATCTTTGGGAAGTAGTTGGACGTAGATGAAAGTCCAGTGGGCCCATAGGTCTAGTGTGACCCAGTTTCTCCTACCTAATATATATCAATAACCAAAAAAAGACTAAATAAAACCAAGTTAAACCAATACCACAAAGTCCAGTATAACTTTTACAAAAACAGAAGATGAAGATGGACTCGTGGAAGGCACCTTTCATCTGATATAAACCCAACCCCAAACTGCGACCAATCACGAATATCTGTCGTTACTGACGATATCACACATTACCTCACTCGCAATTTTTCATCCATCATCAAAAGATCTCGTGTCTCAGGACATATCGTACCCCTTTCCGAGACACCACACGTGCCTGCGATAGGGAAAAATCAAGCATTGCCAACTCCCTACGCTGCCCTCACCAAGATGGCTTCCGTGCGTGTGTCCCTAAAGTGACGAGTTTCGCAATGACTTCCTCGCAGCATCCGGGGCTTAATCAAATTTGCGTGTCGTTTAGTGGAGCGCAGGAAGTGACGTTCATGAGAGTTGTGCGTGCGCGTTGTCGTCGTCAAAGATGCCGTCCGCAGTTGTTGGAGATGGGGATAGAGACAGGACTGACTCGTCATGACATCCGGGATTGTTTTGTAGGGATGGAAGGGATTTTTTTTGGCAGGGGTGATTGTAAGGCTGACGTGCCGATTTTTGTTATGTTGTTATGTCGGGTATGTTCGGAGAGCTGTTGTGATGAAAGATGAATATTGCATGGTGCCCCTAATATTGAGTCGTCCGTTTTTTTTGTGGGAGGGAAGAAATGAGCTTTGTTCATTGGAGTTTGATATAATATACGTATACATGAATCTCTACAGTATACTTTGAGAAATAACTTCGTTGTCAATATATGGCATTATGAATGGCATTATGAAGAAATGAGCTTTGTTCATTGGAGTTTGATATAATATACGTATACATGAATCTCTACAGTATACTTTGAGAAATAACTTCGTTGTCAATATATGGCATTATTTTTTTATGCAGTTTTTAATATCCATGCTATATTTAAAATAAAAACGTACTAAATGTCCGAATTTTATATGATTAGAGAAAATTGAATAAAATTTTCTGTAAGTATTTAAATTCATTCCCAGCTTATATCCATACTCTACTGGAATTTTATCGTTTCATTTACTTTTTTACTACTTTAGCTTTTTAAGTTTTTTTTATTAACACTAAACCTACCACGCGCGGTCAAATGACCGTTTTTGAAATTTCGTTTAGAATTTCTTGTATACAACGTTACTGTATCGCCATTGTCGGGCGACTATCCTTTTCGGTTCGTTGTTTGATAATGAGTTTCATTGAATGGGTAGATAATCATCAGATACGCAATTTTAAACTACATACATTTATTACACACAAGACAGACAATCACATCTAACCAAAACACAACTTACAAACTAATAATTATAAAGAAAAATAGGAAAATAGCTACCCCAATGCTCAAAGACGTGCGCATCACACAACCTTCCTCCTCGAGGATCCCTGCCCGTCTGTCTCACTTACTGCTCTGCGCAGATACTCCTGCGCAGTTCAAAATTAAACTATGCGTTCCTAGCCTGGGAATATTGCAAACACTACACCCCCCACGTAAGATAAGTGTTAGGGGTCTCAACAATACACATGACACTTATATGAATTTAATTGTTGAAATATTCCCTAACGCATGACCATACCTCTCACATCATCAACCTAACCCTCTAAATTTAAATCACCTTGCTAAGAAATACTTTACATTTCTTCAAAGAAAACTTTAGCACAATTTTACAACTATCACATTTCCTACCCTACACAAAATATATATATAAAATATATTATTACAATATCCAATATATGGTAAGTTATTTGTAGAAAAATATTTAAAAAGCATATATCAAAATTATTTCAAATATGACAAATGAAAATTCACAATATATAATATGAAAGAAAATGATAAGTAAATGCAGTGCTAATACAGATGTAAAGATGCTTGTTACCATTCCGGAACACTACATCTAATTCACTTAATACTCAAAAATCATACTAGACGAGAAAGTGCATCAGCATGTGGCATTTTGGCACCAGGGCAGTGTCTCAAAGTTATATTGTATCTTTGAATGGCAAAAGCCCAGCGTTGCAATCGCGAAGATTGCGGAGCACATTTCGTCAGATATGGCAAGGGATTATGGTCAGTGAAGAACTCGATTTCTGCACCGAAGATCCAAGATTCAAATTTCTTGAGACTCCACACAATCGCGTAGGCTTCCCTCTCTATGGTTGACCATGCCTGTTGAGCCTTACTTAGCTTCTGACTGACAAATGCAATGGGATAAATTTTATCCTCATGTTTTTGCGAGAGACATGCCCCGACGCCTATTTGAGAAGCGTCTGAGTGAATCACAAACGGAAATCCGAATTCAGGTGTATAAAGGGACTGGGCATTTGCAAGAGCTTTCTTCAACCCTTCAAAAGCTAGATCGTGCTCTTCTAACCACGGTATCTTCTCAGCAACACACTTTTTAGTTAGTTGAGTTAATGGATATGCCAATTCAGCATATTTCGGAATATAGTCACGATAATAGTTACATAGGCCAAGCGCGCTACGTAACTCCTTTTTGGTTTCTGGTCGTCTCAGCGATGTCACAACGTCTATCTTCTCACGATCAGGTTGATGTCTTCCTGATCCGATGACATGGCCCAGATATTTTATCTGTGCTTTCACAAAAGAACACTTTTCAATGTTGACTGAAGTTCAGCTCCTTAAGTTTATTGAAGACTATGTCCAGATGCTCCAAGTGTTCTTCCCAGCTTTCAGAGAAAATGGCAATGTCGTCAATGTACGCACGCGCAAACTCTCTGTAAGGGGCCAGGACTCTGTTCATTTCTCGTTGAAACGTTGCTGAAGCATTCTTTAGTCCGAAACTCATGACTTTGAAACGGTACTGTTGACGGTGAGTCTTGAATGATGTCAGATTTCTGCTCTCATACTCCATAGGAATCGCCCAGTATCCTTTCAGCAAGTCAAGTGTAGTGATCACTTTGGCTCTTCCAATTGTATGTAGAAGCTCCTTTGCGTCTTCCATTGGAAAATCATCTGTCAAGCAAGCCTCATTTAGCGATCTGTAATCAACACACAGGCGTATCCCTCCACATTTCTTCGCAACACATACCACAGGATACGCGATTTCAGCACTGCTCTCCTCTATCAAATCCAAATCAAGAAGTTCTTGGATTTGTTCGTCTACCTTGTATTTCAAAGTTTCGGGGATTTTGTAGACATAAGGCTTCTTTCTTTCCACATCTGGTTTCAGTCTAATCCTGTGTTCACCGACCTTTGCGATCTTTACGTTCCCTGTAAATAATTCACTATATTTTTCCACTATACGCAATAACTGTCCCTTCTTCTTATCGTTCAAGTGATCAAGATCAAGTTCATCTAGAACTTCCCGTACACCTCGTGTCATTTCTTTTGGTGTCTCTTGTATTTCCCCGAATTCTTCTTCATCTTCAAAAATCACCCCCACTGCATTTAGACGTGGATGGTATTTTCTAATTTTGTTCACATGTACATGCTTGACGCTATTATCATCTAATTTTACCATGTAGGAATTCGGTGGACAGAACTTTACAATTTCTGCGGGTCCAGTCCATCTGTCATACACCTTGTTAGAGGAATCTGGAATCAGCAGATAAACCTGTTCACCCACATCGAACTTCCTAGTTGATGAGCGTTTATTAAAGTAATCCGCATACGACTTTTGTCTTTCTGCTGTCACAACTTTTGCCTTTTCAGCTGCCATCTCCATCTGATGTTTCATATCTTGAAGATACTCGATGACAGTTTTTGAAGTTCCAGTTGGTAAAGGAACCTCTCCTGCCCACGTGGATTTCAGTATGGCAAGCGGACCTCTTGGTTCCCTTCCATACAATAATTTGAATGGAGATTCACCTGTCGTTGCATTCGGCACTTCGCGATAAGCAAAAAGAAGATATGGAATCTGGCGATCCCAGTTACTGTGATCTTCTCTAATCACGTGATGAAGCATGTCTTTAAGAGTTTTGTTCCACCTTTCAACTAGTCCGTTACTCGCTGCATACCCAGGACATGAGAATCTTGGTGAGGATCCGATGCGCGTCAAAAACTCCTGCGTCAATGCAGCGGTGAAGTTGGTACCTTGGTCACTTGCGACCACATTAGGAATTCCCGTCCTCAGGAATATGTGTAGTAGTGCATCGCATGCTGATCTTGCTGTTAGACTTCTCATTGGAATGGCTTCCGGCCATCTCGAGTGCTGATCCATCAGAGTTAGGACATATTTGTGTCCTCTTCCAGAAGTAGGTTCTATAGGGCCGATCACATCAATGTTCACAACTTCGAATGGCAGTTCTGGTCGCAAAACTGGTGTAATTGGAGCTCTATCCGAAATCTTTTCTGGACTCCTTAATTGACATTTTGAACAGGTGCGACAAAAATTTGCAACGTGTAACTTGTTTTATTAAAACTTATTAATGCTCGCAGTAATTTTTAATTAATTTTATTTAAACTAAAATAATTCGGAGTACAAATTTAAATTATTTTCAACTGAGGAGTTCTGAAAAATAAGAAAAGAAAATAAGAATATAAGCTAACAAATTAAAGGAAGTTATATTACTCTTAATTTCTTCTAGTCGAATTTCAAAAACTATATATTTTATTTATACAAACAAATTGTATGATTTTCAAAATAATTAATTAATTTATATGTTGCGATAAGAAATTCGAAAAATATTGAAATACAAAACGTTCAGTTTTGCTTTGGAATACAAATTGACATATTAAAAATGGTAATATTCAATTGCTTAGATGTTTAGAACATTGAAATTATTTTACCATATTGAAATTAATTTTAATAATTTTATACTTAATATTAAGAATTTTCTGTTGATGGTTATTATAGTTTTATCTCTATAAAGATATTAAATAACAAATTACATCTTAATGTAAGCAAAAGCGCTTAGATACAATTACTTTAAGTCTTTCATTTTTTCTTGCTGAAAATATTTGTTTTATTTGTATAACAACAACAACCGAAGATTAAAAAACCTCTATGATTCACAATCAGTTTTCTTTCAAATCTTAACTGTTAATGCCTAGATCTAATGTCCCCGTTACTTTCTTTATTAGATTCGCGCTTACAGCACCAACTGCATATGTTTCAAACCATTATATATATTAAAAACAATTTTGAAAGTACAATTGCTCACTTTCACTAATGAAAACAACGGCGAGCGGAAATCAAGACACAACATTTAAACGTCAATGGCCATCAAAGATTATGTTAATAATTGTTTTCATGTCACATAATATTATTCGTAATCACTTCCTGTTGATTACGAGTACGATATTTTGAAAAATTCTTTACACTAATTTCAATAAACGTAGTTCTTTATTTGAAGCCATTTCAATTGACTTTCTTTAATCGTCTGATTATAAATAACCATTAGAATTGCAATTCGCGAAGCGATTATAATTTGTGAATCGTCATTCAACCGATAATAAAGAATATAGAATTTGTTTAGCGCCAAGAAACTACTCTAATATGTTCTTTTTTACTTGCAAAATACAGCATACAGATGAAGGAACAATACCCATAAAACAAATTGGTCAGTGAATATTCAGCATGTTTATAATTAAAGGAATGAGTACAACACAGTATTTCCTGGTTCGTTTTATACATATTTAAAAAATGGAAATGTTCTTAATGTACAACTCTACTTTAATTCCGGCATTTTCATTTTAGCTCTTTATCATGAATGATTTGTCCCAATTATCGAAACGAAGTTGATGAAAAAGATTCGAGTGAATGTTTTTAAGTATTTGTTTTTTCAATTTGATAAAAATGCTTTTTAATTAGTTTTTTTTTTTTTTACAAAAGTAGTATTAAGATTCTTGATGTTTGTTTCAATTGGAGAAACAAATGATTTTTTTCAAGAAATTTGTAATAAAAAAATTGGAGACTTTTAAATTTAAACGAAACAGGCTGCAATGCTAGTTTAAAACAAGTTGACAGATGAAAAACAAATTGTAATACTTGTTCTTGAAAATAATGAGCATAAAAAACAGAAATTAACTTTGGGCAGCAGATGTTTGAACTCTTTTTCGTTTATTTTATTAATAAAGAAATCTGAAGTTTTAAAATGTTAGAAATGGTACCTTTTTACTTAAAAATGAGTTCCTGAACATACACGTTTTTCTTTGAGTACAATTGCATCGTAAATGAGCGATGACGTACTCAAATTCAAGTAACCTTACTTTCTCAAAAATGTGCAGTATGATTAAATATTGATAATCTTAGCTTCTGTTCAAGCCATCTTAACAAAGCGGCCTGACAAACTTAAAATAGTTGTCAGAAGATGGCTTTCCACATTTTTTGATGTCGATTGCTTAAATGGAAAGTGAGTTATTATAATTCAATTATCTTACTTCTAATTCTTTTGGCACACCTTTTTAACATTTCTTCTGTTTTTAACTTCTTTACGTCGCCCTGGTAGTACAACAGATAAGATACTGGACTGCAGTGCTTGAGGTTCTGCGTTTGATTCCAGGTAAGTTTTGGTTGTAATTGTCGATTTTTATTAAAAGTGATTTATGAAGACAGCCTATGTAGGCGAGCAACTATTTTTATTCATTAGTACTCATTCTTAAGTACATGCCATTTCAAAAAATATATTTATTATATATATATATATATATATATATATATATATATATATATATATATATATATATATATATATATATATATATAATACAAGTAAAAATACTGAAAGATAAGCCAGAGAATAAATTACAAAAAAGATACATGCCAAAGTGTTCCCCTCTCTTCGTCAAGGAGGCCGAGAAGAACAACAAAAATGTATATATTTGTATATATATATATATATATATATATATATCAATACTTATATATAAGAATGGAGTGTCTGTCAGTGGAATCGAACAAAATCCCTCATTTTGAGTTTTCTCCACGAATTAGAATACGCTGATTCCGAAAATCACATTTAAAATTTTTTTGTCTGTCAGTCTGTCTGTCTGTCTGTCTGTTTGTCCGGATTTAACTCAAAAACTACTGCACGGATTTTTCTGAAACTTGCACCATGTGAACAAACTTTTCTTAGTTTAAAATCTGCACTTTGTTTCATGTGGATATCTGTAACCATTCAAAAGTTATAGAACTTTTTCCATTTTCTCTAACATTACGCCTATGGGAAATTTACATCTCGATCTTCCCTTCATAACATTATTGTTAAAAATCACCTTGGGGCGACCAAAAATATTTTTAGACAATACTGGGATAAACGATTCGTTTTTATTGGCTGATGAGTAAATGTCGCTAGATGAATTAAAAATATCGCCAAATGAATTAAAAATATTGCAAAATGAATTAAATATGTCGCCAAATGAATAAAAAATATCGCCAAATGAATTAAAAATGTCGCCAAATATTGCCAAATGAATTAAAAATGTTGTTAAATGAATTAAAAATGTCGCCAGATGAATTAAAAATATCACCAAAAAATGTCGCCAAATATTGCCAAATTAATTAAAATATTGCCAAATGAATTAAAAATATCGCCAAATATTGCCAAATGAATTAAAAATATTTCCAAATGAATTAAAAATATTGCGAAATGAATTAAAAATGTCGCCATGTGAATTAAAAATATCGCCAAATAAATTAAAAATGTCGCCAAATATTGCCAAATGAATTAAAAATGTTGCGAAATGAATTAAAAATGTCGCCAGATGAATTAAAAATATCGCCAAATAAATTAAAAATGACGCCAAATATTGCGAAATGAATTAAAAATGTTGCGAAATGAATTAAAAATGTCGCCAGATGAATTTAAAATATCGCCAAAAGAATTAAAAATTCGTCAAATATTGCCAAATAAATTAAAAATGTTGCCAAATGAATTAAAAATGTCGCCTGATGAATTAAAAATATCGCCAAATAAATTTAAAATGTCGCCAAATATTGCCAAATGAATTAAAAATATTGCCAAATGAATACAAATGTTCTCCAATTGAATAAAAATGTTGCCAAATGAGCTAAAATAGAGGTCCTTTATTTAAAACTATCATCACAATGGCGAAATTAGGGTATAAATAACAAAATTAATGTCGTTAATAAAAACCTCGCCAACTGAAGGAGGAAGATAAACCAGCCCTTTCGACTGACGCCATGTGTATTCATGTTCCAAACAACTTAACTTTATGACAATAGTGCTATTTGTTACGGAGTGGAATATTACTATGATGTTGAAATGGTCCACCCTAAAAGTTTAACTTAAGGTTTTCTATATTTATACCTCCATGTATCTTATTTTTAAATTATCACCTCAAAAATATATTATTAGTATTCAAAAATGAATATTTGATAATTAATTTTTTTATAAGAAATATTATCCGTAAATATTGAGAAAAACTATGAAGTTATGTTGAAAGACGTCTATATAGACTCCGGTCGCCAATTGGCACAAAAGAAGAAAAAAAAACTTCACCAAATACGATACATTATTTCGATTTGGAAGAATGCAATATTTTTACTTTGATATATTATTGCGTCGCCAATATTAAAACTAATGAATGTGCAGTTTACTACATGGGTTTATTGTCACTAAATGGTTAATTTTTATACAAAAAATATGCAATTAAAAAAATTCAGGAATATTTATTTCACAAAAAGAAACATTTTACAAAAAAATCAGTTTAAATAGTAGTCACAATAGCATGTAAAGTCGTGAACATAGAAATAGATTTAAGTATCTCAAAAAATACTCAAACTAATTTAATAAATCTGTATTTGGATAAAATTTATTTTTCACAGTGCACAGAGTGTGATATGCGATGGCTACGCTAACAAGACAAAATCGCGCAGCTCTTATTGCGCAAAGTGACCACGAGCAACGCCGGGCCATATTGCTAGTATATATATATATATATATATATACATACATTTCATTTTTGATATGGCATATACTTAAGAATGAGTACAATGACTAGTAATGAAGTCCTAATGAATAAAAAGAGTAGTTGCTCGCCTACATAGGCTGTCTTCATAAATCACTTTTAATAATATATATATATATATATATATATATATATATATATATATATATATATATATATATATATATATATATATATATATATATATTTCAAATTATTTTTGAGTGTGACACGAGCTTGTAAAAGGATTCGTTTGAACAATTTTTTTTTTTAAAAATACAATTTTTCAAAAGCAGTACGCAATATTAAGGAACCATCTCCTTTCTCACAAACATCAATACGACATAAAACAAAACATTGATAACACCATCATTTATTCCTTAATTAATCAAACCCTGCATTTGTCCTTTAAAGTTCTGATTCCCAGACAACCAACCCATCCATTTCCAAGCAATCACCCAGTGGTTTCTGCGGCTTCCATCCATAGAGTAATGATACAAATAGAGGAATAAAAATGCTGATTTCCGTGTGTCCATCATTGAAACCACGTGATATGTGGAAATGCCAATTCATTCATGCGCCAATATCAACTTTAACTGGCGACTTTAAGAACTAAACGAGATCGAAGTATTGTAATATGGTTTTGTGTTTAATTTTGCATTTAAATATAGTTTTTTTTAACGAGTGGCACAATTTAAGGGAGTTTAACAGATATTTTAAGGGGATTTTTCTTACTTTGTAGTTGTGAAATAATTGCTTACGTTTTTATGTAAAAAAGTTACCATAAGCGAAGTTCTTTCAATTGTTATTTTGTATACTTCAATAAGAAAATATAAACAATAAAACCTGAGAAATATAAAGAGTTTCACTTCTTCGAGTATTGAACACAAATAAAATATTTTCGTTTCGTTAATGAAGAGGAAATATTTAGCGCATATTGTTTGAAAATAAGTAAATACGTACATATATGTTAAAAAGTTGAATACGGACAGAACTCCTTATCACCAAAAAAGAAGCAAGTGCGCCAAATTTGGAACTCCTGCAGATGTCTGAACGCCAAATGTGGCAGCGCTATAACCACGTGATGTGGGTTTTTCTTTTCAATCTTGACACCGCGGCCTTACGAGAATCTGGTATTGAAGGCGCTCTCTATTTAATATTACAACTCTCTGCTTCCATCCCCCTCGCTTTTTCAACTGCGAATCCCTACTAATGCACCCAAAAGAGAGTGGCGTATTACCTTTTATTCTTCTAAAACCGCGTCGCGGTCTTTTGTTTCGGCAGCATCCCATTTAATGCAGGAAATAGTTTGTTTATTGAGTGGGAGAGGCTTTCCTAAGACCGCTTCTGTCAAGCGGGGTTTTTGCCGAGAAGATTAATAGGTTCTCTCCCTTTTCTGACGCGTGTTTCCTTTCCTTTGTTTTTCCCGTTCCAACCTAACCCCCTGCTGAAGAAGACTGGGCTGGATTCCCAGTCATTAGTTTAACGTGCGAAACAAATTGAGTAATTCATGTGAGACGGCGAATCCTTTTTAGGGATGTTTGCGTTTGAAAATGTTATTGAATTGTATTTTTTTTTTATGGTCTGGTATGGGTTGAGATAATTTACATAATTGGGAAAGGGTTACTTATTAGGGGAAGTTTAGTATATAAAATGCAGCCTGTTTTTTTTTAAACCCGATGTAGCATTTGAAGTCATCATAAATAAGGTTGAAAGGTTAACGCAATAAATTATTTCTTTCTTCGAATGAAAGTTATAATTGGCAAATAACAAATACTTCCCTATTGTTTTGATTTGTTATACTTTTGAACAGTATTTGATTTCATTATCCCTCGTGTTGTTCGTCATCTGACATTAGTTAAAAAACTACAAGGGTATTCCTAAGCCTTTCTGTCGCGAATAGTCCACAGTGCAGCTCTAGTGCGGCGTTTTTTCAACCAGCTTTTCATATTTGTTGAAAAGAGTGTTTTTTTATAAGTATTTTTCAATTGTCAATTTTTGTTTTGTGCATAGTAGTCAATATGTCATAGCGAAACTTTAAAGGAAATAGCTTTAATGACCTCTATTAATATAATTAAAGCAAAATATTAAGTGTAGGACATATATTGGTTAGCAAAATTTTCATTTTGAATTATTCCGTTGGCAATATCTTTTGGAAAATGGTTGTGTTACTTCAAAATTTCAAAAATATGTAATGTACCCATGTATATTTTAACTCTTTTTTCCTGATCTATTCCAAAACACTTCTCTTTTCTTATGATGATATCCTAAATTAATTTCCGGTTAAAAATACGCGTCTCAAGCAAATCACATTCAATTCCTCTGAGCAATGTCTGCAACAATCCAGTCCATATCCTTATATGGGTCACGGGTATTACTTGTGAATCTAAACTTTCTTATCGATGGCAACACCTCTTTCTCAATGCTTCCTAACCAGTACATTCCTAACCCAACCACCAAAGATGTAAGAAGTGGCTCTCCATTTTCGGCTATCAGTCGACTTCTTTCCATCTTTCTCTAATTTAATAAACTCAAAGGAAAAGCGACAATGGATCCAGATCTTCGACTTAGTTAGCCGCGACATTTTAATAAAACTTTAAAACAAATATAATTTATATACGGATAACGGATCATGTTTGCTGTTTTGTTTTTTTCTCGAATTTTGAGGGTACAGCCCGCATTTTACAAGAGTCACGCTTAGAGTGCCCCACAACGTGAAAACATAATCCACAAAGTTTCTGCCACTAAAAACACCTGCAAAACACCCTCAAAGAGACCCTGTACATTCCACCATGTACTATCCACCTGTACTTTTTCCGAAAACACGGATCAGAAACCCGTTACACAAATCCTACCACTCATTCCACCTCTAGAGCCAGGGCTGAAATGTAAAAGGAAACGAATCCATCCGGCAAGGATACAAAATCCTTTTTTCAGAGAGCTGAAGTGTGCAGAGTAGAGGAGCAAAAAGCCAGCGTGGCATGAGAGGTCTCTGAGGCAGAAGTGCCCGGGAAACAAGCCCTCAAGTTTTGGGCTTGAGTAAGAAGATCAAGTAATGGAGACGAACTTCTGATAGCTTATAGAGGGAGTGGTGTGCTTTTGTTCTTGCATGATTGGATAGGTATTCAGTGATCTTTACGATGGGTATTGCATTTCTCTGTGTCAAAAGATAGAATAAATTTGGAAGTTATGGTTGTTGATAGAAATTAATGGTGATTAAAGTAATTTAGTTTTCATATTTTAGTGCTTAAGGCTTGTAGTTCGTATTGGAATGTTTCAATGAATATCTGCTCAAAGCT
Source organism: Troglohyphantes excavatus (assembly GCA_963932185.1). Taxonomy (NCBI): domain Eukaryota; kingdom Metazoa; phylum Arthropoda; class Arachnida; order Araneae; family Linyphiidae; genus Troglohyphantes; species Troglohyphantes excavatus. The sequence goes on from OZ010666.1 coordinate 38,472,780, forward strand.
TTTCATGGTATATAATTGTATTTGCCTAATATAGTTACTCGATATTTATATTGGACGAAAGAATGCTAACAATATGACTTATTGCTACATTTGTAAAAATATTAGATTGTATATATCTAAAATTAAAGCTTTACAATTACCGCTTTTCATGGTATATAATTGTATTTGCCTAATATAGTTACTCGATATTTACATTGGACTAATAAAATTGTAGTAAAAATATTAGATTGTATATATTTAAAATTACAGCTTTACAATTACCGCTTTTCATGGTATATAATTGTATTTGCCTAATATAGTTACTCGATATTTATATTGGACAAAAGAATACTAACGATATGACTTATTGCTACATTTGTAAAAATATTAGATTGTATAAATCTAAAATTACTGTTCAAAATATGTTTATTTAAAAAAACTCTAAGCTTGAGTGTTCTTATTACATAGTCAAACATTGCAAATATAAGATACCGTAACTTGAGGTTACTTAGACCCTAAAGTGTTACTAGAATCCAAAGAAAATTAAAAAAAAATAGGCAATCCCGAGTCTGTTGCCATGAAGATAATGAAAACGTAGACCTGATTATTGGCGAGATGCTGAATCATGTCTATATTTTCATGAAAACATACCCAGAGGGGATTTAAAACGTTTTGTTTTGTATTCAAGAGTAACTTTCGAGGGTCCAAGTAATCCCAAGTTACGTTACTAGAAGTTGTAAATATTATATTAAAGGAGTTCTCTTTAAATTAAATAATTTACAAAGAGAATATACTTGTAAAGTTTTAAAGAATATTTGTATAGATTATATTAAACGGATATTTTATAATAAGTTATTTCCTTTTTATCACATTTTAAAATAACATCTGCTGTTAATAAGTGAAATATAATATACTTAGAATATTTTAAATGAAAATAATATTAAAATAAATAAATTAAAATATGAGAAGTACAATTCGAAAAATTGTCTTATCCACACACAATTAGGATTATCTTAGATAAAATTGGGATTATCTTAGATAAATAATTTTCAATGCTAATAGGATATAATCTGTTATTGAACGAGAATTGTATTTAACGAATTTCCCATTTATAATTGAATTGATGTGTGACCCATTTACAAGCAAATGGATCATACATTTTACGTAACATTAAAAAAATTATATCTCTGTATTCATGCAACGTTAAAAATGTCCATTGAGATTAATTATATCTCGAGACATCAATGACAGATAACAATTTGTTGTTTCCAAAATTGCAGTGGTTTTAAAGCCAAAATAATTATAAATGTTGCCTGAATGTCACCCTGGATTTCCCCATTAGTCATTCGAAATTCCGTCATATACAAATACAGTGTTTGTTCGAAGATTGCTGTATTCCGCTGCTATGTGGTATTGCCAATACTTGTGTTATTCAGAACATAACCTTCATAATATAATGGTTATATTTTCAGACTTTTTAAATCTAAAAAAGAGTATAAAAATCTTTAAAATACAGAGCCTAGTTTCAAAATAATGATAAATCCATTAATTTTTAGATAACAGCTAACATGCAAATGACAAGTTCAGGAACTATGCTCCTAATATAAGAATACATAGCTTATTTTAAAGTTGAACTAAGCACATTTTATGCATTATAAATACAAATACAAATATTGACGACCAACTGCAGACTCTAAGCCCAGTAAGGTTGGTCTCGTTTCTAATATTCCCTCATCCTAACGTTCCATCAATGCCGATCTCCAGCTGTCTTTTAAAACTACTTACTCCTGTCAAATTAACCACCCATTCAGGCAAACTATTCCATTTGTCTATTACTCGATTATAAAAATAATGCTTTCTACCTTCCCGATTGAGTTGTACACAATAATTAAACTCGTGTAGTCTCACTGTTATAAACTTCGAGCATGAATGGACTGTAGTAGAGCGAATATGACATCATCATCGTGATGCAAACATCTCAGACCTGATGGCACCAGACACGTGACTTCTTTCAAAATTTATGAATGAAAAAACGTTCGCCATTGACTTGTGATTTGGAAATAATAGTACATGTGTTACTTCATGAAGTACAGGATATTTTTATGAATGAACAAGAAAACATTTATGAATGGATGACGTAGTAAATCACGTGTCCGAGGCCATACATGTAGACCTCACTTTGATGTTAGTGAGATTATAACCTTATGATTTCTCTACTATGAGGGATCCATGCTCGAAGGTTATAAATAGATACTCAAAAATAATTAAAATGTAATAATATTTGAGTACATTGGATGCTTTTCATGACTCCGAATAAATAAATTTCAATTTTGAAAAAGACATGTACTCAAAAATGAGTACTACAATGAGTAAAAATAAATAAAAAGAGCAGATGCTTGTCTACATAGGCTGACTACCCAAATCACTTTCAATAAATATCAACAAATGCAACCAAGATTCTTGGGAAACGCAGTCTAGTGTTTTATCCGTTAAACTACCAGGGAGACTAGAAGAAGTTATAAACAGAAGAGAAATGTTAAAAAGACGTGGAAAAATAAGGAGAAGTAAGATAATTGCATTGTAATAACTCAGTTACCATTTAAGCAATCAACATAAAATAATGTGGAAATCCATCTTCGGAACAACTATTTTAAGTCTGTCAGGTTGCTTTGTTAAGATGGATTGAACAGAACCTGAGATTATCAATATTAAATCACACTGCTAATTTTTGAGAAAGAAACGGTTACTTAAATTTGAGTACGTCATCGCTCATTTGCGATGCAATTATACTAAAAGAAAAACGAGTAGGTTCAGGTACTCATTTTTAAGTACCTTTTTTACAGTGTTAGTACTCTTTATTAAATTAGTTATTCATTCAAGCATCTTTATATCGTTATTAATCTTTAAATGTTCATAAATATTACAAATGCTTCCTGTAACTTTCAAATTTATTTTTATAATTTAATGAAGGGTTGAATAATTAAGATTAATTTAACACAAAAATTCAGAAAGCCTTACTAAAAATTCCTGCTAATGTAAATTTTAAAATAATAATTATAAGAAGGAGAAACGAGTAGGTTAAAGTATTCATTTTTAAGTAATTTTTTTTACAGTTCTATAATAGTTCAGTTTACTAATTTACTATAAAACGATTTAAGCCAAAAATTTAAACTTAGTTTCTAAAAAATATTTTTGTATAATACAAAGTATTTCCAAGAATGAACACGCACAAAAAAAACTAATGAGCTGTATTCCTGTAAATAGAATAATTACCACAGTAGTTATCTTTATAAAAAAAACTAATTTTTCCTAAACAACGTATCGCCAAAGGTCGTCAAACTGTATCCTGATCCAATTAGGTTTTTATTGGTGATGATTCATTCGGACTGATTAAGGACAACTAAGGAAATAACTCTGCTAAGTGAATGACAAATGAAACAATCGGCACTACGTCAACATTAAGAATAGATTCGGATCGCTTCTATTATGTACACAATCCGCAACTTTGCTCTACTTGAATACACAACGGGCAGCCACAGCGATGGGACCCTTCCATGTTTAATCTTTCAATGATTCAGTAATTATTTGCATTCTCTTTGAGTCGACTTCCACGGGAGAATTACACTAAAGTTTTACCAAAATACATTCAGAGCGTTATGTACATTTGGAATAAAAGAACTTAGACCCATTCCTAAAACACGCGTGAGCTTCTCGGTGATTCGACAATTCATACCACGTGGTACGAATTCTCGAATCACCAAGAAGCACATTTTACTCGTTCGTGTAGAATGGGCATTATACTTGGTAATAAAATGTTGTTCTTTGTATATTTTTTTTTATAATTGTACACATTACTATTTGTTTTTATGTTCGTACAAATGCGACATGTAAATGAAATAGAGTGTAAATATAAATTATTTTGCAATGCAATACAGCGATTAAATAATATTTACTTTACTCCATTATATTGGCCTAACTCAGTGAACATTTTATAAAGGCAGGTAACTTAAATTTCTTTGTTTGACTAATAATTTAGAAGAATGTTAAGGTTTATACTAAGGTTTACTAACTAATACTAAGCTAAGTCCATTACTATTTACTTCAATTTAACTGGTGGAGTAAACTAGTCTCGAATGTTGGTCTAGAATGAGGCTGGTGAGCAAAATGATTTGCAGCCTGAGTTAGAAGCAAAAAGATTAGAAAGCCCACTAGTATATTTTTAACTTGACTGTTACATAATACAATTTTGCACCTACGTTATTCAGGACACACGTGGTTAACGTAAAATATGCAGCTTTTTGCACTGGAGAAAACGCCTGTCGTACCAACCTTCGAGTATGAATGGACTGTAGTAGAGCGAATATGCCGTCATAATTGTGAAACCAACATCTCAGACCGAATGGCCTCAGACACGTGACTTCTTTTCAAAATTATGAATTAAAAAAATACTCGCGATTGGCTGATGAATTGGGAAATGTACAACAGTGAAAATTTACGAATGGAATGACGTAATTAACCACGTGTCTGAGGCCATACATGTTGGCCTCAGTTTGATGTTAGCGAGATTATAATATTACGTTTTCCCTACTGTGAAGGATCCATGTTCGAAGGTACCAACACAACAACATTTTTAGCTGTAATGTAATTAAAAGTGATAAGTTCTATTCTTTTTAAATCAATATTCTATCCCATAGAAAAGTATAAAATATTTAAATAGAGAAAATGTAGGTTAAAATGTGTTACGTTGACTTTAAACCATATATCAGGCAAAAAGTATCTTAATAATGAATTACACACCATTTTCACTAGAGTTTTGACTCTCAGATGACAAAATAATATCCTGTCACTCAATAAACAAGAACTTGATGTTCTTATGAAAACAATATTTTTTCGTTACCCTGTTCTTTAATTAATACCATAATAAATTATTATTTTGTTATCTAAAGATCACGCAATATTTAAGAAAAAGGAAACGGATTTAACTGTTCTGTAAATAAAACGTAAACACCAATAATATTTTATGGTGCAAAATAGTTGTTAAATATTCGAAACAATCAACTACGTGTTGATGTCATAGTAAAATCTTGATACAACGACCCTCACGGGTTCAATACCAGCTTCGTTGTAACGATTAAAAAATATTATGACATACAAACTAATAAACTAATTGGGACTTTCAGTCGTAGTCGTTATAAAGAAGGGGTTGCTGTAAAGATTAAGGCTTAATCAATACTTATATATAAGAATGGAGTGTCTGTCAGTGGAATCGAACAAAACCCCTTATTTTGAGTTTTCTCCACGAATTAGGATACACTGATTCCGAAAATCACATTTAAAATTTTTTTGTCTGTCTGTCTGTTTGTCCGGATTTAACTCAAAAACTACTGCACGGATTTTTATGAAACTTCACCATGTGAACAAACTTTTCTTAGTTTAAAATCTGCATATTGTTTCATGTGGATATCTGCAACCATTCAAAAGTTATAGAACTTTTTGCATTTTCTCTAACATTAAGCTTATGGGAAATTTACATCTCGATCTTCCCCTGATAACGTTATTGTTAAAAATCACCTTGGCGACCAAAAATATTTTTCGACAATACTGGGATAAACGATTTATTTTGATTGGCTGATGCGTAAATGTCGCCAAATGAATTAAAAATGTCTCCAAACGTTGCAAAATAATTTTTTAAATGTCGCCAAATTAATTATAAATGTCGCAAAATTAATTTAAAATGTCGCCAAACGGATTAAAAATGTTGCCAAATATTGCCAAATGAATGAAAAATGTCGCCAAATGAATTAAAAATTTCTCGGTGCACAGAAAGTGATATGCGATGGCCTGACAAGTCAAAATCGCGCAGCTCTTTCTGTGCAAACTGACCACGAGCAACGCCGGGCCATATTGCTAGTGTAACTAATAAAAATAATATAAATATAATTTTTTTTGTCTGAACAACTTATCACCTTTCTTTTATTAAAAATCGACTTGATAGTGTCACCCAACACTTAGGATTTTCTTCACACGTGCGAAAAAACCGCAGCAATCTCCATTTTCAGTTCTCCATTTCTTCCATTTTGCCCTAATACTTTGATGGAGAGTTAAAAGCGGAGAAAACGGCAAAAGAGATGATAAAAAAAGGAGTCTAAGCGAGAGATCATTTTCCTCCTTGGAACAGAGAGAAAAAAAAACTCTAACAGAAAAAGGATCAGGACTGTTGGTGGAGTAATCACATATTTCCGTTCACTCCCCCGCTCCGGATAGAGGGGGGGATCAAGAGATATGAAGTGATTCTCCCCTCACCCCCTCTTGTCACAGATTGGGGAGTTTTACACGAGTCATGTGAACAGGACAGAAAGCCCAGAGAAAATCTCCCGACCATTTTTCTTTTGACGCTTTCAAATGCGTTTTTAGGTTACAAATTTATTAAAGAAATGTGTTTTATCGTTCTTTTGAGGGAAGAAATTCAATCCGAATGTTTTTGTGTGGGGTTTCTTTCGGTTTGTTGTGATTACAAGTGTGTTTGATATTGAAGCAGTTTGTATTAAGGATTTGACGAAAAACTAGCTAAATGGTTCAGTTATTCATTGTTAAATGTCCCTGAGTAATGCTAAACGATTCCGTTATACAGGGTGCGGCAAGCTAACTTCCTTATTTCGTATTGCAATAAAACAAAAAGTAATAAAGATATATTTTTATTTATTTTTTTATACAAAAGGTACACATTTAAATTTGTGGTTTACATAGTTTTAAAAATTCTATAGGGTAAGTGACGCCTGCCATTATCGATTCACTGGGTGAACCGAATTCTGCTGTTTCTCATCACTCTCTCCAGCATATTGATGGGTATGTTGGCCGTTTTCCCCTGAATGTTTCTTTTCATATCTTCCAGAGTTTGTGGGCGGTCAGCATAGACACGGGATTTTAAATACACCCGCAAAAAGAAATAACTTGGGGGGCCAAATCGGGGGAACGCGCTGGCCACTCCAAGATGAGGCGCCCTGGGAAGTGATTTCGCAACACAGCCATTGATGCCCTTGAAGTATGGATTGTTGCTCCGTCCTGCTGAAACCATACTTCTTCTAAGTCTATTTCATCAAGTCGTGGCAAAAAAACCTCTTCGAGCATGTTCACATAACGGTCTGAAGTGACTGTGTGTGTTTTCAGGTGATCTGATGGGACGTGCGTCTCCACTTCTTTTTTTCTGCACAGAACCAGTTTTCCTGAACGCTGTCACTCATAGAAAGAATAGATTTCCGGTTCGGGACAGGTCCCAAAGACGTAATATTGAAGCGGTTTCGGAAAGCGGGCTAGTTGAAACCAACGAACTTCCGTTGGAAAAATAGGCCTCTACGGCAAATGCACGCTTTTCGTTACTCCAACGCATGATGGCGACTGAACCATAAGGTCGCACAACTTTGTGATCTCCTCTCTCGAACGAGACCACGACTACCTGCCTGGGGTTCCTGTAAGCTTCAGAGCACTCACTTCAAAAAAGGAAGTTAACTTGCCGCACCCTGTATATTAAGCTAATTTTTATTTCTATTAAAACAAGTTGTCAAACTATTTAAGATATAATTTACTTCGAAGTAATTATTTTTAATATTATTTAGGAATGATAAACTAACATTATAAATAACCAGAAAAATTGATGGAAATAAAATATATTCACAACATAAATATTATCATAATTGCAATACTATGTAATTTGCAAATAAAAGACTTATTTAAAAACTGACTAATTCAAATAATTATGGAGCAAAATCAAATTTATGTTATATAATTCTTAACTCAAATAATTAAATCCCTCTCAAAAAGTTAAAAAAAAATATTTTTCTTTGTAATGAAACGCAAAATGTTGAAATAAACTTATTTTCTTACATTAATTTACTGAGGTTCTGTCTATTTGATTAAAATGAATTGAAATATGATCCTAATTTAAATAAGAATCCTTTTACAGAGGAATAAAATAACTAATTATAACTCACGAGTTAACAATGGTTTTATTACGGCTTCAAAGTTTCTTAGGATCTGTAATATTTTAACAATGATTGTTTGCAGAGGAATCGCTATAATTAATTGTAATAATAATATTTTTTTTAATGAACTTCAGACTTTGCTTTGCTAACATTTGGATGTTTGATTATATGCTTAAATAATACGTTAAAAAGATAAGAATTTATTTTAATGGATGAACAGTGTAACATCAATATGAATGGGAATATACTTTTAATAGTGTTACTGTAATATCAATAGCGATGAAGGATCTCATGGGTTTTTCAACTCAAGAACTTATGATTTTGCAACAATACTGGAACAATTGCATATTAATTGGGGATATACTGGGTGACAAAATATTCCTGACACATTTTAAAAATCTAATAAAAAATCAAGTAATTGGGTGTAAGACTTACGATGAGAAGTTTATTAAGCAAATAAAAATTTTAATATCGAATTTCGTGATGGTTGGTGCTGTAATTTAATACAACAGATATAATTTATTTTGTGCAAATCACTACCAGATTTCAATTTGAGTGCCCTTTATAGCTCACATATTTGTAATCACACATTTATATTTTGAGGCCTTTTTTGATGTTTTGTAGATACAGCGCCATCTACGAGTGAAGTTTGGGACTAAAAATTTTATTTGCTGAAAGAAACATTTTATTGTGAAAAGCATTTTACTTGATTTCATATTAAACATTAAATTATGTATTATATATGTCGGTACACTTTGAACGACATAATATAGATGTCGACATAATATGAAGTAAAAAATATCTATATTCTATTTAATACCGGGTTATGTACAAAAGTTATATATATTTTCAAAAAATATAAATAAAGAATGATAAGTAATACATGGATCAAAAAGTGAAATAATCAAGTACCTTTCTACAAATGTGCAACATAACTTAATTTTTCTATACTTATAATATTGATGCATTATTCCATTTTTGCCAGATACGTTCTAATTTAACGTAATTACAATGTAATTGCATATAACGTAACTACTTGCAAATCGGCAGAAATGGGTTGTTTAAGTTAGATTAACTTTTGCAAAAAGGTGGTTCGATTCAACTTTTCTAAGAAGATAGGACACTACCTCGCTGAGATGGTGCGTCGTTTCTGTAACATAGAGCTAGCTGTTACCTTGCAGTTGGATTGATTGCAATTGAAAAAACGACTTGGCGTTACACATATGACTGCCTAGGTTTTTTGATATGGTCTCAAGCAATTTCTTCCGTTGGGGATTCATTTACGATCAGATAGATGTTCGTGCCACCTACTCTCACAAGTCCAATGCAAAGTTAACCCTACACTGTTAAATATTATTACGACCTTGCGCCAAAATTTGGTACATATTAGATGCAAACAACATTTGGTGCGTAGTTTCACCATTTTACGGTGATACCATGTGTACCATTTAGGGGTAAATTGTTGCATTAAAACTCATATTTTTGCTTCCTCATTTTATGGTGAAACGTTGAACCAAAATTCCAGTTTTCTTATGTTTTAGTAGTAGCATTTTCGTAGCGAAGTTGGCAACCCTCCGATCTCAAGATCACAACATTTTTGGTTTACTTTGTCAAGTCCATCGATCGGGTTCGAACTAGGAATCCTCTGATTCATAGCTGAATGCTTTTACCCAACTGGTCCACGTAGGCCCTTCTTCTTCGTTGTCTTTCTTGGAGGGGAATCCCCGGTTTGTTGATGTAGCGACATCGAAAATTTCAGTTGCAGCTAAAGAGGTTGAAGTAATTATCCGTGAAACCTCCGCTTTATTACGATAAAGGATTTTTGGTTCAACCTAGATTCCAACATAATATGGTGTCATTTGCGGTAGACATCTATTTTGCACCAATGTATGGTACATCTTTGAACTGAAATTTTTAACAGTGTAACACTGAACTTTTTTTTTTTTTTTAAATAGTGTACATGTAAAATATTACCTCCCCCCCAAAATGTTTTTAAAAAAAATATTAGGCAACCAAATGGGCTCCTATGAACCAAGAGGAGTTTAAGTTTCCAGAAGTTTTTCTGTTTAGTATTGTTGTGGCTAAATGGTTTTAGCAAGCACTTTTATCCCCGGTATTTATTTGTAAAGTACACATTTGACCAAAGGAAGTCATTTCGAAATAAAGAATTTTAAATTTTTATTCATGTCATACCTGTTATTCTTTGCGGTTAATTTTTGAAAACGTATATATATATTTAAAAAATTGGATGATTATTTAACAATTTGGTGATGGGAGACTTTAGTAAGTTATAAAGTGTAACATAAGATTTTCTGGGCCCATAACTATGAAATTCTTTATATATAATTTTTAATTTTAATATTTTATTCATATCCATAAAAACGTTAATGAACGAAAGTTTCATTACCGACCATCATAAAAATAAAATATAATTTTTTTCCCCCAGCTGTTGTGAAAGATTTAAGGACAAAAATTGGAAGATTTGTTTTATGTCTTCTAATCTAATCAATCTTCAATCTAAAATTATTGCAGGAACTGAACTAATAAAACATGAGCTCAATAAATCCTCTTATTAGATAAAAAAAAAGCATTTTTATAACTTTTACTTGGTATATAATTTTTACTATTCTTAGATTTTAGAGAATGTTGTTTTTTAAATCCATAAATTATGCATTTTTTTCGCAGTACTTTTGAAAGTAGAATAAATTAAAAAATATTTTTATCACAAGTAATTAAATAATATTTATAAATATTTAGAGCTTTACTTTAAGAATTACCAATAATTAATTTATATGAAATGATAATAGGGTAGGGTAAGATGGGTAAAAATGGTGAAAAATCTTTTTTTTGAAAACTTGATTTTAACTTAAAACTTGATTTTTCTTAAAGTTCAATTTATTTATGGAAAAAAAAAGAATTTTAATTTTTTATAAAAACATTCAACGACTACTTGCATTTACCTGAAATGTTTCGACATTAATTTACTGTGAAAACAAAGATGCTTAAAAATGAGTACATGAACGAACTCGTTTTTCTCTGAGTACAATTGGATTGTAAATGCGCGATGACGTACTCAAATTTAAGTAATCGTACTTTCACAAAAATAAGCAGTGTGATTTAATAGTGTTAATCTCATCTACTGTTCAAGCCATTTTAACAAAGCGATTTGACAAACTTAAAATAGGTGTTCAGAATATGGTTTTCCACATTATTTGATGGCGATTGGAAATTGAGTTATTAAAATTAAATGATCTTACTTCCCATTCTTTTGACACTTCTTTTTAACATTTCTTCCGTTTATCACATTTTCACGTCACTCTGGTAGCTTAACGGATAAGGCTCTGGACAGTGGTGCCTGCAGATGTGGGTACGAGTCCCGGTAAGTCGGTTGTAATTATCGATAATTATTGAAAGTGATTGATGAAGACAGCCTATGTAGGCAAACAACTAATCTTTTTATTAATTTTTACTCATTGTATTCATTTTTGAATACGTCTTTTTTTAAAAATTAAACTTATTATTCGGTGCTATGATAAGCATCGAATGTACTAAAAAATGAGTACATTTTATTTAGTTTTGGGTACCTATTTTTAACAGCGTAAATACTTTATTTATTCTTTAGGCGTTTACTGAGCTGGAAAATACTGATAGAGTTTACTATACAAACATAAGGAAAAAATATCCGAAAATCTTGAAATCTGTTAGGTAAGAGAAGGTAATAAAATTCGGTTAGTGATTTTTTTACGGAAATAGTCCCTTATCGGACTCGACATGCATTATGAAGTCATAGAATTTTGTCACCATTTTTAGAAGTTTTGCGGCTTTTGTTGATATAGAGATTTAATGCAAGGTATTTAGAGATAATTATCATATCATGGTATTACAATAAATAAATACATGCGTTTTCATATACTAACGATATAATTAAATTTTTATGATTTTTACATTAATAATCTTTAATACTTTTTATTAAAAAAAATTGTGAAAACATTGATTATTTTTATTTTATTTGAATTAATATTAAAAATTTGTTTTGTTTAGCTTATTCAAGTGCTATCGTAACTGTTTGAATATAAAAAAAATTTAAATATATTTATTAGGATGATTTTTTTGCGTATCTTCAACAATCTCTTTAAATTAAACTGTACTAAAAATGAGATTTCTGGAGATGTAATTTAAAATAAAATACTATCGTTTACTTTTTAAAATAAAATATTACAAGATATAATACTAAAGTCTATATAATATCTGTATATATTTAAAGTATTGAAAATTTGTAAAAATAGAGAATATTAACATTTTTATATATAGTATATCTTAAGTTATTATTTGAATCATCATTAACAACTGTATAAAATATTTCCGCATTTGAAGAAGGATTTTTACCACCACCCAGTAAATAAAATGTTCAATTTAATAGATATTAGGTACTCTCACTAGAATATATTCAGTGTACTTGACTAGTTCAACATCAAACAAAAATTAATATGCATGACAAAACTCGCATTAGGTATTTTTAAACACTCCCTCATTTGACATTAAGAAATTAAACTAATGTACCCATGCTATTAATTAACTTTAACACATATCCATGCACTAACACCAAACTTACTTTCAAAAGAATATTTGTTGAAAATGAAGCTCCGGAAATATTTAAACACTCAAAATCCCCTTTTAAAATTGATTACACCGCTCACACAGCTAATATAATACTCTTATAACCTTTTGATTAATCCGCCTCTAGCCGAAAACGTTACTAGAGTGAAATTACCATAAATTGCACTTAACGTCTTTTGGCCCCCGTACCGGAAGCCGTCTGAAGTCACTATTAAGCATATATGCGCCTATTATTAATCGAGTTACGGCTGGAAAGAAAAGTAAGCAAGCGATTTGGGTAAAATTTACCTGCATGAAACACCAGTCGGGAATCAAATATTAAACGGGTGTTTTAAAGCTGCATATTAAATTTATGTTTCTAAATTTTTCTCAGGTATTGAAATTTTTTTTTAGAAATTGATTTTTAACCAGTCGTCTTGGATGCATGGGACAGTTGTATTTAGGGAAAATTTACATTTTGGAAATTTTTCCTAGTTGTAGATTGCAGGTTAATGTATTGAAGACAGGGAAAATTTTTATGAAAAAATAAAGTTGATGTGGATTACCTAAATTTTTAATTGAATGAAATTTAATTCATTATTTAGCGATACATAATACATTGTAATTAATTATTTTTGTCACTTTTGTTACATTTTTCATCCAGTGAATTCAACACTACTTGTTTCAAATTAAACAATATGGTGTTTTTAAAAAACAAAATGTCGTCTTTCAAAACCAAAACGGTAAATTCAAAAAACAAAACAGTGTCTTTAAAACACAAAACGGCGTCTTTAAAAAAACAAAATGATGTCTTTAAAACACAAAACTGCGTCTTTAAAACACAAAACTGCGTCTTTAAAAAAACAAAATGATGTCTTTAAAAAACAAAACAGTGTTTTCAAAAAACAAAACTGTGTTTTCAAAAAACAAAACAGTGCCTTTAAAAAACAAAACGGTGTCTTTAAAAAACAAAACGGTGTCTTTTAAAAATAAAATGATGTCTTTCAAAAACAAAATGGTGTCTTTAAAAACAAAACAGTATCTTTAAAAAACAAAACAGTGTCTTCAAAAAACAGAACGGCGTCTTTAAAAAAACAAAATGATTCTTTAAAAAACAAAAAAGGTGTCTTTAAAAAACAAAATAGTGTCTTTAAAAAAGAGAACGGTGTCTTTCAAAAACAAAACGATGTCTTTCAAAAACAAAACGGTGTCTTTAAAAAAACAGAACGGCGTCTTTAAAAAAACAAAATGTCTTTAAAAAACAAAATGGTGTATTTAAAAAACAAAATGGTGTCTTTAAAAGATAAAATGGTGGCTTAAAAAAAATGCTGTCTTTAAAAAACAAAATGGTCTCTTTAGAAAAAAACATGCTCAACTAAGTGTGATTCCTGAGCGTGCCATCTCATTTAACGACATACCGCAATATGTTCTGCTGGGTTGGCAGTGCAAAGGGCGTGAAGAAGTTGGAACCAGCAGTTTAATGAGTTTGCAAGTGGGTAGGGTTCCTATTGTAGGAAACACGTCGAATTTAAATAAGTGGTCATGTTATTTCTCATTTTTCAAAAAGCTTAATTATTAAATTTTTTAAAAATATTTATTTGAAAATTATCGTTAATCTGGTTTGATCTGTAGATATTATTTGATATCTTACACTCGCTTGATCTTTAAATATTGGTAGATTGTTTTTATCTCTTATATTGTTTGATATTTTGATAATACGACATTTGGGTAATATTTGATCTTTTGATAATGTTCGATCGTCATTTTTCTTATACTTAATATTGTTTGATAGTATATTTTATATTCAATATTGTTTGATTTTAAATAATGTTGGCTCTTTAATAAATTCCGTTTTTAAAAATGTTTGAACTTTTTAAAGTAATGTTTTTAATATTTTTTTTTATCTAAAATTTTGATTGAAATTTTTTTTTTTCTATATAAAATATTATTTTTTTTATCAAAAATATTATTTGATATTTAATATTGCTTGGTCATCAAAATTTTTTTAGTCTTTAAGAATGTTTAATCTTTAATAATCTCTAATTGTCTTAATGAAGTATATAGTTACTTCTCAATTGTATTTTTGTCCTACTAGGTTATCGAAAGATACTTTTTTTAAAATCTAATTGTTCGATATATTTCTCATCTGTTATAATATAGACCGCACCATACATTTATGTGCTTTCTTTATTACCCAGGATTTATAAATAATTGTTATGGATAAGGTTTAATTGTTTAGTAAAGTAATATATATAAAAAAAATATCCCTTATCGTGTACTAAGTAGGTCTTCACTTTTTAAATCAACTTAAATATTGAACGAATTTGGACAATACACATAAAATTGTCTTGTATAGATTTAAATCATACTCGCATAATAAGCTTATTTCAATCAATTCGACTTAAGACATCAAAATCAATATTAGAGTAGGGGGTGAGAAAACTCATTGATTTTTTTTGCTCATGAACAGACTCATTGTCCGTTTCAATAAAATTTTAATAGCTAACATGGACCATAAACTTCCTAATCGCCATGAGTTATTGTCTATTAGTTCCCAAGTAATCTTCCCCATCATAAAAAATATCCAAAAGCTGTAAAGAGGCCGCGACCTTTCCATTGCATCCCAAACGAAAGAGATAAATGACATTGATGGTCCATTTATCTCTTTCCCCATCACACACTGAAGTAAATGGTTTGTAACAAGTGTGTAAATGCACTTTTTAACAGCTTTGTTGCGTCACGTTTCCTATTCCAGCCTTGCAAAAGCAACGCAGTCGTGTTGCTAAGACAACACTGTTTTAACACCGCAAGAAAAGCAATTTTTAACAGGTCGGTTTGTCGTTCATTATCATCAACAAGGTTGCTAGAGCACTGGACAGCCTTTTAAATTATACGCCTCTATTATTATGTACGCTCGCATTAGTACGCGTAGAAAGGATGCATAAAAAGCGTAATAAAAATGATGGAATGCGATGTCGAACCGACCGTACTGTTGCCATCCCCAACTAGGTAAAAAAAGTTAATTATTTTTCCATCTTTACGAGCGGAAAAGAGAAAACTTGTTATATTTTTTTAGCGTATAATTCTTTCTTCTTCTTTTACGACAATAAGAAAAAGTGTGGAAAAAATTGCGAATTATGTTTTTAGGTTTCCGTTAAGAGTATATAAATGGCATTTAATGTTTTTCTATTTGTAGATGGGATTAGAAACAAATGAGAAAGTTTATGGGTATGTTGTGAGAAAAAAAGTGGCTACGTATGTTAAAAGATAAATGCATTTTGAGGAATAAATAAATGGAAAAGATTAATTTAAAAAATTCATTCCGAGGTTTTAAACTTGCTTTAAGATTTGAAGATTTGGATGTAACCGGGGTAACAATTGTTGCCTAAATATACATCTAAAAATTGTCAAGCCAAAATGTTATTATTTTTATTTTACGAATTGTAATTAATATTATTATTTATAAATTAAAAACTAAAAATGGAAACATAACGTAATATTAAAAAAAAAACGACTTAAAGAAAAAAAAAAAGCTAACAAGTAAAAAAATAGTTTTTAATTTTCTTAGCAGATGATGAAAATGTAAATATTTAAAAACTATGTGTTATATGGTCCTACGAATCCGAGGAATTTTTTTTTAGAGGGACCCTCGTCGGTATTTGAACACACGGCCTATTGCTCCAAAGTCCAAAAGTCCAAAGCTCCTAAGTCAAATATAGCTAGATTTTGGATATATGTTTTTAAAAGGTGTTTTTTATGCGACAATTCTTTTAAAAGCATTTTTAAAACATTGATAGTTATAATAGTTATGAAAACGTTGATAGTTATAATAGTTATGAAAACATTGATAGTTATAATAGTTATGAAAACATTGATAGTTATAATAGTTATGAAAACATTGGCAGTTATAATAGTTATGAAAACGTTGATAGTTATAATAGTTATGAAAACATTGATAGTTATAATAGTTATGAAAACATTGATAGTTATAATAGTTATGAAAACATTGATAGTTATAATAGTTATGAAAACATTGATAGAATTGAGATGAAAGTACAATTCGTCATTACTCCAGAAAATTTTCTTTCTTTTGACACCTCACTACACGAAGTGAGGTGTCAAAAGAAAGAAAATAAGAGGCGTAAAACGGATCTATATTTAAGAAATTATATTTATGATAATAATTTTATAGTTATTAAAAAATATTGTGATCAATTCTAAATTGTAGATATTTTTTTTTGTAAAATGACATCAATTTAAAAAAGTTGCAATAAGTGCAAAATCATTATTATATATTTATATATTTACCACTTGTTAAGAAAATGAAAAAATATTTTATATTTACTAGCGCTGATTTTCTTAAACTCTGTTTTATTTTAGACAATTTTATTTTTCCCTTTTTATTTTTTTTACTAAAGATTAGAATACGCAGATGAGGATTTTAAGTTTACTCCAGACACCAATTAAATTGAGTTTGAATTTGTCGCTATAAAGGGTTTTGCGTCGCACGAATTCTATTTAATTATTTCTATTATTCTATTTAATTATAATCCCAAAACTTGCTTTTATTTGTAGGCAAAATACACAGATATACACTGTTCAAAATATGTACTCAAAAATAAGTGAAATGTATTCATTTTTGTGTAAATTCGATGCTTATAAGTTTCAACACATAAGTTTCAATGAACAGTACAATGAATAAAAAGAGCAAATGTTATCTACATAGGCTGCCTTCATAAATATCTTTCAATAAATATCGATAATTACAACCAAGACTTTACGAGAATTGAACCCAGATCATCATTCACCGCAGTTCAGAACCTTATCCGTTAAACTACCAGAGATACTTGAATAAGTTATAAACAGAAGAAATGTTAAAAAGGTGTGTCAAAGGAACGGGAAAAGATCATTGAGTTTCAATCACTCAATTTCCATTTAAAAAATCGACATCAAATGATGCGGAAAACCAACTTCGGAACAACTATTTTAAGTTTGTCAGGTCGCTTTGTTAAGATGGCTTGAATACAATCTGAGATGATCAATATTAAATACAATGCTCAGAAAGTACGATTACTTTAATTTGGGTTACGTCATCGCTCATTTACAATGCAATTGCACTCAAAGAAAAACAAGTAGGCTAAAGTACTTATTTTTAAGCCCCTTTTGTTAAAGTGTTATATTCACTTATATTCACAGAGAAAATCAAAGCTTTTCCAGAATTCGAGCCTTTGAGAGAATGAGCTCAAAGTTGATATGATTCAAATTGTCATTTATAGTTTAATATATTTATAAAATAGCAGGATGATAACTTATATAAAGTAATTTTCAGTAAATGTAAATTCCCTACATAAAAATTCCTTACATAAGAAAAATCCTAATTTCTTTCTTGGTATAAAAATGGTATTATACCATGCTTATAGATTAAGGTCATTTATTGGTTAAAAAGTTTGTAGTTGAACAGTATAGAGTTCTTATTTTCTATTTATACATTTTCTTAAGCACTATTCTAAGGGAGACACAAGCCCCAAATTCTGAAAAAATTTGCCAATTTTTTTTTTTGCATAAAACATACATAACATTACATACATTTTTACAATAACAAACATAACAAAATATACATTTTTTTCATATACATATTTAAGAAGATGTGTAAAAAATTTCAAAGCAGTTGAAGAAACATAACACGTTTTTTTTAAAAATATTTATATACCATTTATTATCTGTCTACCTATTTTTTGCACACAACATGCGTTATTTAATCAAAATAAATTTTTGAATTTTGGTCACATTTAAAATGCTAAAGCATTGTAAAAAAATTACTTAAATTTAAATTGTTAATAGTTTTTAAAGCATTAATATTTGTTTTATAAACGTTTGAATAGTTTTTAAATTAAATTAAGTTCTAAATTATATTCTTACTAATTAATGAACATAAAAATGTGAATATTTTTTTATGCTATGAACTTAAAATAAGTTTCTGAAAACAATCAAAACGCGGATCTGCAAAACTTTATTCGTACGTATGTTGTATATACTTTGACCTTATTTAACAAATTTATAATTTTTTATAATTATTAAAAATTGAAGGAGGAGTAGAGTTGTTTTAAAAATATTTTTTTTAAACTTGATTCTTGTTCATAAAAAGATGTTCTAATAATTCAAAAAATGATATTTTTGAAGCCATTAATAAAAAAATAGGATTTTGGCACGGGTCTCTCTTAAAAAAACTTTCATCAAAACTATATTAATATTTATAGAATCAACGCTTTTTATTGAAGCAGATTATCTTAACATTCCTTCACCAATTCCAAAGAATGTATTGACCCGGGAACGACACAAAAAAATACCTTTTCCAGTTAATTTTTCGCATTACTCTTTACTTTGTTTTAAAGATGAAATTTAAACTTCCGAATTATCCATCCTCCCATCTAATATAACCGAAAAATTCTTCACCAGAATTTTGACAAAATAAAAGCGCCCCTCCGAAGAAGGTGCAGCCGAAAACAAAACAAAGAAAATAACCGAAATAATGGCCATTAAGCCCGCTCAAAACCGACTTGTTACAACCCTAATTAAGACAGGAAAATTGCACTCATTATGTTACTTTTAAGTAGAGGGTCTCTTCGTCCGTTGTTTCTCTGCTAAAATGAAGCATTGATTGGATGCGCTTGTCATTGAAAATGCAGAAAGAAAACGAAAAAGCCGCTAATTTAGGAAGCCTTTTTTTCCCCTCTGTTCCCCGGATTAAGATCGCGAACCGAGTTGAAAAAACGAGGTTCTGCATTCGTGGAATTTCGATACAAATTGCATGGATAAAGTTTGGAAAAGTGGTTATTAGTTGGAGTTGAAAGATTTTTCTGTGATTTACCCCCTTTGAAGTTTTTTTTAAGTTGCTCCTCAGTTACCATCACAAGCTGTTTATTAAGTTTCGATGGTACGGCTTACTCGTTAATTAAATAAAGTGAAAATTGACATGGCGAAGGACCTTTAGAGCATTATATTTATTTCTTGAAATATAATTTATTAAATACGGGTATGGCTGTTTAGTTTAATTAGTACTAAATAATAGAATATAGGGAATTATTGGAGATTCGCTCTAATGGAAAAATCCAGAAATGTTGCCTTATAATTTTGAACCAAGGTCAAATGACAAGAAACACATTTGTATACCTCACTCTCATAACTTACACATCATGACCAACGTAAGGACATTTATCGACATCAGATTTAACGACACCATCCCCATTTTCAAAGATGAGTTTTTCTTTGATCACCTGTATTTGAACCTGAGACCTTTGGATTAAAATTTTGATGCCACACCACCAAGGCTATCACAGCTGTACATCGTGACATGACCTTATTAAGAATATTAAATAAAGTTAGTACTACATTAAACACACACACTCATACTCTCTGAAAGCTTTAAAATGTATTTTTCTGAGTTTTTATTTTTGCTTTATTTAACCAAAATATTTATTTTTGTATTTCCAAACATCGCAGCAATTCGCTTTAGCAAAATATTCAAATAACACAACGTGGAACCCAAAAGTTTCCACATAGTGCTTTTCCCTTTTCCGAGAAGTCAGAAGTAACAGCTTTCGTATCTTCCTGATGAGGTTTTTGTTGGGGACCAACTAATATTTCTATAACCTGCTGAAATGCAATTTGGCTTAGCTCATCCACAGCCATACCCGATTTTTGATGCAAATAAATTATCAAAATCCATCCGAGTACAGCTGTCTTCGGTAAAACCTTGTGCACGAAACGTGAAAACTGTTGATAATTCAAAGCCCCATAACTTCAGCGAACATCAATCTACGTAGTTAAATAACCAACCATCGTGTAGAGAAAGGTAGACTGCGTCGAAGTTTTTGGTCATTAATAAACAACCTAATTTAGCTTTTGTATCTCATGTATCTCATGTGTATAATGTTAAGTCTATGGAACATATCCTCTTTTTACAAATGCCGATTCTATTCCGGCCCATTTAACCTCTGTAGCTTCAGTTCTAATCGACAATTCGTGGGGAGTGTGTGCTTACATTGAAGAATACGACCAGTTCTGAAATTCCATTCGACTAGTTGACAGTTTAAACATTTAAAATTTGATTTGTATGAAAGATGCGTTTAAAAGAAGGAGACAATTTGTCGAAGATTTCACTATGAAGCCAAAATATCACACTAAATTCGAACTGTGACATAAGAAACTTAAGGTTACCGAAGACGCAAGAAAAATCAGGCCGAGCAGGGACGAATACAAAGTATTCAGTAACTAAAGGGTACAGCCGAGACGTTGCGTGTGTGTCTATCCATTTTTTTTATATATATTGAAACCTATAAATTAATTTTTCACTTTGTTGACGCCCCCCTACGCACTCTCAGTATCCAAGGGATGAAGTCGCAAGATGCGGCATTCAAGAAAGAGATCCTGTCCCCTTGGGCGTACTTATTCTGCTTTTTTATCCCAGCCCATGTTCGACCAATAACTCCAGCCTCGAAGCCAGGAGTGTTCGAAAAAAGTAAAGAAAGAAGAAAAAGAAAAAATGTCTATCCTTCCCTTCCGGTAACAATGGGTCGGTTTTAGAAGAGACATAATTATTATCGGAAGTTTTGCAGTTTGAGTCCAGTCCCCGGGGCTTTACCGTTGGATTTGATGACTGTGTTACAAAGGCAAGGAGGAAACCGCTCCTCTAAGTGAATTTAAAGAAGTAATAGGGGAAGACAATTAAATGCGGGTGCTGGGTACTGATGTGGGTGGGAAGTTTGTTTTATTGTTAAATCGGTATGTGGATTTTCGAAAGGCAGGTAATAATAATGATATTTGTCAATCTTATTTGCATTTATTAGGGTCCAATTGATGTGATTTATGAAAATTATATTGGATTTTTAGAAAATTTTAAGCGGCGGTATCTATTGGCGCAACAAAATATCGTTGTAAATTGTTTTTTTTTCCTAAAAATGGTTTAAATCATATCTATAATAATTAAATAAAGTGTCTGTGTGTCTGTAGCACGAAAAACATTTCCGTTTATAATGGTTTTATAAGCCATATTCTTAAAATGTACATTAAAAAAAGTCATAAGAACTCGATAATGAAATGACTTAATCTATCTATCTATCTATCTGTCTGTCTTTTGTTTTCAATAAATGAAAGCTTGCGTTAAAAAATATCGCTTTGGCGAAATAACTCTTTCTGACAATTATGCTTCAAAGGGAAAAACTAACGGAAAAGCTAACATTTGGAGATGTACCCGGAGATGTCTGAGCAGTGGAAGTTAGTATTTTGCGTTCCATAGGCACACACACTGTTTTTTTTTTATTATTATATATTGCGTCTTTGTTTGTTGTAAATAATTAAGTATGTACTGTTAAAAATAGATAATTAAAAATAAGTAAAATGTATTCATTTTTGATTACATTCGAAGCTTATCATAGCTCCGATTACAAAAGTTTCATTTTTGAAAAAGACATGTACTCAAATCGTATAAAATGAATAAAATAGCAATTGCTTCCCTACATAGGCTGCCTTCCTAAATCACTTTCAATAAATATCAACAATTACAACCAAGATTTCGTACGCACATTATCAGGCACAGCATTCCAATGCCTTATTCGTTGTACTACCAGGTCAACGTGAAGCAGTTATAAACAGAAGTAATGTTAAAAAGGCGTGGCAAAAGAAAGGGGAAGTAAGATAATTGAGTCGTAATAACTCAGTTTCCATTTAAGCGATCGACATCAAATAATATGATCTTCCGGACAAATATTTTAAGTCTGCCAGGTCGCTTTGTTAAGATGGCTTGAACAGAAGTTGATACCAGCAACATTAAACAATTTAGCTCTTTTTGCGAAAGTACCAGTACTTAAATTTAAGTACGTCATCACTCATGCATGTGCGTATGTTTCTGTAGACATACATTTTTATTGATTTAATTTCACTATCCATGCATTTGTGCTTTATGGAAGAATCTTATATTTTTATTCCAGACAGTTGGCAACTGCGACCCATTTCCCTTCGTATCATGTTCCTTTGACACTTCGGACAGCTCTGCTTTCGAAGTTCCGAAGGAATCATTAAAATGCATTCTTGAAATATGTCATTGTTGAGGACATCGTCTCCTTCTATGAACTTATGGGAAAAGAAAGCACAACTTTGATGGAGTGGGCTCCACGTCGACTACTGGCACTGGACAATAGTGTTTTTTGGGTACACCCAGAAAAATATCTTTTATCGGATTTGTTGTATGTCTTGTAGCTCAAGTGAAAATCACTTTTGTAAAGCTGATTTTTTTGCTTGGGATCTAAAGAAGTTATTTTTCCAATTTAAAGATGTTTAAGAAAATATTACACTTAAAAATGTAGTCTTTGCATTAGACTCTAAAGCGATTGTTATAAAAATAAAATGATCTCTGTACTAAAAAGGAAAACCGAGTTTAAGAAAAATGCACTAAAAAGTAAGAAATTATTTTTGATTTTACGAACAAGATGAAAAAGTTGAATTATTTAATATTAATTTTATACTTATTTCAACGTTTGGAAATCGGTGCCAACATTTATGTATTTTTTTTTTGTAAATTGGCAACAACATCAAAAAGTTGTAATAAATATAAAGTTGATATTAAATAATTAAATTTTTTCGACTTGTAGTAAAATTAAAAAGCATTTCTTTACTTTTTAACTCATTTTTTTTAAAACAATTTTTCCTTTTTTATAAAAAAGATTATTTTCTTTTTTCTTTTTTAGGGTCTAATTTAGAATGGGGTATTATTCATTAGAAAAGATAAGTTGTTACTCACTTTTTTCTACGCCACGGATAGTATATTTTGAGAAAATCCGGTAATCATAATAATGCTGGTAAACAAAATTTAATTGTTGTACAACCTCTATCCAACTATGAAAATATTTTGAAATCTGAGAAAATGCTAAAAAGAGTCCGGTTAATCGATATTTTTGGATAAATAAAAGGAGGATAACTATTTATTTTTTTGCAGTTTTTGTCAAAGTAAATTTTTTTGTAGAAATTTTTTTCGAAATCGGACAATTTTTGTTTTCGAACGGTCCGGTTAATTGAAAATTCCGGATAGCTAAATGCCGGATAACCAGATATATTTTTTAAAGGTGCCCAAGTGAAACAACCCAGCAAACAAATTGTCCAAATATCTGAATTAGAACAGAAATCTTGCTCGAACATACATAAATAAGTATATAACTGTCGAATTGATAACCTCCTTTGGCGCGCTTTCTGAAATTGGTTGATGCGCTTTTATGTCGGTTACCAAAGGAAAACAACAGTTGAATAGTGTTTTTAAGATTAAAAAATTACACATATAAAAAAAAATATTAAGGTATAAAAACAGTTAAGAAAAAGAATGAAATTACTTTGAAAACTACAATCTTTGTACAAAAGCTATCCATTTAACGCAGAATTCTCGAATTTTCTGTCAGCAATTATTGTATTGTAAAAGAACGAAAAACCTTTTGTTTAGTAAGTTTCGAATAAAATTCAATTTTACATTAACGTTTAAAAAAACCATACGAATTTCATATTCAACAAAATATATTTGTAAATAGAATAATACTTTGTAAACGCAAATATATGCAAATTACATTATTATTCAAAAAGCATTCAAATATTTATTTTCATTCTAATTTAAAGTTATTTGCGAGAAACTAAAAGTAAGTTCTTACAATTTCACGGTAATGTCAGAATTATATGAAATAAATTATTTATAAAAATACATCACAGTTTTAAATATATTTTATTTTTCAAAATTCAAGTCGTAGGATATCGCGCTCAATATTTTATAAATAAATAGTAATATTCAAATAATAGCCCATACAACCCGGAAAAATTAAACAATTGTCCACAATTCTGAAAAATTATTCTATTAAATAATATTTAAAGCGTATAAAACAACCAGGGACCAATATACAACTGTTCTAAATAAAATTATTTTTGAATTGCACTGTATTTAACTAGTTATCGTAGTATGTTACCAAAATTATAAGAACTATTTACTAAGCAAAGTTTAAAATCGTTTGAACTAACCACATAATTTACAAATCTCCGAATTCACATAATTTTCCTGGAAAAATAAATGACCATTTCGTGAAATCGTGTAACCAATCAGTGCTCGTTAAACACTTGCTTATTCTAACCAATAGAAAACCGTAACACAATTGCTGAATCATATTGCGCCTAGAAAGCCTACGCAAGAGTTCACTAGATGCGCACTCAACCGTTGACGGAGAAATATGAAAAACGCTTTACAATGCCACATTTAGAAGTTCATCGCTTTGGCGAGATATTCGTGCTAAACCGGTTCTCTCAGCCCCCTAGTGCCCATACATCATATGCAGCATGCACAAGACATTTCACGTACCCAACAGAGGCCGTGTCCTCAATACACGGCCTCTTTAATATTTTGGTATTGATTTGCAAAATTTTAGATTTTATTATTTAAATGATACACTCAATATTTAGAAAAAAATATTAATATTAAGTATTCATTTATGCAAAAATTACAAATCAAAATGATATAAAAATATAAAATTTTAATCTTTTTAGCTATCATTAATACATCATGAAAGTGTCAAAATAATGTTAATTTGCAAACTATAGTTCTTAAGAAATATCGTATTAACGGATAAAAGTTACACTATTAAATTATTTTCTTCTATTAAATAGAAAAATAATTACTAAGATTATCTTCTAATTAATTGGCTAATAAGTAAGGTTTATCGAACAAAAAATTCTTTATTTTTATTTGAGTAATTTTTTTTTCTCAAGAAAAGGTTTAATTCTTTTTAGGGAATTTTTTAGGGAATTAATGTGTTGACGAAGACTTTTTTGGTACATATGTGAGGAGCACCTAGGCAAAAACAAACATGTCAGCAAACATGTTAAACAAACATAAAAAGTCCGATCGCAAATCACAGAAAATCGCAAATGTTTTTGGTAGATGCATGTAATTCTATGGATTTCCGGATTTTTAA
Source organism: Troglohyphantes excavatus (assembly GCA_963932185.1). Lineage (NCBI taxonomy): Eukaryota > Metazoa > Arthropoda > Arachnida > Araneae > Linyphiidae > Troglohyphantes > Troglohyphantes excavatus. The sequence goes on from OZ010666.1 coordinate 38,498,329, forward strand.
ATTTTAAAATAGAAGGGATATTTTTAGAAATATAATTGTTTTGTAAAAACGTATAGAAATAACCCTTTTTTTTACGAAAAAATAAAATTTAATGTTTATCTAATTTTTTAATATTTTTTTGCATGTTTGGTTTTGCATGTATTATCCTCATGGCTGTAATAGACAGCTTCGCTGAAAACTTTAGCGCTTCTATTTGTACAAATATCTGAAAAACAAAAAAACATATTTTCGCTCTCTGATTTGCACAATAAATATTTAAAATAAATTTAGCAATATAGCCTATAATTTTACATGCTAGTATTATATATTTTTGTCAAGTACTTTTTATATTTGATTAATTAAAGCCCCAAATTAAAAAAATTAATGCACATAATTAATCTGCACCAATTGATTATTTGCGATAATTTTTAATTCCCTTCTTAAATGCAAATCACTAACATTTTTTGCTAAGCCTGTTGTTAGGCAAAAAGAAATCCAAATTATATATATTCGAGAAAACACATATATAAATATTATAACGAACGTTTCAAACAAAATTATTTATTTAAATGTAATAATTAATTTAATTGAAAATTTAATTTAAAATAGCGTCAAATATAGATTACAAAATTCCTACGAAAATTATGTTCTTTTTTATGAATATTTGTCACCCACCTTAGTTCGGCGCCCCAAGCGGCCGCCTAGGCGTTGAGCAGCCCCTGTACACACTTTGTTATTTTGTATTTAAAGTTCAGTTCTAAGTCTTAAATAGAACACAAAAGTCAAAGAGGTTCTTGGATTGTAAATGGTAAAATAGACAATAAAAAGATAACAAAAATTTGCGATTGTTAAATTTGTAATGTATAATATGTAATAACACTTTTTAAATGTCAAATAAAAATCAAATCCAGTATTAAAATGTAATATGGCCTGACAGTCTCCTAAAAGCATTTTAAGGCTTTCTATACATTAAAAAAAATTAAATAAGAAATAAACCTTTATCTCATTTAACCCAATAAATAAAACTTAGAACAAAAAAAAACATATAATCAAATCATCAAATAAAAGAAACGATCCTTTTAACGAACTAAACGTATTACTCCAAAAAAGAAAACCGACCATTGCCAGATTATAGATTTAAAATGAAAGGACTCCAAAGATAAAAGCAGTTGAAATAATGATCCAGTACACAGGTGGTCAAAGCCAGATACCTCTCCAGTTCTCTCCCGATATCCTCTTTTTTTATTTCTGTCATTCGAAATAACAACCCCAAATGGCAACAGTTTTGTAGTTACTTTCAATCATTCTAGTTTCCAATATTTGGGCAATTCAAACCTTCTCTCTTTTGTTGTTCTTTTGTAGTTAAAAATATTGTTCTCGTTTTATTTCCCCCATCCTGCGTATCTTGTTATTTTATCTTGCCTCTCCGTTTTTCTTTTAAGAGTTGAACAGTTAAGGGAGCTTCGGCTTTCTTATTTATTTTTCTCTTCCCGTCTTTTACATTTGTCTCGATCTTTTTTCTTCTCCTCCTAAATCTTTGAACGGTGTATTTTTTGCTGTCTGTTAGGTCAGGGGAAGTAGATCTGTCCGTTATTGTTGTTTGATCGACTATTTACTTCGACGTGGATGTTAAAGTGATACAATATATAAAATCGGACTAAAGGTGACATAATACCAAGTGTTTAATATAGAAAATTTTATTTCAAGAGAATATAGACCAAGGTAACATTACTTATTTTCCTTACGGTATTTAGTTTTAAACGACACTCTATAAATATTCTCTGGGGTTCGTGATAATCTGGTTGTAAGAGCGCCGAGACTCCTAATCAAAGGATTCCGAATTCGACCTTCATCGTTTGTCAAACAATCAATGTGTAGAGGGGGACTGGTGAACGTTAACTCTGTCGGTGGTCCGAATGTTTTCATGTTGATAATGGTGTATAAGTTTGGAAGGTTATCTATAGTGTTAGTCTTGTCATATGACCGTGGTTTAAAATTAAGAGACACCGTTCTCAGGTATTTCTTTAAGGATAGATTCATTATAAAAAGGTACTTAAAAATGAGTACCTGAACATACTCATTTTTTTAGTACAATTGCATTGTAAATGAGCGATGACGTACTCCAATTTAAGTAACCGTACTTTCTCAAAAATGAGAAATGTGATTTAATATTGCTAATCTTAAATCACATTTATCATTTTTGGATTTAATATTGCTAATCTAATATTTGATTCTGTTCTAGTCATCTTAACAAAGCGACCTAACAAACATAAATTAGTTGCTCAGAAAATGGGTTTCCACGTTATTTCATGTCGATTGCTTTAATGGAAACTGAGTTATTACAATTCAATTATCTTACTTCCCATTATTTTGCCACGCCTTTTTAACATTCCTTCTGTTTATAACTTCTTCAAGTCGCCCTGGTTGTTTAGCGGATAAGGTTCTGGACTGCTTGTCTTGGTCGATAATTGTCGTTATTTATTGAATTTGTCGCTATTTATTGAAAGTAATTTTCGAAGGTAGCCTATGTATGCTAAAATCCGCTCTTTTGATTCATTTTTATTCACTGTACTAAGTTTGGAGTACATGTCTTTTTTAAAATTAAAATTCACCTGATACCTGTATTCGGAGGCATTATAAACATCGAATGTACTAAAAAATGAGTAAATTTTACTTATTTTTGAGTACCTATTTTTAACACTGTACACTTTGGTTACAATCTCGGCAGTATTTCGATGAGATATAGCGACATTGTGGTCAAACAACAATTATTAGAATATTTTTAAATAAATAATTTATTGTTTTATTTACCAAAACTATATTTAAAATTTTACAGATGCGTTGATATATGCCATTTACTGACATGACTAAACATAAACTTCCATTAGTTCCATAATAATTACGTCAGCAACAACCGAGACGTTTGATTGGTCACTTACACCACTGTCCAATAAACCCCGAAACTCTCGACTCCATCGTGACTGAAAATTACTTAAAGCCTTGTGTGTGGCACGTGATGCACAACTGGGATTTCTAACCGCGGTCGTGTACACTACTTATGCAAATCATGCAGACTTGTAAACAACAAGCAAACCGCACGAAGCGGATTAGACGAGCAATTTATTTGCGGTTTCGTATCCACCTCGGAACGGTGATTTAATTTGGGCCAGGAACAAAAGTCACGTCCACGAAGACGTTAGTGGCGTAAGGGGGGGACACATATAATTGCATTGTACAAAATGTGCTTAAAAATGAGTGCATGGACTTTTATTTGAGTACAATTGTATCGTAAATGAGCGATGACGTATTCAAATTTAAGTAATCGTACTATCGCAAAAATGAGCAGTATTGTTTCATATTGTTAATCTCAGCTTGTGTTCAAGCCATCTTTACAAAGCGACATGGCAAACTTAAAATATTTGTTCAGAAGATGGTTTTCCATATTATTTGATGTCGATTGCTTAAATGGAAATTGAGTTATCACGACTCAATTGTCTTACTTCCCATTTTTTTGACACACCTTTTTAATATTGCTTCTGCTTATAACTCTTCACGTAGCTCTCATAGTACAGCGGATATGACCCTGGACTTTGGTGCGGACGGCGTCAGGTAGACGGATTGGGTTCGATTCCCGATAAGTCATGGTTGTAATTGTCGGCATTTATTGAAAGTGATTCATGAAGGCAGCCTATGTTGGCAAGCAACTGCTCTGTTTACTCATTTTTGAGTACATATCTTTTTCAAAAATGGAACTTATGTATTCCGAGCAATGATAAGAATCGAATGTAATCAAAAATGAGTACATTTTACTTATTTTAAAGTACATATTTTTGAAAGTGTAAATGTCTGGGTATGATGTAAACTGGAGTTATATATTCCCACTTGAAAAAAAAAGGTAGAATTAGACAGTACAACAATAATAAAGTAATGTTTGAATTACTCGAAAAGAAGCTGTTATATAGTCGTCTGTCTAAAATTAATAGGCGGATGAGTAATATATTCAAAACTAGTTTTAGCCAATCAGCGAACGAGTTTAAGCGAGTTGATCATGTGAACAATGTGACGTCATAGACGTCATTTTGACAGAACTGAACTGAACCCGGTTTTTTTTTTTATAATTAGTATATAGACAAATGTGAAATTAAAGCTATTCAAAATAAGTCATGGTCAAACAGATGCTTCCTTGGTGTCTTTACCCCGCTTTTGGTATATATATATATATATATATATATATATGCTTTGAAAAGTGGACAATGTCACCCCAGTTAACAGGTATTTAAAAATAATGAAATTCAAGTTAAAAAAATATAACAAGTCTCGTAATCAGTATGTCTCTCCGATAATCACAAGTCTTTCAACCTGTAAGCATACACACATATCCATTTAAAATATAAACAACTCTATTAGTAATAAAAGTTAAATTTGGATAACATATTGGTGATAGAGGTATAATTACTCTTATTTAAAAAAAATAGAAGTGTTTTTAAATATAATAAAACTTTATCACTTTAATCGATTAGATTCAAATTAGAAATGTAATATTTAAATGGATGCTTTATAAGGATACCATTAAAACACGTTTAAATTATTTCAATAAAACTGTATAGCTTTATTTAAGCATTTGATAAAATTAGCGTTATTAAAATTTGTTAAAATTACTTTGATAATAATGTTTAAAATTAGTGTTATAGCATTTGTTAAAATTACTTTGATAACAATGTTTAAAATTATTGTAATAGCGTTTGCTAAAAGAGTTTAGCGTTATAACGTTTAGTAGCCATAGGTTTGTTAAAATTGCATTTCATCTAAAACCTACATCCATTTTTTTGCTTAATATCTTTATTAAATTTAAAATTTTTAAATTCTTCATTATAAATATTACATTTGACTTTAAAATATCAAAATTAAACTTCAGATAACGTCGCTGATACAAGGTATAAGGAATTTTAAAAAGTAAGATTTATTTTCTTTCGTTTTATCAATTGTTTTTAATCGAGAATTAAAGAATGTAAGTTTAATGTTAATTATTTTTGTTTTATCATTTGCATTTAATGGAAAGTTAAGGAATGTAAGTTTAATGTTTAATATAAAAGACTGTTTTAAATTTAAAAAATGCAAGTTTTACATACTTAACAACAAATTATTTCCGAACAAATTCGGCGGAAAATCAAATAGAAAAACAAATGACAAATAATTAAATATTCTAATCGAACAATGGATGTAAGAAATGTAACACTCTTACGAACATTTGACTTAAATATAATGTATTTTTACCACAAATCATTGAAATATAGTTTTATTCCACTAAAGAAATACAAAAGCGTTCTTTTAAATACAGTTTGTACACATAGGAGAGAAAGTGAAAACATTTCCTGTTCCATATAAAAAAAAGTCTGAGTAATAATTGTGTCAATATAAAACTAATTCGAAGCAATCCTACCGATAACCCCTAATTAACACTGCAATAATATTTATTCACTACAATGTGACTATGTCTGTTTTGTGTTCCCACAAATCACAAGCACTTCCTTCATTATTTACCTTAAACGAATTGATTATTAAGCACTAATTGACGCAAATAAAAATTAATCAGGGAAGGAAATTAAAAATGGTTGTTTGTTTGAGAATAACATGGATATCCATTTTCCGAGAAAAGAACCCCAATCTCCTCCCGCAGTTGAATAAATAAAAAATGTAACCAGAAATGAAATAAAAGCAAATAGATAATGCAATCATAAAACCCATTCGTTAGGATTTAATTTTCAATACTTCAGAAAGACATAAATTGTTCCTGTGACACTTGTGTAAAGAAAATTAAATTTAATTAAAGTTTACGGAAGAATTAATGTACCGAATTTCCAGTTATTGCTTTTTTTTTCACTCCCTTGAGACATTTTTCAAAGATACTTAATTAAATTTGAAGCATAAATACATGCATTTTTTTAAGGAATGTACAATTACACTGCTAATTATGACGAAATTATTACACACTATTTAAAAAAAACACACAAAGAATTAATAATGATTGCGATATATTTCTTTTGAGGTTTTTAGTGTTCACCCCCCTTTCTTATTTTTAGGCATGAAAAAACGTGATTCATCTCTTTTTAATAAAGTACCTAGGTTGGGAGATATCCGCAATTAAACTCTTCTGAAAATTTCTCGCGAGTAGGAACTAATTTATTTCGGTAAAAAGTTTTCAGGGAAGATGATAAGTAATAACAATGAAGGATGAGAAATAGGAAGATAAAAAAAAATGTGTAGGGTCTTATAAAAACAACGCGGATATTTTTGTAAATAAAGGGACCTTCATTTCTCTCTTTTTTTAATGAGTATGATTAAAAGTAATCAAAATGTTTTTGAATAATAATATAAACAATAATACATTTCTTGGAAGGTTTGGATTCGAATTCTTCATTTTTTTATCAATCACGGAAGATCGTTAAAAAAACTTAAATCTTAAATTAAAGTTTAGTGAAGTGCGAAACGAATCTCGAAATGATATATGCGTTAAAGAAGCTTGTAAATAACAAAAATATTTTTTATCATGAAATATCACTGCTTTAATGAAAACTTACCAGTATTTACGTATTTAAGCTTTTGACAACAATTTTTTTTTAATAAGTCCGTTAAAATAAAAAAAAATAAAAATTATTGTATTAAAATGTAGAAAATTTAAATATGTAGAAAATTTAAATATTGAAGAAATCATTAAATTATAGATAACTGTACAAAAATTTCACTTCCTTGACAAATTGTTAAGTTGTTCAACTCTTTTGCTAAACATGCTTTATTTCTTATAAAAATATTAACGTATCGGTAAATACTTTTTCTGTATTTTTTGGTTAATAATTCAATACTAAAGGACAATGAAAGGTATAAACTAAAGAAACAGGCTACAGAACATATCGCCTTTACTTTTAGAATAAAAAAAACACATAACTGCCTGATGCCTTTTGAAGGCATGGACCAGTGTCGTTCCCAACAGGCTATCATAGCCTCCCTTTGAGGTTTCTTTAACAATTTGTTCATCGTGAATAATAGTAAATCAATATGGGGCTTCCAGTAGCCCAGTGGATAAAGGCGTTCAGCTGGTAATCAGAGGATTTCTAGTTCGAGCCCGTGCGATGGACTTGACAAAGAAAAGTAAAATGTAGTGATCTTGCAATCGGAGGGTTGCCAGCTTCGCTACCAAAATACTAGAAAGTCGTCCAGAACATCCAACAAATTATACTGGCGTGTTTACGAGACTTACGCACTATAAATCTGATCGGGATCCAAAGTCCTGATGCCTTTTGAAGGCATGGATGCTCAGGTGTTGTCTTCGTCAGCTGACCATGGTTCAAAAATACGAGACATGGTGCTCGGGTCGTTCCTACGAGATAGGTCCCGAACCGTCGCCAATAGCTCATTGTGCAGCTCTAGTGAGACGTTAATTAACCAATCGAATCCAATTCGGAACATCTAACAAGTTATACTGGTGTATTTACGGGACTGGAGCACGATAAATCTGATCGTGGTCCAATTTCCTGACGCCTATTGAGGTTGCGTCGGATTCCAGATTAGGTATTGTCCTCGTCATCTGACCATAGTTAAAAAAATACGAGGCATTGTTTCTGGGAGTTTCCTTTGAGATAGGCTCTGAACCGTCGCTAATAGCCCAATGTGCAGCTCTAGTGCAACGTTAACCAATCCAATCCAATTTACAACATCCAACAAGTTATACTGGTGTGTTTACGGTGAAGTTTAATTAACCAAATCAAACCAAAATGATTCATCGTCAATAGTCGATTGCTTAGCTCCAATGCGACATTAATTCATCGTCATCTGACCATGGTTCCAAAATACCAGGCAGCGTTCCCGGGTCTTTCCTTCGTGATAGGCCCCGAGCCGGCGCCAATAGTCCACTGTGAAGCTCTAGTGCGACGTTAATTAACCAACCAACTAACCAAACAACCAACCAGCGACATTAATTCAACCAAACAACCATCAAAAATCACGAGTCTTTCCTTTGGATGAATTCTACAATCGATATCTTATGAATTAGCTCTAATACAAACTTAATTGAACCACTCTAACAACTACATTTACAAATACATATAACTTTTATTATTTCGATAAAGTTATTCACCACCACTTCTAAACTAACTATCCGCACCAACCAATCCCAAACGATCAAATCAATCGCCACCCCTTCACACCCTACATCTACAAACATTAATTCCATCAACGGTTCACAAACCGAAATACATTCTGCTTCGAATCTAACCTCATCCCGAGAAGTTGTGACGTATAACGGATGCTTTTCGTCGTCTGTTGGTGTGAATCTCTATCTTGTCCCATTCGGGTGGTGGCATCGGGGCGGAACGGAGCCTTCCACTCTTCTATCAACTTGCGTGATATATCACGTGATACCTTATCTCACGCGCCGTCCAATTAGCGGAGCCCCTTGGGTGATATTATTCAGGTAGTGAGCCTTCCTGGAGGTTTTAGGCGACAATAAATTACGGGGCGGTGTCGTCTGGTGCGTGAAGTGAAGAGAAGGGAGATGCTTTTCTGGATTTCGACTTTGAAGTTTGCAGGAAAAAAATAGTTGAAATTACTGTTGGGATATAATATAACCAGTGGTAGTAAATAAAATACCCAAAAATTGTAGATTCCTCTGGTATATCATGATCTATACCAGAGGTCTTCAAACTTTTTTTTTTAAACTTGGGCCAGATTGAAAAATCCTGGAAATCAGATGCGCGTATATATCATGTGTGTGTTTCAGGGGGGTGATGGACATTGGGTCAACGTCAATATTTTTAAAGTTATGCGTTTAAATAAAAATGTAGAAGATTTATCCAAAAAAATCTGATTTTCCAAATAATATAAATGGAAATATAAGTTGCCCTAATAAACAAAACTGAATTTCAAGTGATCGTTTGACAAGTTAGCCCTGTACTTTGATTTTATAAAGATCTATTTCTATAGATCGTCTTCAGCTGGGCTTTTCAGTTACTATACCCCTCAAGAGACTCTACGCCCATCTGCGAATCTACCTGCTTTGAGGAAGAATTGTCAATGATCCGTCCGTCAGACAGTTACACGCCTCTTATTGTAAGGCAAGTCATCCTTCCACAATGCTTTGAAAACTCTTTGGTAAAAAGTTTTTCTAAAAATTTGTAAATCAATTTATAAAAAAATTAATACATTATTACCAAGATACATCTACGCCTGTTCTTGGCCAGTCCTATTTTCACAACTGATCTGCATAGGAGGATCTTCGTAGTGAAAATGAAGTAATGCAAATAATCACTCACTTTTTTTACTTATTGAGTTAAAATGAAAGTAATTTATTTTATAAAAATCTCCATGAAGTGACTTATGATTGTTTGGAAATCTTTGTACACATTGCATATCTATTACTCAACTGCGCATTCTAGAAAAAAATGTTGATGTGCCCAAGAATTTATAAAATACATAACTTACTAATAGCCCCAAAAGGATGTATTACAAGTTAATACATTCAAGTAATTTTCTGTGATAGTATAATGAATATCACCTACATGGAATAATCATGATCTCTTGAAACCAGTATTTCAACATGGATATATAACAATTGAAGTTTGTTGATAATTTTTTGTAAATTTGCAATGATTCAGAGGATATTTTTTATTGTAAATATGCTTGAAAAAAATAATAACCCAACATCTGGAGATATAAAATTTATTGTATTAAAAAAATTCTACCTATATTTTTATCAAACATTAGATCAACATTGGACATTACATTTATTAGCAGAAATTGTTATGCCTATTGTCCAATACGTTTGAACAATTTACTATTGAGTTCAAACACCTTGGAAACTATCAGTATATTTAATTTGTGTACTTATTACACATTTAGTTATAAGTTATTACTTAAAACTAAAGTTACACATTTAGTTATTTAGCGTTTGATGTGCAACTAAATGATTAGATATTTTTAATAATTTTAAGGTTATTATAACACATTTAGGTAAAAATTATGACATTGTTATTTCTTAAACTATACCAGGGACACACAAACATTCACATTAATACAATGTTATCTCTTTTTGAATACCAGTTTACTACTATAAATGACCTAGTGTATAGGGATTTTAAATAACTTTTTAAAGTTATCATAACACATATGGGCAAAAAAAGCTCAACATTGTTATTTCTTGAACTACATAGGAGACTCTCAAACCTCGACACTAATCAATTTGTGTATCTTCAATTAGTAGCTTAGTACCATACCTGATTGTTTTTTAATGCCGTTTGAGGTTATCATAACACATGCAGACAAAAATTCAACATTGTTATTTTTTAAACTAAATAAGAGACTTTCAAACTCTCCATACTAATACATTGTTGTATTTTCAATTAGTAGCTTAGTACCATTACCTGAGTCTTTTAATACCATTTGAGATTATCATAACATAATTAGGCAAAAATTCGTCATTGTTATTTTTTTAAAAACTAAATAAGAGACTTTTAAACCTCCACTCTAATACATTCTTGTATCTTCAATTAGTAGCTTAGTACCAAAGCTGAGTGTTTTTTTAATACCATTAGAGGTTACCATAACACATGTAGACAAAAACTCGACATTGTTATTTTTTTAAACTAAATAAGAGAGACTTTCAAACTTCCACACTAATACATTGTTGTATCTTCAATTAGTAGCTTAGTACCAAACCTGATTGTTTTTTAATGTCATTTTGAGGTAATCATAACACATGTAAACAAAAATTCGACATTGTTATTTTTTAAAAACTAAATAAGAGACTTTCAAACGTCCACCCTAATAAATTTTTGTCTCTTCAATTAGTAGCTTAGCACCATACCTGATTGTCTTTAATACTATTTGAGGTTATTACAACACACGTAGACAAAAATTCAACATTGTAAATTTTTTTAAAACTAAATAAGAGACTTTCAAACTTCCACACTAATACATTGTTGTATCTTCAATTAGTAGCTTAGTACCAAACCAACCCGAGTCTTTTTTTTTTAATACCATTTGAGGTTATCATAACACATGTAGACCAAAATTTAACATTGTTATTTTTTAAAATTAAATAAGAGACTTTCAAACTTCCACACTAATACATTGTTGTATCTTCAATTAGTAGCTTAGTACCAAACCAACCTGAGTCTTTTAAATACCATTTGAGGTTATCATAACACATGTAGCCCAAAATTTAACATTGTTATTTTTTAAAATTAAATAAGAGACTTTCAAACTTCCACACTAATACATTGTTGTATCTTCAATTAGTAGCTTAGTACCAAACCAACCCGAGTCTTTTTTTTTTTAATACCATTTGAGGTTATCATAACACATGTAGACCAAAATTTAACATTGTTATTTTTTAAAATTAAATAAGACTTTCAAACTTTCACACTAATACATTATTGTATCTTCAATTAGTAGCTTAGTACCAAATCAACCTGAGTCTTTTTTTAATACCATTTGCGGTTATCATAACACAATTAAGCAAAAATTCGACATTGTTATTTTTTATTAATTAAATCGGAGGCACTCAAACTTCCTCACTAATACATTGTTATCAAATACCAGCACAAATACCAACTCACTACCATACCTCACATATATTTAACAAGATTGCCCAAACATTGTGCAATCCTGGACGATAGTCCTCTATTGCCGGGTCTTCACTAGCGTAATATATTTTACCCACACAATACCCTGGGGCATAAGGGGTGTCCCCACTTGCACAGATGTCCACATGATCTGATTGTCCTGTCACGATTGATTGGGAGGCTATCGGTCTGGCGGGCGGTCGCTATCGCTCCCGAAAAGCAATCCCGTTTTCGGGATGATCCGGTTTTGGTTTCGGGATTGGGCTTATGAAAAGGGAGTGGTAATGGAAGGGGTTGTGTCGGTGTCGGGCCTAATTTGTGTCGTCTGCTGTCGGGGTTGTTTGGGGCCGGAGCTTAATATGGAATGCGGCGGGGAAGAAGCTCTTGGGGGTTTGATGGAACTGGAAAGGGTATTAGAAGAAAGGTAATGTACTTAAGAGATAGACGAAAGTTTTCGTCTACTCTTTTAACTATTCTTAATTGAATAAATCCTTTTATTGAATAGCAATTATTTATGAAGGAAAAGTAGAATTTTCGGTATTTTTTTTATTTCACTGCGTTAGTAAGCCAAAAATATATATTAAGGAATTCCAGCATAATGTGTGTAACATTCAGACAATATTTGTCAGCACATTTGTAATTATTTTGACTTAAAAACCATTACAATTTTAGAAACCATAAATTGATATCTGTCATTGATGTATTGATATGTCATCAATCTCATTTGAATATTTTAAGTTGCATGAATACAGAGATATAAATTTTTAATTTTACCGGACGTGTGTGACCCAATTGCTTGAAAATGGGCCGCGTATGTCACGTAATAATAAAAATTTATATCTCTCTGACGTTGGAATATCCTTATAATCTTTATAAATGATAAAATTTAAGTATAAGAAAATGAAGGAATATGTGTAAATTACTTTCGTCAAAAATGATGTAAATTACTTTCGTTATTATAAAAGTATAAGAAAATGCCTCTGAAAGAGATCGTAAAGGAATCTTTAAAAATGACTGTCTTCAAAAAGGAGGCAATATAAGTATAAGAAAATGTCCATAAAAAGGGCCGTAAAGGAATCTGAGTAAATTACTTTCGTCAAAAAGGAGGTAATATAAGTATAGAAATTGCTTCTGAAAAGAGTCGTGAAGTAATATGTGTAAATTACTTTTGTCAAAAATAATGTAAATTACTTTCGTTATTAAAAAGTATAAGAAAATGCGTCTTAAAAAGACCGTAAAGGAATCTTTGTAAATTACTGTCGTCAAAAAGGAGGCAATATAAGTATAAGAAAATGTGTATGATAAGGGCCGTAAAGGAATCTGAGTAAATTACTTTTGTTAAAAATTTGAGGATTCTTGTTTCATCAAAACTTTCGTTATTCAATGACGAAACTATTGTCAAATATGACGAAAGTGGCCTTGGAGATCACAGTAATCTCAAAAATCAGAGTGTTATTTCTAAGAGTGTAACTAGACCAAAGCAAGAACATTTGAATCCCAACATATTTACGTAGACAAGTCTCCTTCACAATTGTTGTTCAATTGGACGACGAAGACCGAGTTTATAATACTACAATTTCATTGAAGCCTTTCAACCAGGCCCCACGGGCTCAAAGTGTATTTTTGTACCTTTTATTCTTACTTACGAATTTCTGCAACAGCTATAAAACATATTTGGTTTTTACACTAAAACAGTATTTTCGATCTTGTATATTACATAAAAAGGGCAATAAAATGCAATAAACAAGATAGAAAAGTTGGCCTGAAATAATGAAATATGTCGAATTTAAAGAAAGGGGCTCTTTTGAGTCTTACTTCAGCATTCCCCGAACACAGATAAGTATTTGTCAAGTCTATCTCTTCACATTTCTGTGAAATTTATAAGTCAAAATTGACATGGAGTTGCAATAGTGCCGATCTTCGGCCCGACATTGTTTGGGATATAAGAATATTTTTCGAATCACGTATAAATAACGTGAAAAATCCTATTTCACTTCCATTCTTTTCCTCCCAGACCGGTAGAAAATGCAAAATGAGTAGGTTTTCCATTTGCGAAATGTTGGAGGTCTATTTACTCTGCGTATTGAAAAAAAAAGCATCTAAGTATTTTTTCCATGCTATGTATTTTTATATTTCAGCGTAAAATAAGAGGAACGTGTCTCAGAAATGACTTCAAGTTGGAATTGAGTTTATTTTATTTAAAACATTTTTTTTTCCAAAGGCAGTGAACTGAATTATTTTTGGAATAGAAGGATTTGAGAATTTCAAAAGGTTATTGTTTGAAAAATATTTCTTGGGTTTTGATGATTTTGAATTAGAATTTTTTTTTGCAAAAAGTGTGATTGCATATTATCTCTTCCTTATATTAAAATGTTTTAGTTTAGAAAAATTAAATAATCTAACTTACTAACACACGAGTTTGTAAAATGTGGACGCAATTTGTTTTAAATTTTTCATGTTGATTCATCTAGAGGTCTAGATATGATGCATATAAAAATTTCAATAAAATAGATATCTGCTTAATTCACTAATCTCTTCTAAATATTAAAGCGTAGTATGTGAATGTAAAACCCAGAAAATTATGTAGTAATTTTATAAACAATTAATTATTTAATTTCGATTTTGAATAATGTAATTTTGTGATTCGATTTATTATATGTATTTTTAATACTGTATACCTATCTACTTGCAATGTGATATTATGTAAAGTCATTTTCATAATTATACATTACATTTATTTACTTTACATTCATTCACTCATTCATTTCATTCAGTTATTGCATTTTTCTTAATTACTTAGTAAAAAGCATTGTTTAAATTAGTGGTCCTGAATCTTTAAATGGCTATGGACCACTGAATTAAAAATTTGACTAGTTACATTATTTCACAACATTATTTCAAAACTGAAAAATACTTTAGGTAAAAAGATACAAATTAAAAAAATTACATTGAATTAACAAAAACAACCTATAAAATAACTCAAATGATCGATAACGTTGCCATCAAAAAGTAAAAACAAAACTTTTCCCAATTAATATATTGAATTTTTTTTTCTGAATTACTGTAAAAATCAAGGCAAATATAAAAAAAATGGGGTATATTGCGGTTTTTATGGCGAATAAATTTGGATAGTTAATATAATTTTCTGCCAGAAAAGGAGTACATTTTATACAACTAATTTCTTTAATAAAACGAAAAATCTAGTGATTGAACATTAGCTGCGCGGGACCACTTTGAACTCTTTCGCGGACCACCGGGTTGGGTTGGAAACCATTGGTCTAACTAACAATAAATGAACCATGTTCCTTAAGATGTACACTGTTAAAAATGGATACTTAAAAATAAGTAAAATGTACTATTTTTTGATTATATTCGATTCTTATCATACCTCCGATTACATGAGTTTCATTTTTCAAAAAAACCATGTACTCAAAAATGAGTAAAATGAATAAAATGAGCAGTTGCTTGCCTACATAGGTTGCCTTCATAAACAACTTTCAATAAATTTCAACTTTTACAACTAGGACTTACAATCGAACCCAATTCGTCTACCTGATGTCGTACGCACCGAAGTCCAGTATTGTCAAAAAGTCGTGGAAATGGGAAGTAAGATAATTGAGTCGTAATAACTCAGTTTCTATTTAAGTAATCGACATCAAATAATGTGGAAAACCATCTTTTGAACAAATATTTTAAATTTGTCAGGTCGCTTTGTTACGATGGCTTGAGCAGCAGCTGATATCAGCAATATTAAACCATATTGCTTATTTTTACGAAAGTACGATTACTTAAAATTGAGTACATCATCGTTCATTTACGATGTAATAGTACTCAAAGAAAAACGAGAGTGCGTCCATGTACTCATCTTAAAGCACATTTTTTTTACAGTGTACTGAAGAACATGTAAAAAATAATGCATCTAAATTTGAGTATTACATTTTTTTGAAAACCGGGAATGCTATTTTATAGCAAAAATTGTTCATTGCTTAGAAAATTTAGTATTATAATTTCAGCTTTTAAGTTTTTCAACTAAATCAAAAATTATTTTAATCAGATTAAATTAAATGTATTTTTTATTTAAGCAAATTAAGTTCTCACAACTTATTAAAAAAAATCATTAACCACGGAATATGTAGGAAACTAAAATTTTACTTTGACGGTGATGAAAATCAACGGTGACATCATGCCAAAGGGGCTGAAATCCATGACTGCGGTTGATGAATTATGATGACTGAGTGTGGAGTGAAAAAGAATGACCTAACAAGTTTAATACTTTTTACAATCTAAAATTTTTTAGTTAAAAATACGTTGTCTTCATTTTGAAGATATTGTTTAGAAAGTTAGTTTATAATGTAGTTACAAAATTTTAATGACGCATATAATTTAATCCTATTTTAGCTAAACTATTAACTTCTATTAAATATTTCGCACATTAAAAATTGAGTAGATTATTGTTTGGTACATTTTTATTTTGAATGGAAATGAATGCAGCTGTTTTTCACGGGTAAATTTTATTTTTATTATATAAAAATCGTATATTAATGTCTAGAAATCGTATATTGTAAGAAAGTTTAATGCTTTCCAAGTTAGATTTTTTATTCTAATTTCCGCTCCATTAATTCTTTTTTCGAATAATTTTTTGTATATTCGTTCTTCAATTCTAATTGCCTGTCGGGTAGTTTTTTATCTGTTCAATTCTTATGATTTATGACTTACGGTGGGGGGGAAGTAAGAAAAACCGAGAAATCCAGAGAAACCGAGCACTGCGACCGAAGGTCTATTGTTCTTCCCCATAAAAGAAAAATAAATCCCTGGCTTTTTATAAAAAAAAATCGTATCTGAATGAAAGTTTAGTAAAGGCCTAATTGGAATGTCTTGGAGCTCCAAAAGCTCACGTAAGTGACACCTTAAGTGCTCAAATATGTGAGCAGATGAGGTATAACACTAACAAAGAATATGGAACACGGTTTCTTCCTTATCTCTTCCGTATCCTACAACCTACATCCTCTACATAAAGGGTCACCCGTAACCCTCCTGATAGTTTAGATGCCTACTAAGAGTACTGTGCCCGGTCAGTAATCCTATGACCCTTCGAATATCATTTCGTTTGACTTTTAGAGACTCTTTATGACATGAGCTAGGGCAGCCACTATTCAGCTCCATGGACTGTCTCTGGTTCACTACACTGCGCCAGTCATTGTACTGATTGTCCCTAAAAATAGAGAAAACAGTACATCTGATCACCTCACTGGAAATACCTAAAGCTGTCTCTAGTCCAGTAAAGGGAGTACTAGAGCCCCTTCTGAACAGTTCATTTCCGGAATGTTCTGCAATCTAAAATAAAAATACTTTGTTACTATTAGCTAGGTTTGTATAACTTAAGAGTAGCAATTCCAAACCAATAGTGGAGTTATATTAGGTTCCTGTAGAGCCAATAGAGATTCCTGTCTATCAGGACATGCGTAAACACATTCATCATGTAAACTCCTGTCTATGCAGATCTTACTGTTGGATGGTATAAACCTCAGCTTGTAAAATCTGTTCTATCCTAATAATAATACATCTGTTCCATTCTGCCCATTGTTGGACCATACTGTCACCAGAACACCATGTGTGGGACAGAAAATTCTAAACGTATGACATGCGACACCAACCAACCAATGTCTAAAGCCTTTAGAAAAGGGCTTTAAAATGAATTTAGAACAAATTCCTCGAAGTTACTGGCAATAATTCATATAATCTGTGGAGGATAAAACTTCTATATTTTATTCTTATTCTGAATGAATCCCTGATGGAGATTTATTTAACAACTTTTAAACTCAAAATTTATTTTATGCTTATCTTAAAGTTTTAAAGCTATGGGAAGTAATACGTTCTATCATATGCTATTTAAAATAGTCATTTACCAGTAATAGGTATTCCCATTACATATAAACGCGTGCGAAATACTAAAAAAAATCTTCCTTTGAATATTTTACCAGCTTACTGTATTCCCAAAACAACTTTTAATGAAACATCAAAAGTCATCATCCTATTCTCATAGTCCAAGACATTTTGAAAGAAAAAACAAAATAATCTTCTTTCAGCAGTATAGAAAAATATTCGTCCAAGAAACCTACTGGCGCAGAAGAAGAAAGGCTTCTGGAGGGTAGTGAGAGGGGGGGGGAAGGGACATTTTAAACTGCTACGGGATTATGTCATGCCTCTCCTCGGATGTTGTCACTAAAAGGATTATAAAGCTGTCTTGGAGATTAGGATTTTCTTCTACTTTCTTCCCGGGGAATTTTCCAGAAATTCACA
Organism: Troglohyphantes excavatus; assembly: GCA_963932185.1. Classification (NCBI taxonomy): domain Eukaryota; kingdom Metazoa; phylum Arthropoda; class Arachnida; order Araneae; family Linyphiidae; genus Troglohyphantes; species Troglohyphantes excavatus. The sequence continues at coordinate 38,516,223 of OZ010666.1, forward strand.
CGCGTCACGTAGACTTTCCCGGAGGGGGGGATTTTACACATCTTTCCCTGGAAAAGGGGTTCCCGGGATTAGGGGATGCGTCGGGTTTGGGATTCGCAGCGTGCATACTTAGTGGGAGTCCATGGAGTGAGATCGTCATTCGTATGTGAGTTACGGAAGGGTGTGAAGGGTTGTTTGGAGTTGGGCAAGAAAATATTTGTAGGGTGTGTTTTGGTTAAAAAATATAAGTTGAAGTATAATAAATTTGGGAATTTTTTTCAGATGTGGTGTTTGGACTTGAGGTTTCTGTCAATGAAATACAAATTAAGGAAGACTCAACCCCCAAATTCGGAAAAAAAATGCATTTTTTTGTTGCCTATCTTGACTATATATAATTAAGAAGACGTGTGGAAAATTTCAAAATAGTAGAAGAAGGTGAATACGTGTTTTTTTAAATGTTTATATACCATTTATCGTCTGCCTACCTACTTTTCGTCTGCAACATTCGTCATTTAGTCGTAATATTTATTTTTTTTTAATTTTGGTCACGTTTAAAATGCAAAGGCTTTGTAAAAAAGTTACTAGTTTTTATTAATAGTTTTGTAACTTTATTATTTGTTTAATAAACATAGATTTTTTAAATGATTTGTTTTATGAATTAATGAACATGAAAAAAAATTTGAATATATTTTAGGTTATGAACTAAAATAGTTTTTTTTAAAAAACGATTACAAAAAAAACACACCAATTTGAAAAAAAATTATTTATACATCCATAGTATATACTTTGACGTTATTTAATCAATGTAAGTGTTTTTAAAATATTAAAAATTGAAGGAAGAGCAGCCTTTAAAAAAAAGCATATTTAGGTTTAAAAACCGCAACAACAACAAAAATAAATTTAAAAAATATAATTCTTTCTTTATTATTGTTCAGAAAGAGACGTTCTAACAATGCAAAAAAATTATATTTCTGAAACCATTAATAAAAAAAATAGGTTTTGTGGCTCGGGACTTCCTTAATGAAACGTTTGAATTAACAATATGTTACATGAAAATGAAATGGAAAGTTTCTTCTCTGGTGGGTTGGAATTTCTTTGTTTTTGTATCCAATTTATAATTTAATATTGTTTCATGTTTTCACCAGCCTCATTTTTTAAAAAATATTCTATATTTTTTAATGATTTCAATTGCTAATTACAACGCGACTCAATAAAAACGTACTACATAAAGCATATATTTTTCAAATACCGATTTTTAACACGCGTTCTTGATTTTTTTGAAAGATATATTGTGATAAATATTATTTTTACCAACTTAAGAATAGTGTTCAAGAAAAGCGTAGAAGATCTGGTGATTTATTGGCAAAAAATTTCAGGGCGATCATTTAAGGCAGATATTTTTAAAATGCACTGATTGACTACACTAGACGATTTTTTTTATACAAATATGTATTTATCCAACGTGATTGTATAAAAAGAAGGTGGGGGCAAAACTTAAAATAGAAAAAGTACAAAAGACAAATGTCCTAATCCTTTAGTAATTTTCTATACGAAATACGGTAAAAAAGATTTTAAGTTATATTTGTATGTTTATATTAAACCTCAAGAAAAATCCTTTCGCCCTTGAAATTAAATTTACAGTAATAGCTTTACATATATTTGATCATTATGTGTATAATAACATTGATGTTGCCCAAATTATGATGAAATTTATGTAGAATATATACTTTCTTAATTTTTTAACCTTCATTTAAATATTCTAATTTACTATAAATTAACATAAACACTCCTCTTATTCCTCTTAAACATAGCACATCGGATGTTCCGTTTTTTGGAATTTTCGCTCTGCTAACACCTTTTGTTATCTGTTGTTTTATATTCGCCCAGTAGTTTAAAACAAAGGCCGTCATGGTGTATGGTCTTCTATGACACTCGGCGTTTTTGTCTTTTCAAACAAGCTTATTTTCTGGAGTAAATGACATGTTAGAATTGTTTACTTATTCCCAATAGTTCACTATTCAGAAAATATGTGTATGTAAATGTTTCACTAAGAATATTTACAGTGACATGTTATAACGTTGCTTAGGTTAAATTTTCAGACAGATTTTAAAAACATTATTGAGCATCTCCATTTAAAGAGTAAATGTTCAAAACGTATTTTGTCACATTATGGTGATTTGAGGAGAATTGCAAATAACTTATACTAACTGTACTTACCTTTGTATATATTCCGATGTTTGTTCGCTATTTTCATACAGGCGAAAAGTATTTTGAGCCAAATAAATATTCTTACGGGAATTTAACGATGGGATAATCCTAATTTGAAAAATCACTTTTTAAAAGTTTGCTCCTAAAATTTAATACTAATATATAAAGATATTTTTTTGTATTTATTTAAATACAAATTATTATAAATACAGATATTAAATACAGATATTTATTAATGTACAGATAATTATAAATATTTTAATGTAATTTTTTTTAATGTCGCATTATCTGAAATTATTTATAATTTGTTCATTCATTTGAAATCTATAAATAAAAAATTAAATTTTGATGAAACATTTAAAGTTAATTATTTAGTGGAGTATTCAAAAGAAAATTATATTTATATAAATCACAGAGAATTAATGCAAAATTATTTAAGTGTAAGACATTAATCTTTGCTTTATTTCGCATTTAATTTATTACATTAATTTATTATATTATAATTTAATTTTGTTATCATACAGTATTTCAATGCAATGTATTATTATGTTATGGTGTATTTTAAAAGTGTATGTAATTTTCTTGTGTATATAATGATAAATTTATTAAAAAATATAATGTTAAAAATAATTTTGCATCGTAATTTTTCATAAATACAGCTAATAATAAAATTTTATTAAATAAAAAGTTTCATTGACAAATAACGTTATAAACGAATATATACACTTAAATCCCTCCACTCTACATAATTGGCATTTTTAAGCATGCAAAATTCGTTATATTTCTTATGTAAATTTTAAATTAAATTCTTAAACACATGAATGTTTTCATAGAAACAAAACATTCTATAATTTCGAAATTTCCAAGTATTTTCTAACCCGTTTTATATAGCCATTCATCTAATTTTACATAAAAAAAGAACTAAAATTTTACAAAACTTAAATAGAAATCAAGAAGTCCTATAGATTAATTGGTACGTCAAACCTTCCAAAAAAGAACTTCAGCTCACAATGCATTTATTGGACTAATAACCGAACAAAAGAAAACCAACCGCATTCCATGCCAACGTTCTTCCCCAAGATCACGCCGCCATCATTCCAAAGCAGAAACATTTTAAACAATATCCTTCATTTTCTTTAAAAAAATAAATAAATAAAAACTCAATCCATCTCCGGAATGAGCCCATCAACGAGTTAGAACCCCCCCCCCCCCCCCCCCCCCATCAGACAATGCACTCAAAGCGGATTGAGATCCCATCAAGCCCAACAATGAAAGCGAAATTTCAAGAGCACTGAACCCCCATTTTCCCGCCCAGCGATAAAGCAGCAACAATCGCCGAGGTAAACGCTTGTTGCAGGGGTCAAGGCGAGGGTCCAGCCCTGGTAACCTGACCAGCAATTGGTCACGGGACCGAGAATGTTGAAGCACGCCCTTCTTTCAGAAGATGCGATCAGGCGTGTTTTTCCTTCATCGTCGGTATTAATGGTTATTGGAAGGAAGGATTGATGGAATGCTGGGATTTGAGATATGGGGGGTTCTTCACACTTGCGGATGGGGTTGCGCCACGAAGAAAGATTCGGGTCCTGCTTATTAGGGCGGTGAGGATTTCGTTTTTTACAGATTCCTGTTGATTTTTCCTAAGTAAATTTAGTCTGTCTGGGATTTTTATGTGGATTCGGATTCTGTAAAGAGGTTCAGCAGAAAACGATAAGGGTCCACTTTTGTTGGGAATCGAGATTTCAAAATCTTCTGTTGAATTTATTAAAGCGAGTTGTGAGACTTTAGAATTGATAACTGTTCGTCCAAAAATGCTAAAACAAAACTATGTACCAATATAGAAGTGAAACTTTTGTTTTCTGCAAAATCACACACGCGCACGCACGTACACACGCACGCACGTACACACGCACGCACGTACACATACACGCACGTACACACGCACGCACGTACACACGCACGCACACATATTCTTTGTCCTTTAATCTTAAGTAACTGAATATGTAAAAAACTGATTAATAATTACGAATGGGAGACATCTACTTTATATACTTTTATTTAATAATTAATCTAGACAAATATATTATTTTGAAATGAAAGGGATAGTTTTTTGTAAATGGAACTCGAAATATTTAAGAAATGTACACTTATTTATATTTAATAAGTGCAAGAATAATAAATTCGTTTACGTTATAATCAATGTGTGATATTAATTAAAAAATAGTATTTTATTACTAAAACTTAGAGGATATAGTTTTGTAATAGTGGTTTTGAAAATGGTTAAAAAAATAGTTCTTATATTGCCTGTTACACAATAATTTTTTTATATAAAATAAATATAATACTTCACTCATTTAAAATTATGATAATTTGCAAAATTTCCAGATTGTTTTTTTTAACTTTGGTATAAATATGTAAAAATCAATACTGATGAATTTGACGTTTATTCATAATCTAAAAATAATAATCTTAATAATTTCACCCTTTCTTTGAAATCTGATTTATAACTTAATTCATTTGTCTTAATAAATATTTCAAAATATTCATTTCTTCTGAACGTTGTAAAAAAAAATGTATGTCCATTTAAATATAAACTGTCAATTCCTTTACACCGAAAGCTTATTTCACAAATAAAGACATGGACATTTATTACTTCTCATCAATTCATTCTTATTATGAACCATTACGAAATCACCTTTTCACAAATCCTTCCATGCTTTCATACGCCCAAAGCACGTTTCGCAGCAATCCATTGCCGAAGAAACTCTCCAAGAACAGAAAGCGTCAATCGATGAAAAATCACACCAATACCCTTTAAGATACTGCTGCACCAGAGTAGCATGGACTTCGAGGGCCCTAAAAAGTGTAGATAAAAATTTTGACTTCTCACCAAAAGTGCGGCACGTCCTCCCAGTTTGTAACTTAATTACAGTGCAAGGACAGCTCTTAAGTCCGTCTGTCCCAAAGTATTCTTGCCCCAGCCCCACGCGCCCTGCTAATATAAGACCGGGGCTGTTTTTATGGAACCTGAGTGGGCAATAAAAGCTATAATTTATCTTCCATCGTCTAGATAAATGAGGCTGAAAAGAGGATACTTCGTCTATCCATGTCATCTAAAAGGGCTGATTTCTGGAGAGGATAGCGACCAACTTTTATGGACTTAGAAATCCATAGATCATAAAGTGTGGAACGTGATCTTCGGGCACGTTCTTAGAACGTTTTTTTTGTCTTGTTTTTATATTTGCTTGGCGCTTTCGTATGCTGCTGTGTTTATTGTTATTTTTTTACGTGGCATCCCCCTACCCCTTTGGGTATTTTTTTCTTGTTTATGTTTTTTTTTTTTTATAGATTTTGATGATATACTTTGTTTACAACGTGAAGATTTTGATGAGACTGTAACGAGGTTATGAATTTGAATTTGGGGAGGATATTTTTTCCCCTTGTATAATGAATGTGCTGTATACACTATAAATAAAGAGGTACTGAAAAATGAGTGCCTGAACTTCCTCGTATTTCTTTGAGTACAATTGCTTCGTAAATGAGCGATCACGTATTCAAATTTAAGCAATCGTACTTTCTCAAAAATGGGCAGTGGGATTTAATATTGATAATCTCAGCTTCTGCTTAAGCCATCTTAACAAAGCGACATGACAAACTTAAAATAGTCGTTCAGAAGATAGGTTTCCACATCATATTTGATGTCGATTGCTTAAATGGAAACTGAATAAAACTTCCCATTCTTTTGGCACACCTTTTTAATATTACTTCTGTTTATAACTTCTTCACGTCGAATTTGGGGAGGATATTTTTTCCCCTTGTATAATGAATGTGCTGTATACACTATAAATAAAGAGGTACTGAAAAATGAGTGCCTGAACCTCCTCGTATTTCTTTGAGTACAATTGCTTCGTAAATGAGCGATCACGTATTCAAATTTAAGCAATCGTACTTTCTCAAAAATGGGCAGTGGGATTTAATATTGATAATCTCAGCTTCTGCCTAAGCCATCTTAACAAAGCGACATGACAAACTTAAAATAGTCGTTCAGAAGATAGGTTTCCACATCATATTTGATGTCGATTGCTTAAATGGAAACTGAATAAAACTTCCCATTCTTTTGGAACACCTTTTTAATATTACTTCTGTTTATAACTTCTTCACGTCGCCCTGTTAGGTTAAAGAATAAGGCTCTGGACAGCAGTGCATGCAGATGTGAGTTCGATTCCCGGTAATTGTCGATATTTATTGAAACAAGATCTATGAAGGCAGCCTATGTAGGCAAGCAACTGCTCTTTTTATTCATTTTTATTGATTGTACTCATTTTTGTGTACATGTTTATTTTAAAAATGAAACTTGCGTATTCGGAGTCATGATAAGCATCGAATGTACTAAAAGTTATTAAATGTTACTTATTTTTGAGTGCCTATTTTAACAGAATAAATATTTTACAAATAAAGTTCTTAGTTCCATATAAAAACATGAATATAGTACATAAATATTAAGAATTCAAATCAATAACTAATTTTAAAATATCGATTTATTTTTACCAGATAAATTAAATTGCAATTTAAATATGAATGAAATAAAAAAAGAAGCCAATTTTATGCGATGAATATAATTTTATTGAACCAACAACCGATGTTTAATGACATATCGATTTCATATCGATGTCAAGAGGCAACATTTATCACAGAGAAGCCATTACAAGCCCAACAAGTACTTTGTTACTTCATCCAAGAATATTACAGACATATAAGTAAATGTTTGATTATTAACTATATATTTTATAAATTTTAATACATTGATAATAATAGATTCAATGTGTGCGAGAGAAATAAATCAATTGAAGTCTAATAAGTTAACCATCCCAAAAATTCCCTAAATACCACAAGTATTTGGCATATAAGAGGACGGAAACTTGATAAATTATGGAGATATATGATAAAATAAATAAGAAGCAAATTCTCTCCCTCAACGATTCGCTTATAAGATTGCTAAACATGGCCTGATATTACTTATCCTTTCGTTAGCATCTTGTTATTTTCAACTCTAACGTACTCAAATGCCTATTAGCGCTCTGGATCTTGTAAATATTCAATTATTTTAGCAGGCATCCTCTTCGACTAGCAGCCTGCAAAGCTTAACTAAGCACAATTCTTTTGGAAGAGTGAGGTTTGCATGAAATTAAACACTCGTGTGTTCAGTTTATAACTTGAAATCGTCGTTTCCGAGGTTGAAAAAGCCATGGTTATCACCAAGACCTCCGCCAAGACCTCCATAGCTGTACCCACCAAGACTGTGTCCTCCCAAACCGCTACCGCCAGAACTGTGTCCATGGAAGAGGCTATGGTGGTGACCATGCTTATGATCGTGTCCATGGTGATGTCCGTGCTTGTGGCCGTGATGATGTCCGTGCTTGTGGCCGTGACCGTGCTTGTGCTCGTGTCCATGCTTGTGATGGTGGTCGTGTCCGTGCTTGTGGCCGTGTCCATGCTTGTGGTGATGGTCATGTCCGTGCTTGTGCTCATGTCCATGCTTGTGGTGGTGATCGTGTCCATGGGCATGATGATGACCATGTTGATGCTTGTGACCGTGGTGGTGGTCGTGTCCGTGTTTGTGAGCGTGATGATGACCATGCTTGTGATGATGGTCATGACCGTGCTTGTGCAAGTGGCTGTGTCCGTGCTTGTGATCGTGACCGTGTTTGTGGTGGTGATCGTGTCCGTGTTTGTGAAGGTGATCGTGTCCGTGCTTGTGGTGGTGATCGTGACCGTGCTTATGATGGTGATCATGTCCGTGTTTGTGCAGATGACTATGTCCGTGTTTGTGGTCATGTCCGTGCTTGTGATGGTGGTCATGACCGTGTTTGTGCAAGTGGCTATGTCCGTGCTTGTGCTCGTGACCGTGTTTGTGGTGGTGATCGTGTCCGTGTTTGTGTTTATGATCGTGCCCGTGTTTGTGATGATGGTCGTGTCCGTGCTTGTGGTGATGATCATGACCATGCTTATGCAGATGATCGTGTCCATGTTTATGATGGTGATCATGACCATGTTTGTGAGCATGGGCGTGATCATGTTTGTGATCATGTCCATGTTTGTGAGCATGAGCGTGATCGTGTTTGTGATCATGCCCGTGTTTATGTTCGTGTCCATGTTTGTGATGGTGATGATGATGATGATGGTGATGATGCTCACTTTGATCCTTGATAACAATCACCTTCTTTTCATCACTGCAATGATAAAAGTTTTGTTCTAGATCAAATTTGTACACAAAACAGCTTAATTATATGTAGGATCTGCCTTAACATACACAAAGAATCTGCATAAAGTGCACTAACTATTTTTTACAAAACAAATATCAGTCAAAACGTATTGCATAATCCGTTTTCTGTATGTTGAGATATTGCGAGAAAACCATTTATAACTGTAAAAGATATGTGTTATAATAATTAACCTGCTTATAGTCTGATTCAGTCAAGCAGTAAAAATGACAATACCATCTTTATTGAACAATATCCCAATTTAAAATAAGGGTATTATAGGTATCCCAATTTTGTATAACTCGCGTATCTCTAAACAACAAGTGAGAACCATTTTACTTCTGCAAAACCAATACTATGAAATAAGAATCAATGCAAGGTACATGTTTGGGTTTATTGAATAGTGATTATAAGAGCATTTACACAGTTTACCCAAAATCCTCCTATCCAGAAACGTTTATCTTAAGGTTACTGGTATTGGTATAGACAAGAACACAAGGCTTTACTGGTGGTGCTACACTCTGACTCTGTCGATGTTCAGGTTAATGGCTCATAAGTAAATTAGTTATGAATAAAATAGTAATAAGCAAAACAATAATAATTCTTAAAATGCACTAATTAGTGACATCAAGCCCGTTTAAAAACACTCCTCTTACTGTTAATAGTTAAATGTTCATTGAAACTTAACTTACAGCAATTCAAATGATCATGACCATAAGAAATAACTATACTTAAAGTTATTAAACTTTTTAAAACTCTGAGGCATGAGAAAAATATCGTATTTGTAACAATGTTTTCACGGCAGAAAGGTTCAATTTATATTTCTAACACATTCCTTTTTCAACAAAGGATTTCAAGAGTTTCTCAAATGCTTTAAAATTGAAAAATGTTTCAAATAATATTATATCCTTTTCATTTAATCAATATCCATTAGTTTCCTATCGTATATACACACACATTAGATTTTAGCATAAATTAATTAAAAAGTTAATAAGAAATGTATGCTTACTGTCCGGGTTCAGGTTCGGGTTCGGGTAGTGGATCGGCGGCTGCAAAGTATACCGCCACCAGCAACAGAATCGCGCAAGCCTTCATGCTTACCCACATCTGAAAGAACAGAGTACAATTAATTAGAAGATATATTTGTAATAATAAAATAATATAAATTGGATAAAATAAAGGACGCAAAGCAATATGATATGTCATGTCTTGAGGTATTTTTAGACTAACTTAGTCTTAGTTCATAATTTTAACATATGACTTAAATATAATGAGAATTGGATTTTTTTTATTTTGTATATAAGCAGGATATATAATTTATATATAATTTGTGTATAAGTATATAAACATAGTAATCAAATAAATACTTTTAAGTCTATAGCCTACTTTCCGAAATTGTAAGAAAAAATTATTATTGAAAAATTATTTTTTCAAAAATGAAAAAAAAAATTACATTTAAAAATCTTTTCTATGGTACGCAGTTTAATATGATTTCAAATTATCAGTGCTGCACTGAAATGTAATTTTTTAATTATTAATTTAAATAACCATTTTTTTTTAAAAATAAGTTTCCGTTTCAGAAGATTTTAAATAAAAAAAATTAATTTCACTGATTTTTGAAAATGTGGATTTGAAGAATATTATTCTTAAGTAGCTTATAAAATTCAGTACAATTAAATATATCAATTTAGGTGTGCTGTATTTCCATATTATTGACATAGCAATACTCACATATTCATTGCAATGAAAAAGTAAACGGCAAAAATCTAGCACCAGTCAGTATTTATACGAGTCATGAGTGGTTTTACAAGTCTCGATAGGATTTAACTTCACAGTCAAAATTGAATTATTTTGCAAATCGAGAAATATAATCTTCATAAATACTTTGTTTTAGAGAATTCACATAATTTACAGGTAGTGTTAAATTGCAAATAAAATAGGGCTAATTTATGAACTATATTAACTTTTTGATATTTAGGAGTACAATTTTTTATGACACATTAAATTAATTCTATAGGTATATATGCGATACCATCTTTTGATCGTATAACCCAGAAATATATACCAATATACATAATTAAATAATAAATTTTGTCTAATTAATAAAATAGAATCCCAACTCACGGGAGCACAAACTACAGTTAGACGAGCGCCCCCCCCCCCCCCTACTAACTAAACCGCCTAACAGTTTCTTTCGGATGAAAATAAGTTCAATTTAGTCTATGGCACTATTTCAATGAAGAACTATGGGGTTTTTGGTCCGTCACTACGGTCACATCCCCTATTGCAAATTAAATGCCCAACTTTTAAAACAATAATTTAATAGCAATTTTAAAATAAAAATAATTAAAAAAAGTTAAACCCCAAGCATATTTTAAAATTATTTTTTAAAAGAAAGCATTCATAATGATTTGAATACGTTAGAAGTATAGCATTAGAAAAACTAAGTCGCTTCACTCACCAAAGAATTCCACTGCACTATTCAAAAACGACTTTATGCTCCCAGAAAGAGTCAATTAAATAGTCCAAGACTGAGCTCTACTTTTTTTTGAATCGATTAGTGAAGTTAACGCGAGCCTTATTAAAGTGAGAGTCCGCTCATTTTGTTTTTATAGTGCATGACAAACTTCATCGGTCAGACGCTAATTCTACTTGCATGATTACAATTTTAAATTAAATTAATTTTTTTTAAATAAATTAAACAAGATACATATTTAAAAATTATATTTTAAAAGAAAGAATTCATAATTATTTGCGATTAAAGTATAGCATTAGAAAAACTAAGTAGCTTCACTCACCAAAGAATACCTCTGCACTATTCGAACTATTCGACTTTATACTTAAAGAAAGAGTCAATTAATATAGCCCAAGACTGAGCTTTACTTTTTTAATTAAAAAGTAAGTGATAAACTTCATCGATCAGACGCTAATTCTTCTTGCATGATTACAAATTTAAAATTAATTTTTTTAACTAAATTAAACAGACATATCTAAAAATTATATTTTAAAATAAAGCATTCATAATTATTTACCTACGATAAAAGTATAGCATTAGAAAAACCACGTCGCTTCACTCACCAAAGAATTCCACTGCACTATTCAAACTATTCGACTTTATGCTCCCAGAAAGAGTCAATTAATATAGCCCAAGACTGAGCTCTACTTTTTTTGAAGCGATTAGTGAAGTTAACGCGAGCCTTATGAAAGTGAGAGTCCGCTCATTTTGCTTTTATAGTGCATGGCAAACTTCATCGGTCAGACGCTAATTCTTCTTGCATGATTACCAACGCTACCCCGTGCCATGACACAATAGTTCTAAAAAACTTCCTTCACCGGTGTTTAGATTTCTCTTTCTTATTTATTTCAAAGAAGAATTGGGAGAATGATCTATTAAAAAAATACTCGACCATGGTCGTATAAGAGTTTCTCCCATTGGTCAGTTAGGGATGATTTACCATTTGGCGTTGTTTTGAGATTGACTGTATTACGGAAGCGTTTGCAGGAGATTGGGAAATTGGTCTTCTGTTTGACTTTACTAGTGAAGATTGCTTTGTTTGTGCTAGTTGTAATTCGGATAATTAATTAGATTTCTTTTGGTTAACTTTTCCTAGTTATGTTTTTTTAAATGTTAAATGGATGCTGCAGTTTTGGAGTTTTAATAACAATATTGTTTGTAACGAAAGGGACTAGCTGTGGTTAATATATTTATAGAAATATTTTTTTTTTCAGTATAATGTGATAAAATAAACTGGTTTCATGTATTCTCTTGTGCAAAGAAACTAGTCTTTAACATGTTATAGGTTTTCGCTCATAATTAAGGAGATTTTTTTATAAAAACTATTTGAAACATTTTTTTAATATTTTATAAACATGTTATTTGAATCAATATTATTTATAAGTATAATTGCCGATTTCACATTATATTTCAAATTAAAATTTTTTTAATTTTGGTAATTTTTTATTTATTTTTTGCTTTTATATTTGATTATTTTGATATAATTTTTAAAACTTTTATTTAAATTAATGAAATAACCTCTTTAGTTTTTCAAAGTAGTGCTTTAATAATAACAGTCACAAAGTTAATTACATTTAATTTAAAATTAGTTTTTTTATTAAAATGCATAGTTTTGGTAGAACTTTGAAATATAACCCGGAGTTTAATACGAAATGAAACTTATATTTCAATATATATATATATATATTTTATATTGAGGTCATATTGTTTTAATAAGAAATGTTTAAAATAATCAGTATTATATAATGACAGTGTAACATATACAAAAATAAATCCTAAGCATAATAATTTTCGTTTAGAAACGAACAAATGTCAAAAGTAAAAGCAAATGCCAAATCAAACATAAATGTATAAAGAAATATATCTATAATATAAATCTAATTGTATTATTCTACAATATGTTTTGTATATTTTTTTAGATATTAGATAAACGGTCTTTAAACGTAAACCAAAAGTACTCAAATTCCTAGGGATTTATTAGGAATGTTGAAATAATAATGAACTGATTGTCTGATAGTAAAGTCAGAGATTGAATACGGATAACAAAATAAAGAATTTATTTACATCATACCTCTAGGCTGGACATCCTGCGACTACTTTAAATTTATGTTCAAAATTTTGTCACATTTTAAAGCTATTTTTTAAAAAAATAATTAAATTTTTTATTTTTTGCATTAAAATTTAAACGAATAATTGGTGCTCAAAAATAAAAGCACAAAACTGATTACAGTTTACTCATTTATAATAATTAATTTTTACAGTGTGGATACTCTTTTTAACGGTTAAACTTTATATTACATACTAAAATTTGTTAAAAAACTAACACCATCTTTATAAGTTTATCTTCTTTCTAATAATCTACAATAAAATGAGAAAATCAATAAAAAAAAGGTGAGATCCTTTCCTTTAATCCTTTAAATACTTTTCACTATCCTCTATTGAAACCTTTAAAGCAGATTCTAAGACAAAGAAGCTTAACGTATAACAGTTTGAGGAAGGCAGAAGGATTAAAGTGGCTTCCTACTTTACGCATGATAGGTATTGAAAAGAAATCAAGTGTTGCAGTGTTTATTGCTTGTCGGACTTACGTATTGACGTTTCCCTTTCAATTCTACTAGTATGAAGCAATTCAAGTTTTCTGCTTCCTAAATCTCAGCAGTCGGTAGTTGGAGGTATTTTAGTATTAACTTTAAACTTATTTATTGATTTTATCGTGAAATATGTAATGCGATTTTAACGATGAATTTAGTTAGTTTACTTTTTATTTTGGAAAATTATGTGCATCTGAAACATTTTATATAGTGCAATTATGTATTTGAATTTTATTATACATTATAATTTATTGGGCTTAAAAATTTGCTGATATTTTATTCGGATATTCAATTGCAAACACTACAATTTTTTTTGTTGCTTACAAGCATTTTTTTGCAGACATATTTATATTAGTTATTCATTAGACAGATTTATTTTAGTTAAAAATATAATGTTGATTCAAAGGTTTATTGACGATGGAAGAGTTTTGTTTTAAAAAAGTATAATTAAAAATGAATTATTAGCGGAATATTAGTTAATTATTAGTAAACTTTAAATTAAATTTGAAGTAAGCTTTACAAAAACAATTTAATTACTCAAATAATTAAACTAAATTTAAATGCTATAAACTATTTTATCCTACTTTAATTTAATTTTTCATATATATACATTTTTTTATAAATATTTATTAATAATTAATATAATGACATTACCATACACAATTCATTGTAAGTCTAAAGATTAACCTTATAAATACTTTCCCAATATATAGAGAAGATACTTTCATAGAGAAGATATTCAAATTTTAAGTAATATTCTCTATGCAAAATCGGTAAAGTAATCGTCTTATAAGACTTTCCAAAGCTAACTATTTTAAAGACTGTCATAAATTAAACTCAAATCAATCTGAATCGACTTCGATCCATATTTTAAAGACACAAACATAAATTGCACAATTTAAAAATAGCACTTAATAAAGGAAACGTTGCTGTTAATTGGAAGTATGCAAATGGACAGCAAAGCACAATACCTTTTTATGCAGTAGCAGTATCCCGAATACTTTCCGTTGAGAGATATCCAACGGTTCTCAGACTGATGCCATGTCCGAATCTCAGAGTCGCTTATATACTAGAATTGGAACCAATAACTTATCACAGCGTGGTTGTTTGTATCATGGTACGACCGCGTAGCACACTTCCTCCACCGCTACCCGTTTTTAATGTTGTTATAATCAATTTTCTGCTTAATCCTTGCGTCATGATAACCTTATTTTAGGATAGATATCATTAGCTGCTTTTTTATAACAAAAAAGTGAGATGGATTTTGACAGGTATCTTCTGGAATTTTTTTTGGTTGTCTGTGACGAGTTATGTAAAAGATGGGAAATCACTCGTTGTTGTGATGGAAGTAACAGGAAAGTGGTCGTAACTTTTCGAACTTTATAACTTGGATGTTTTGGGTTTTGTTCGATATTTTTGTCTGGTTTATTGTTTCTCTGAATTATTCTTTAAAATTATTTTTTTATGAAATTATTTTGCACGCTTTTAATTAAAAACTTTTGATTTTTTTGAAATTTTTGAAAAATTACTTAAAAATTATTTTTGATATTTTTTGAAAAATTAGTTAAAAATTATTTTTGAAAATGTTTGAAAAATTACTTTAAAATTATTTTTGATAATTTTTGTAATTTTAATTTTGTATATTCGTTGGTTATTCACTTATTTTCGGGTTTTGTTAAATATTTTTGTTTGGTTATTGTTTCTCTGAGTTATTCTTTAAAATTATTTTTTTATGAAATTATTTTGCACAATTTTCATTAAAACTTTTGAT
The DNA here is from genome assembly GCA_963932185.1 of Troglohyphantes excavatus. Taxonomy (NCBI): domain Eukaryota; kingdom Metazoa; phylum Arthropoda; class Arachnida; order Araneae; family Linyphiidae; genus Troglohyphantes; species Troglohyphantes excavatus. The sequence continues at coordinate 38,531,544 of OZ010666.1, forward strand.
TTTTAGAAATTTTTAAAAAATTACTTAAAAATTATTTTTGATAATTTTTGTAAATTCAATTTTGTATATTCGTTGGTTATTTACTTATTTTCTTAAAAGTTTGGTATTAAGATTTTTGTTGTTTAAACTTTGTATATTTTTTAACCGTAAAAACGTAAATGAAACTTATACTTCGTAAAAATATAAATTTTTTGGAATTTAAGATCAAAGAGGATTTTTTTATAATATCTTGTAAAGTATAATAAATAAAACCTGTATGTAAAAAATTATTGCAGTTTATGTCAGAATGTGTAATTAAGTAACTATTTGATAGTATTATACTGATGTATATTAATATGAGTAACAGAAAATAAAATGAATAAATCACGTTTGCAAAGGCAAAGTTGCAACAATAGACCATTAAAATATTTGTTTCTCTAAAGTTTGTATATAAGTTGCAGTAAACATTTTTCAAAATTACCATTGATTTGAATTTCAAAATCTTTGATTAATTACTATTTCAATAAAATTGATCAAAGAATATTTTAAAGCCAAGATTTAGTTAAAAATCTTTAAAGTTTTTTATAAAATATAAATGAAAAGGAATTATTACTCTGTTACAATTGGTAAAAGTAAATATATATATATATATTTAAAAATCTTAAATAGTATAAGACATCCACCGTTAAATGTTTGACAAAATTGGTGTTTTTTCTTTGAATTAAACACTTAATTAGTTTTGAATGTATGTGTAATAACATTATATAAATTTTATATAATATAATTTTATTAAATTATATTAAATTAAACATTTATTAAATTTCTTACATGCAGTGTTAATTATCAGATTGCTTGTAGCTTTGAAGAAGCTGCAGTCTCACCCTTAAAACTTTATAAAGGAAATGAAGAAAAATAAATGCGTAAAATAAATACTACTTAAGAATATGTGAAAAATTTATTGTTATTTTGTGTTTTGAATGTCAACAACATTAAAAGTAGCAGGGGTGATATTGGTAGGTTAACACATGACTAAATTTTATTTAATACAATTTAGGTTATAAATAATCTTTGATAATAAAACCAATAAATTGGATATAAAATAGGCTTAATTGATTTATCTTGGTTATCTTATCTTATATATATCTTAATTAAAAAAAATATGCGATCTATAATCGTTTAATTCAATGATAACATTTCTACAAAATGTATTATTTAAAAAAATAACCCCCAACTCTCTTTGATTATATAGGTTATAAAATAATATAAGATAAATGTTTATAAAAATATATATTATCAATTGATCTAAACTTATTTAACAAAAATTTTATTAACTTTGGATAATGCCTTAATTTTATTTAAAAGAAGTCATGAAAAGACAAACTGTTATATTATGCTCTATATATTGTTTCTGTCAAATCCCTAAGACTGAGACATAAATTGCGATAATTATTTCTAAATAAATTAAATAGGGTTACTTGCAATTGAGTAACTGTTATCCTTTGATTTGTAATGTTTTTGGTTGTAAATAATTATGATTAATTATTTGTGAAAACTTGAAATTAAAGGAAAACCAAAATTTGATTTTAAATTTAGTTGAAAATATTTTTTAATAAAATTAAATGAAAATGTCAAAAAGAGCTAGTAAATAAAAGGAATAGAAGAAACTCTAAAAGTGCATTTTAAATGAGTATTTTAGTTGCTAAGTTGATTGCAATATGTTAAAAAATTGTACTGCGTAACAATTAAATTTTGATTAAAGGTAATGTACAAGCAGGGATCGACTTATTAGTTTGGTGACCCAGGGAAAAAGAACATTGGGGGGGGGATGTATCCGTAATTGATAAATTTAATTTCCTTCCACTTTGTAAACAGTATAAACTGTTTATTGTCTTGGTCAGGAATTCAATTTTGAAAGTGATCCAAATGGAATTCCTTTGAAGAGGGCGTTTCGAAAGATGACATGCATCATGAACGTGTAGGAAACATGAAAGTGATTGATTTTAATAATAAACTAGAAGTTTTGTAAAAAAAAACATTTTAATTTGAAAAAAATATTACTATTTATATAAAATATATTTATTTTTTACTTTTTCACTTTTTTAAAAGCTTTTTTTAGAATTTTTGGGGACGCCATTAAAATGGGGGCCCTTGGCAAGAACCCTGAATGCCCTTCCGTAAATTGGTCCCTGTGTACAAGAATCTGAAACAGAATTTTTTAAATAAACAGGAAAAAGTATGTTTCCCAATTTACTACACCCAACACTTAAAACTGTTTATCTTTCAATTTTTTAATTTGTAAACAGATATTGCTAAGCTTACCATTATTTATTTTAATGAAATCCCGGACAATTCGGGGAGGGGGCGGTTGGAAAGTCTTGGGGAAAGGGTCAAAGTAGAGTATGAAATTATAATATTTGCATACTAACGACCTTCTTTCATAGTACAACCACCTGTTGACCTGCGGTATAGTCCAGGGTGACATGACTGCCGTAACCTGTAAAGTGTGACAGTGTTTGAGTGAGACAAAATCAGATATATGGTAACCCTAGCTATAGCCCTCTACCCTTCTTTTGTATAGCCATGTACGCCTTGTTTTGCTTTGCCCTGTTTTACTTAAGAATTTTAAATTATTCAATTGAAAAATAATAGGCAATTTACCTAATAAATTATTATATTTAATTAAATAAATTTATATTTTAGTCATTTTATTAATACTTATAAAGTTTTTAGAAAACAACGATTTAATATTTATAATATGTAATTTTTTTAATCTATAACGTCTTTTCTTCGGTTTTGTATGATAGTATCATCATTGTAATGTTAGGTATTTGGATTAGTAATATTTTAACGCAAGAAATCTCCAGAATAGGTCGAATTTACTGACGTTATGCATTGGTTTTAAAAAACAATGTTTTAATATTTATAATATGTATATTTTTTAATCTAGAACGTCTTTTCTTCGGTTTTGTATGATAGTATCTTCATCGTAATGTTCGGTATTTGGATTAGTGATATTTTAACGCAAGAAATTTCAAGAGTAGGTCTAATTTACTGACATTACGCATTTTCATAAAATATATTCGAAACTAATTACGTATTACTAACATATTTAATTAATTTATTAAAATTTAAGCAGTATGACTAACTTCCGTCATACTTTTCGCAGTATGACAAATTAGTTCCTGATCTATTAAATCTAATTTAAATGAACCGAACCACATGTAATTAAAGTGAAGTTTTGTAATTGCTATAAATGCAACCATATGACCTCGATTGAATGGCTATGAATCATAGTAAATCAAATTTTAAGTTAGTTAAAATAAACAATAAACGCTTAAGAGAAAGTAAGAAACATGAAAATTGGTATTCACCAGTCAGTTACAGGAAATTAAAATTAATCGTGATAATTCTTTTCGAAATGTTTTGTTTAAAGTATAGTGATTGTGTCTAAAACAATGGACGATTGCTGAGATATTTAGTGTACCTTTTTTTACAAGTAGACTTACTAAATAGAGTTTATCAACTTTTCATACTTAATATTGTTAATATTTGTTTATATTGGGAACCAATTAATGGGTAGAAATAAAATATTACAAAGTAAAATAAATTTAATTAAGTGCGGTATTGACCACTTAGGATGTTTCTAGTAAAATGTGTTGTCTATTTTAAAAACCAGATATATACATTTTCATAAAATTTACAGGAAATGTCAACCACGATAGAGAGTCGCATACTTTTGGATCTAAATCCATGACTTTGAGTGCATTTTTAGCCTAGATTCAGACACTTTTGATCAATACCGATTTGGAAGGTATTGACCAAAAGTGTCTGAATTGTGCATTGCCACGCTTGAAAAATATATAAAAAATATTTTGCAAAAATAAATTAATTTTTCAAGTTTTGAAAATAGATGGCTCAAATGCACTCAGTATTTTAAATTTATATTAGTCATATTATTTTAAAATATTTGTAGATGTAAATAAATAGTTTAAGAAATTCAATGCACGAAAATATATTCTAGTGTTTCCTACGTACTTTAAATATAGTCCATTTATATGATGTATTCTTAAGATATCAATTTGCGTTAGTTCTAAACATACTCTTTCAACACAACTTTTATAGCTAATCTTTAAATGTAATGTAGAAATTCAACCCCTTTAATCCTTAGCTATAAAATCAAATACTAACAATATTTTCTATTAAAAATTATGATTTTTACCCAGAAAGGTGAGAATGCATCCAATAATCATTCTCTGTTTTAAACACAATTACCAAACTCCAAGTGACATTATTATCATCTCAATCTAACATATCAAGTCGCAAAATAACCGACATGTGCTTTCGCTCTTTTGATAAATACGAGATAAACGAGATAGTATATTTTTGGGTTAAAAATATTCGTTCTTTCGTTAGCTTGTACTCTCAGTAACTCTAAAACAGAGACTGAATTTTATTATCTAAGTGGGTTAGTATTTTTGAGTAAAATAACGAAAAATTGGTAACTTCCGTAAAACATTAGAAAAAGACATATCTTTTTGGGGTATAAAGAAAATAAAAAACAAATTATTTCGTATTATGTAAATGTTTAATTAAACCATTTTTAAGAAACTAGTAATTGTACGCTTGTATGTGTTCTCATCCTATATCAAAAATGTTTTTCTGTTTGAAAGTAATAAAATCTACTTTTAATTAATAAGCTTTTTACTTCTATTAATATTATTTATTAATAAAAAATAATCTTAAATTATCAAAAATAAGTATATCTTCTAATAAAATTAAAACTCTGTTTCAACTTTTTGAAAATGTAGTATTTTAAACTACTTGGAAATCGGCAATAAAAGTTGGCATGATAAGTTACCATAAAAAGGCGTCATACACGTGAATCTGTTATAGTAATATTAGTTTTCCATAATATTAACTTTTTTCCTTAGTTAAAAATGCAATAAGAAACCTTTGACATATTAACATACAAAAAAAATATACTGCAACATATAAAAAATTATATTATTAATCAAGAAAATCCTCATCTAGAGTTGATAAAAAATTATACTAATAAACCATTGACATAATTTGTTTTTCATAAAAATTTATTACTTTTATTTTACTTCCTATTGCGAATGCGATATAATTAACCAAACATTATAATCTACTACTTTCACAAAGTAGTTTTATTGGACCTTATTCAAAAGTGCAGTAAGAAACCTTTGACATATTAACATACAAAAAACAAATACTGCAACATATTAAAAATTATTTTATTAATCAAGAAAATCTTTGTATAGACGTGATAAAAAATAATTCTAATAAACTATTGACATAATTTGTTTTTCACAAAAACTTATTACTTCTATTTTACTTCCTATTGCGAATGCAATCTCATAAACCAAACTTTATAATCTACCACTTTCACAAAGTAGTTTTACAGGAAAAGTATGATACTTTATTGCAGAAATATTTATAAGGTTTATATCACCTAGATATAGAGGTTTTGTATAATAGAAATGAAAAATATAAATAAACACTCATAGTTAATCTGTTAGTTAAATATAGTTTTCAATTATATATACCGTTTTGGTTATCTAATGAAAAGCTCTCAGCAAAGAATCTTAAAATGTTGTTTCCTTGTTTAGTTGAAAATTAATGTACCTGAAATAGCTTAAGAAATAAATCAATAATGCACAATGAAATTCATGTAAAAAAATTAATTTGTTTTTAAAGTCTAATTGTTTAGTGGATTGTTTTTAAACAATTATTTTTATAATTATTTCATGGGCAATTTAATTTTCGTGCTTAAACAAATTCGTATTTGTTTTGATTATCTAATCTTAACTACTTATGAAATTTATAATACAACGTTTTAATGATATTTTAAAGATATGCTTGAGCTAGTCGTTTAGTTCTTTTGTCGCTATTGAGTCTTGATATATGTGATTAAGTATTTTATCAACACGTTTTTATGAATTAAATATAAATGCTTATATTATTGCTTGTGTTCAATATTGGTAAGATCTTTATCAGTTGTTTACAAAATTACAATTCGCCATTTAAAACCCATACTGTAAATAAAAATGTGCTTAAAAATGAGTACATGGACGTATTTGTTTTTCTTTGAGTACCATTGCATCGTAAGTGACCGATGACGTACTCAAATTTAAGTAGTCGTACTTTTGCATAAATGTATGGTTCAATATTGCAAATATGAGCTTCTGTTCAAGACATCTTAACAAAACGACCTGGCAAACTTAAAATATTTGTTCAGAAGATTGTTTTCCACATTATTTGATGTCGATTGCTTAAATGGAAACTAAATTATTACGACTGAATTATATTACTTCCCATTCTTTTGCCACCACTTTTTTTAACATTATTTCTGTTTATAACTTTTTAACGCGCTCTGGTAGTACAACTGACCCTGGACTTCGGTGCGGACGACAGCATGTAGATGGATTGGGTTCGATTCCTGGCAAGTCCTGGTTGTAATTGTTGAAATTTATTGAAAGTGTTTTATAAAGGCAGCCCCTATGTAGGCAAGCAACTGCTCTCTGTTTATTCATTTTTGAGTTCATGTCTTTTTCAAAAATGAAACTTTTGTATTCGAGCTGTGCTATGCATCGAATGTAATCAAAAATGAGTACATTTTACTTATTTTTAAGTTCCCGTTTTTAACAATGAGGGAATTCTGAAATTACTGCTAGTCCTTGAGTCTGGTTTTTCTTGTAAAAATGTGTACACTCAAACCTGTTTTTGTGCGGTCGTTTTTTTTTGTGCGATTTTTTTTGTGCGGTATATGAAAATTTCAGTCAAATTGGAACATAATTGATTATCTGGCTACCGAGACATATACAAGCGTCTAGTGACACAACAGTCGTCGCAAAAACTGATCACTGACTACATGGTATCTGAAAAAAAGTCAACTCTAAACGAGTGTGAGGTAGTATCTTCAAGTGACGAAAGCGATTTTGAACCAAGTTCGCGTATTGTCAAACTACGAAGGATAATGGTTATACGTTTTGAAAAGTTTTGTATGTGTAAAATAAATACATATGTAAATAAAATATTTAAAAATGTTTGCATGTGTATTTTCTAAATCAGATTTCAAAAGGTTTGGCGAGATTCCAAGTAGCTGTCAAGCCTCGTGTCTTGATTTCGTTTAAAAAAGCAATTCCTTGTTATTTTGGAAGGTTTTGAGTTATTTTCTATGTGAGACTTTTTTTATGCGGTCCCTATCCACCGCATAAAAAAAATTTAATTGTGTTGCGAAAACTTTTTTTATAGCTAGAAGTTTTGTGCGATTTTTTTATGCGTTTTTTTTATGCGGTCCCTATCCACCTCATAAAAACAGGTTTGAGTGTACTTGCATTCCCAATTTATCTTCTAAACACCTTAAGTTTCCCATTTTCCTTTAAAACAAAAGTGAAAGTAGTATATACAAAACAAAATACATATAAACATTCGAAAAAGTGTTTTCTTCCCCGCATGGCCACCTATCACTTTCGGGGCCGCCATCTTTGGTTTCTGTTCCACGAACGTTTCAGAGACAGCAATCGTTGCATGACATCCAGTGACACAGTAATCTTGAAAATTAGGCTTCTGCCTTCGAGAAGAAAGTTCATTAAAAAGTGATCGGTTAATTGGCATCCGTCTCGCTTCCGTTCACACGCAGATGGGAATTCCAAAACGGTTTGGTAATTAATTTGAGCGCGGTCTGATTGTGATGCAGGTGAACACTTGTTTTGTTGTCTGTGGCTGTTCTGGGAGAAGTGTGTGGGTCAGATGCTTATATGCGACTGAAGGTTTTTTTTTTTTTAGTATTTAGAATGTCATGTGAATTAATGGGGAATTATTATTTGACATCTTATGTGAAATTTAGGATAACGACGGTATTGTTTCCGGTGAGAAATTTGACTGTTTTTCATGGCGTCACAAGTTTTGAAAGCAATGCTCTTGCAGACATTTTCAATTATTTTGGATATTTAAAAAAAAATATTGTGGATAACGATAGTTGTTTCAAACTCTCACTTTATCAAATTATTACCTTAATGGATAAAGAAATGTCTTTAAAAATTCTGTTATTTAGTGTTTTACTCAATATTTCAATTAGTTGATGTTAAAGGTATGATTTAGTCTAATAATTATTTTCATAATTAATACAAGTTATATTTAAAATTATATAGACATTGTAAAAATATATAGTCAATTATTTTTAACCGTTTATTTATTATAACATAGACAAACAGTTGAATTTTAATTTTCCACAACAAAAGTTACATTTATTTTCTTAATACTTAAACAATTTTATTATTATGACATAGGTTTACTTCTAATACAAAACTTTTAAAATACTATCACATTATGCGCCGTGGTAAATGTCAAATACAAATTTAATTATTCAATGAAAAAATAATATACCAATTTTTTTTTATATATTATCAGTTACTACATTCTTAAATTTGTTTATAACTCTAAGATTTTATCAAAATTATCTGAAATCAAATTTTGTTTTATTACAATTTAAAATACACAAACTTTAAAATGAATGAAATGTAAAATACACCTACTTTCTTTGGTTCACATTCAATATATTTTTTACCAACAGTATTATACTTATACTCCAAAATTTATAAATATTATTGATATTTCTGTTGGTCAGTGTTGATACAGCCAATACATCAGTTGCATATTTCAATGCTGAGAAAAAATTGCAAGTAAAATGGATTATATATACAGGCTTTCAGACTAAGAATTTAATTGTTTCTTTTAAATGTAGTAAACTGTATTTATAAAAAGGAAGAACTAAAAGGAAGAAGATTAAAAGAATGATTGTTCCTTCGATTTACACGTTAATGAAGGTGGGATGTATTTTGAGAACTTTTGATAAGGAAAAAATATACATTTAATTTATCTTTACAAATTAACATCAAGATACGTATTCAGAGAGCGTCAATCCGAATACCAAAAACGCTTCGTCTTTGTTACGTATTTCACCTTAGACGATGACAAGGAAACGGAGAAAAGAGCCCACACAGAAAAAGGTGCAATAAACCTTATTGTTGAAGCAAAGTGAAATTGTCCATGATGCCGTTCAACGTGGATTGTAAAGCACAACGTAGGGAGGGAGTTAATGTTCCGTGTATCATTACACTTGCTTCTCTTGCGTCTGTTTTCTTTGTCGGGAGGGGAGAGATGAGAAAGGGAGATTGTCCGAGATTTCAGTGCTGAAAACAAAATTAACATGGTTATTGTGTCACTTTTGAGAAACGCCGCAGGTTGAATGATAGGTTTTTTTTTTAGGTCGTTTTGGTTTTTTTGTGAAATACACAGTAGATGCCGAGAAAGTTGTGTTGAGAATGTATGGGGTTCTAGGTATTGGTTTAAAACGGGGTTTGTTATATTCAGTGTTATACAATAAATTGAGTTTTATTAAGAAAAGGTCAATGCTTTTCGTTTTGTATATTACCGGTTTCACCGGATAGCAGGAAGACAATGTACTTTTAAATTTTTACCTAAATAGAATATTAAATATTTAAATAATTAAAATTATTTTTTATTAAAAATAAACCGTTATTATTTATTAAAAATAAATCATTTCCTTTTAAAGAAAAATCAATATTAAAAAATCAATATTAAATAAAGAAATTCTCTAAAAATTTAAATGTAACTCTTGTGGAAAGAATACAACTTTACGATTTCGTTGATTTGCTGACCTTTCTGAGAATTCAAATAAATTTGTTTCGTACAAAGCAAAAAAAAAAAATGCAATTGAACCATTACAGATGAATTCAAGGAATTGTGAAATATGTAAAAGCAGGGATAACTCATATTTACTCAATCGCAATACTTTTCTAATACTGTTGAATTATGTTACAAAAAAGAGACCATGCTATATTTTCTTTGCATGAACATATTAAACTAGTATAAATTACAAAATTTTAAAATGTAGTAGTAGAAAATTCATTTACTGAATTCATTTTTTAAAATTTGAAATGTTACATTTTAAATGTTGTAGAAGTAATATATAATTTTTTTCTTTCTCCTATATTAAATAAAAATTTCACAATTGAAATCGAAATAATTAAAAAGTTTCACAATTAACAATACTATGCAATATTATAAATTTTTTAAATTTTAATATACGTTTTAGATACGAATTTGAACTGATTATGTAAATATTATATTTTAGTTCCATTAAACACGCAAATATTTTCTTATTAAATTTCCAAAATTAAACCAATGTGATGTAATCAGACAGTTAATGCAAACGAATGTTTAACAATAAATTTATTTTTAAATGTCAGATATCTAATTTTTATAATAGTAACACTTGTATCCACACTAAAAAAATAATATAAACATATATTTTAAAATTTTAATCAAATGCACCACATAATTTATATTTTGTTGAATACGATGTTTAAATCTAAAGAATTATATCTTTATTTAAATATTCTCTACTTTTCTATAATTAAACTATCAATGTCATTTTTAAATATTTTTAGAGCCTAGCATTAACTTTTGATCCAATATTAATGCTATACATGCTTAGAAATCAACTATTTACTTATCAGAACGAAAAAAACGCTTAACAATTCTGGCAATTTTAAGCTATTACACAGATATAGAGCATTGTTATACAGAAATGTAACCACTCCGATACGCTACATTACATCGATAAACTTACTTTAGAACATTCTAGATAAACGATTTAGGCCATTGGTAGAGTATAGCAAAGATTTCCAGAAAACCTCTTATAACAGCGAAACCTCTTTTAACGATTTTATTATTTTTACGCACGAGTTACTTTTGACTTTCACTGCACGATATAATGAACTACTTAAGAGTTCATTTGGCTATTTATCTAACTTCAACTGTAACATTGCAGTTTTGCGTGCACTTTTTTAGAACGTTGTTTATAGGGTTTTTTAACCGTAAGAAATTCGAACTTCATTAACAAGGCTTTTATGTATATCTGTCTCTACGGTCTGTCACGGAACTATTACTCTTAAACGAAATAAGATATACTACTCACAAATGGGCGGGGGCCCGGATAGCTCAGTGGATAAAGGCGTCAGCTGGGAATCGAAGGGTTCCCGGTTCGATCCTGCGCGATTGATTTGACCTTCGAGCATGGATCCTTTGTAGTAGAGGAGCCATGACGTCACTCTCACTAACATCAAAGTGAAGCCAACATGTATGGCCCCAGATACGTGGTTAATTACGTCATTTCATTCATAAATTTTCACTGTTACACATTTCCCAATTCATCAGCCAATCGCGAGTGTTTTTTAATTCATAATTTTGAAAATATGGCACGTGATATGGGTCTTTCGCTCTGAGATGTGGGCTTCACGATTATGACGTTATATTCTCGCTACTACAGACCATTCATGCTCGAAGGATTTGACTGAAAAAAGTAAAAATGTAGTGATCTTGTGATTAGAGGGTTGCCAGCTTCGCTACAAAATACTAGGAATTTCGTCCAGAACATCCACAAAAATTATCGGCGTGCATACGGGACTGGTACACGATAAATCTGATCGGGGTCCAAAGTCGTTTATTGAAGGCGTTGGATGCCAGTTCAGGTGTTTCTTCGTTATCTGACATGGTTAAAAAAATACGAGGAATCGGTTCCGGGTCTTTCATTCGAGATAGGCCCAGAACCGTCGCCAATAGCCCACTTTGCAGCTCTAGTGCGACGTTATTTAACCAAACCAAATCACACACGGCCGGCAACCACTCAAACCGGTTTTTGTCACATTAAGACGATTTGTGCAGAAGAGCAAATAAAGTTTTCTAAAAGCATTGCCTTTTGTACAAATTCGGTCTTTTCAAGTGAATTTTAATGGAACAAAATGCGTTTTGGATGGATAAAATAAGTTAGTTCTATGAAAAAAAAAATCTTTTGATAATTCTATGATGTATTAACCTCATTTTCAGACACTGTTAAAAACTGGTACTCAGAAATATGTAAAACGTACTTATTTTTGAGTACATTCGATGCTTATCATTGCTCCGATTATATAAGTTTCAATTTTGAAATATACATGTATTCAAAAATGAGTAAAAGTGGATAAGAAGAGCATATACTCGCCTACATAGGATGCCTTCATAAATCACTTCAATAAATATCGACAACTACAACCAGGACTTACCGGGGATAGAACCCAATGGAATCCCACCCATTCGTTAGATCGAAATAATAAAACTGTTTAAGGTTATGTTCATAGATAGCACCATTATCAACGGGCTTGTTATAAAAAAAATAACGTTAAAATGAATTATTTAAACGCATTTATAAGAAAAACGTTAATATTTATGAGATGATAGAACGAATCGGCACTGGTCCATGCAATTATCTTTCTTTTGATATCTCACGTGTTAAGATTCGTTGAGTCTAAGGGACATAAAAGGGATCTTTACTATAGAAATAACATATATGAGGATCTGTCTGTGAATCAAAAATATTTTAATTGATTCAGCGAAGGATGCTAAAATAAATAATTGTAAAAGACAATTTCGTAAAATAATTACAATTTTAATTTTGTAAAATAATAACAATTTTAATTTTGTAAAATAATTACTATTTTAATTTTTTAAAATAATTACTATTTTAACTTTGTAAAATAATTACAATTTTAATTTTGTAAAGTATGGCTCAGGCTGAATTTTATTTTTTGTTTGTGTTATAATTAAAGGGACAAGTGGGTTAACTAACGTATTTGAAATATATATATATATATATATATATATATATATATATATATATATATATATATATATATATATATATATATATATATATATATATATATATATATATATATATATATATATGTATATATGTATATGTATATATATATATATATATATATATATATATATATATATATATATATATATATATATATATATATATATATATATATATGTATATATGTATATGTATATATGTATATGTATATATATATATATATATATATATATATATATATATATATATATATATATATATATATATATATATATATATATGTATATATGTATATGTATATATATATATGTATATGTATATATATATATATATATGTATATATACATATGTATATATATATATATATGTATATATATATATGTATATATATATATGTATATATATATATATATATATATATATATATATATATATATATATATATATATATATATATATATATATAAATATATTTATATATTTATTTGTATATATATATTTGTATATATATATATATATATATATATATATATATATATATATATATATATATATATATATATATATATATATATATATATATATATATATATATATATATATATATATATATATATATATATATATATATATATAGATAGTGGATGCTCAACGGAAAGCTGCTATTTATTTAAGATTGCTGTCAGTGTAAAAGCTGTTTATCTTAGAAAGTGATTTTTGTCAATTAACCCTTTCTTCCACTTGTCCCTTTAATTGCTAATGGTATTCGAAAATCTAAAAAAATGTTTTCTGGAGAGCTTTAAAAAGAAAGTAGTGGAGCACAACATTTTCCCGAGAATGTTATTCAATGAACAGTGAAGTTTCTATTACAGTATTCACGGTCGAAGTTTAGAAGTCATCAGATTCCTGGATTAGTCACAGAGATATGCATGTACTTAGATTATACAACAAAATGGTACTACGTAATATTAGCAGAAATCTAATTATATGCAGTTTCTTTTAAACGTTGATATATTGAAGGAAGTGAATTATGTTATTTTAGTTCTTAAAAAGTGTATTCTTACCTTCCTTAAGAGGTAAGTAGTGCAGTGTTTTATAAATTTAAACTATTGTATATATTGGTTTTTAACCTTATTGATTAACAACATTCTTATACATTATTGTAATTACGTTTTGTTTGTGTTAAATATTCAGATAAATTTATATTTTTTTATTAGTAAAACTTTGTTTTTTAGTACGGAACATAATTTTAAAAGTTATTATTTTTATGAAAGTTTAGGTTTTCATATAAATGATTGATAATTTGATTTTTGAATAAAGTAATGCTAAATTTGTTTGCTGGTAAATGGGAGGTGTTTGTAAATTTAAACTTTACTCATAGATGCGCTTTTTATTCAAAAATTGAAATTAATTTATAACGTTTGATAATATATGAAGTCAAGCTAATTCAGTGAAATATCTTGTGAAATGCATTTGGTATATATTAAGAAAAATCTAACGATACAATAAACTAATTATTTTTATTTGAATTAACTATTGATTAGTCATTAAAATTTATAGTTATTAATTTCAAAACCATTCGTAATTACACATTTTTAATATTTAGACAATTTTATGTAACCGTAAATTTTACAATAATTTTTTTGTTTCTTAAAAATTAAAAATTAGTTTATTTTTGAAATATATAGACTTATTTTTAATAAATATTCAAATTAGTCAATTTTGCATGTATTTGGCTTATAAATTTTTTTCGTAGTTTTAATCAAGATTAATACTTTAGAATTTAAACTGATGGTTTCAAAATATTTACTTGTAAAACTCTTATTTTTTAACTTTTGTAATAAAATAATATTTTTGCAAATTGGATCATATTTACTTTTTCCAATGACATGTCCAAGGTAGCCTGAAAATTAAGGTTTGACTATCTGTGTAGAGATGGCTAGTGCACCTTAAATCTATTATATCAAGTGTCCTTACGTCATGCGTTTTGTGATAGGTAGTAGCGTCCTGTGCTTGTTATGGAATTGTACTACTCATCAGATCACACTGTTAAAAATAAGTTATCAAAAATAAGTAAAATGCACTCATTTTTAAATACATTCGATGCTTCTCATAGCTCTGAATACGTAAATTTATTTTTTTAAAAATACATGTACTCAAAAATAAATACAATGTGTAAAATTAAATGAAAAGATCAGTTGTTTGTCTGCAAAGGTTTGCCTTCACATATCACTTAAAATAAATATCAACAATTACTACCAAGACTTACCGGGAATCAAACCTAGATCGTCAAGCCCCGCAGTTCAATGTCTTATCCTTTGTACTATCAGGGCGACCTGAAGAAGTTATAAATATAAGAAATGTTAAAAAGGTGTGCCAAAAGAACGCGAAGTAAGTTAATTGAGTTGTAATAACTCAGTGTACGTTTAAGCAATCGAAATCAAATAAAATTAATTACATTTCAGTTCGTCATCGCTCATTTGCGATGCAATTGTACTAAAAAAAAACAAGAGTGTGCAGGTACTCATTTTTAAATACTTTTATTTACAGTGCACGGTTAACAATTTTTATCCGGATTGATCTCAAACTGTCGCTGAAGCCCATTGTGTAACCCTAGTATAACTTAAATTGCAAAAACCTTAAGTAATAAAAAAAATTAATCATAAAATTTTCAACTTCAACTTATATTTTTAAGATATGAAAGAAATGAGTTTTCCCGCGGCAGCTATATCAGCCTTAGAAAGAAAAAAAACTCCTCAAGCATACACACACAAAAAAAATTCAAATTGAGAACCGCTGTGTGATCCCTTCTCAAACAATGGCGCGGTCGCCATTCAGACAGCAATTTCGCCCTCTTGATGCAAAAATTGCCGCATGTTAATCTCGCCAAGAATGCCGTATAATTGCACTTGAGACAATGCGTCGGGAAACCCACGACATTCTTATCCGGCGGGAAAACACTTTCCCCTTTTGTAGGGATATTGTTTTTTCATTATTTATTTGTGACTTGATTACTTTGTGTCAGGTACGGTTGAGGGCTCGCGCTGCATGGAGCCCACCCCTGAGGCATCGGCTTGTTCGATAGATAGGATCTTGTTACCAGAGCGGACAGGAAGGGCTTTTCCGATGGGAAAGACTCGGGGAACGTTATACTGCATGCATAGTGGAAAGAATACCCCTTTTATAATGCGTTTTCATAGTCATTTAATGAATGGTGAAGATTAATAAAATGAAATTAAAGTGTTCCCATATTTTATATACTCACACGATTAAATAAAACTCACATTAGAGTACACTGTAAAAAAATTAAGGTACTTGAATATGAGTACCTGAACCTACTAGTTTTTCTTTGAGTACAATTGCATCGTAGATGACCGATGACGTACTAAAATTTAAGTAATCGCATTTTCTCCAAAATGAACAGTGTGATTTATTATTTTATATACTGACATATTATATATTCCCATATTTTATACTGACTTGATTGAATTAAAGTCACACTAGAGTACAATGTAAAAAATTAAGGTACTTAAATATGAGTACCTGAACCTACTCGTTTTTCTTTGAGTACAATTGCATCGTAGATGACCGATGACGTACTAAAATTCAAGTAATCGCACTTTCTCCAAAATGAACAGTGTGATTTATTATTTTATATACTGACATATTTTATATTCCCATATTTTATAATACTGACTTAAATAATACTATTGAATTAAAATCACTCTAGAATACACTGTAAAAAAAATAAGGTACTTAAATATCAGTTCCTGAACCTGCTCGTTTTTCTTTGAGTACAATTGCATCGTAGATGACCGATGACGTACTAAAATTTAAGTAATCGCACTTTCTCCAAAATTAACAGTGTGATTTATTATTTTATATACTGATATATTATATATTCTCATATTTTATATACTGATTTCATTGAATTAAAATCCCACTAGAGTAAACTGTAAAAAAAACAAGGTACTTAAATATGAGTACCTGAACCTACTCGTCTTTCTTTGAGTAAAATTGCATCCCAATGAGCGATGACGTACTCTAGTTGAAGTAAAATAAGCAGTATGGTTTAATATTGCTAATATCAGCTTCTGCTTAAGCCATCTTAACAAAGCGACCTGACACACTTAAAATAGGTGTTCAGAAGACGGATTTCCACATTATTTGATGTCGATTGCTGAAATGGAAACTGAGTTATTACGACTCAATTATCTTACTTCCCATTCTTTTGCCACGCCTTTTTAACATTACTTCTGTTTATAATTTCTTCACGTAGCTCTCGTAGTACAACGGATATTGCCCAGTACATCTGTGCGGTCGAGATAAGGTGGGCGGATTGGGTTCGATTCCCGATAAATCCTGGTTGTAATTCTCGATATTTATTGAAAGTGATTTATGAAGGCAGCCTAAGTAATCAGGCATCTGCTCTTTTTATTCATTTTACTCATTTTTGAGTACATGACTTTCTCAAAAATGAAACTTATATATTCGGAGCTATGAGAAGCATTGAAATAAATCAAAATTGTGTAAATTTTACTTATTTTTAAGTACCTATTTTTCACAATGTGGGAACTACTGAACTAGAGCTACGTATTGGGGTATTGGTTCGGGATCTATCCTAAAGGAAATACTCGGGAACACTTCTTCGTATTATTGAACACCATGGTCAGATAACTTGGAAAATACTTAAGTTGGCACCCCACACACCTGTGTAGGCGTGAGGTTGTTTAGACCATGACAAATTTAACGTGGCTTAGTTTTATCAACGTTTCTAAATATTTAATCATTAATTTCCATTGGTAATATTTTTCAAACAGTTCTCTAGAAATATTTTATGCCAGAAAATACCTTTTGAAGACGTTTTATAATTTTTAACAATGTTTTATCGTTTTGTTATGTTTATATATATCTTTACAAACTAAAACAACAAACAAAAATAAACAGTTTATTTATCTTTTGTTATCAACCTATTTCTTTTGCTTTTCTTTTTATTTTGTTCTGTCAAATTTTGGCTCAATAAACAAATATTTAAATAAGAAATTATTTATTTTACTTTTATTAATTTTATATTGAAGCAATGGCTAATTTAAATATTACCTTTATTATAATTTTTATTGATATTTTACCTTTGGATTTTGTATTTTTATTACAATTTCATATTTAGGGTTTTAAAAACATTGCACTAACCATTCAAATTTTAAATTAAAAATAATATTTATTTGTCTGGATGAACATGTCATTTGTTTACTTATAATGTTTTAAAGAAATTATTTAGCATTGGGAGAAACTTAGCAACAAAACAATCAATAAAATACAAAACAACAATATAACACCGAAACCCTTTAATTTTTCATTCTTCTTGATTAATTTTTGAACTTCATCTTGTGAATAGTTTCCAAAAGTAAACATCAAAAAATTCAGTATACAAATATAAATTATCTTCTTTTAAAATATAGTTAACACTTACAAGAGCCTTTTTAAAGTTATTTTAATAAAATTAAAAAAAATATCCTGTGATCTATAAAACATAATTCAATATTCCCAAGAAACGCAATACATATTTTTATACAAGATTAAAATTTAAATTAATTGAAGCGTGAATCAATTCATATACTAAATATAAAATATTTAGATAGAATAAAATAACAAAAGGGTATTATTTATATGTACGATTTTTATTTCATAGGCTTCATTTATATAACGTTTCGAGATTTGTTATCAAAGATAATAGTTAATAATACCTACATACCAAATAACAAGAAAAAAATAATATTTAATATTTAATTTATATATTTTCATATTTGATAGAAGCAGCCTCTTTAAATCTTATCGCAATTTACATCGGCTGAAAAATATATCTACGATAAAAATATAATATAATTCATGTTCATTATTATTCTTAATGCGTTTGATCAATTGTGAAATGAAGAATACTATTGTTTAACTTATCCATATAATTGTATTTTTGAAACATAGTATCAAATAAATTGGTAGCCAATGCAATCATAAAAATATCATTAGTTTTCCTTCAGGATTTTTATTATTTATTAAAGTAGATTTTCTGTGTATTATTTATTTAATAATTTGATACATATATTTATTTTGGAATATTTTTGTTTAGAGAAATAAAGTAGAGAATGTAATAATGAGAAATAAAAAGCGATATTATAGGATTTAAATATATATTCAACGTAGTAAAATCAGAAAATTAAAGCTTCAGAAATTTAATATTCCTTTCATACGTCATATGACCAGAAAATAGCAGCATAAAACCTTCATCAAAATTTTGAAATTTGAAGGTTTTATGCAGGAAAACTGCAGTTTTTTTTGAAGATCTGTAAAATTAAAGGTTTTTGTTTCAATGTCCTTCATAAAAACTGCAAAAAACCTTCAGAAAAACCTGCAAAAAACCTTCAATTTTTAACCATGAAGGGAAAATGCAGATATTTTAAAGGTTTTATACAGGAAAATTAAAAACCTAAAAAAAAACTGCAGTTTTTTGTTTCAATATCCCTTATAAAACCTGCAAAAAAACCTTAATTTTTAACAATTTTGATGAAGGTTTCATGCTGACTTTTTTTTTGCTGGTGTGCCTCGGTGTTTTTTTTGTTATACATGCTAAACCTTGTTTCGTCACTAATTGTATATATCTCTACCATTCACCTATTCATTTAACCAACTCTTTCGTTACAAACACATGTACTTTTTCTTCTATATGTATTTTTGCATTCATATGTGTATTCATATATCTACAGGGTGGATTTAATTAAAGTATCCTTGTTTAGATTAATGTAGGGAAATTATAGTGGTTATACGAAAGGTCAAATTTCCAAAAATTTTGGAACATGTAAACGAATCACTTGAAATAAAAAGTTCCAAAAATTGCGGATAGGGGAATATATGTCGATGTGAACAGTCCAAATAGTTGGGCGATGGTCATTGTTTGGTTGTATTATATTTATTTATATTCGTATGATAAAAACATTATTTTTGCCGAACTGCTTTGTTTATATTTTAAATTAGTCGCTTAGCTTTAGTACACTGTAAAACAAAGGTACTTAAAAATAAGTACCTATTCGTGTTTCTTTGAGTACAATTGAATTGTAACTGAGCGATGATGTACTCAAATTTAAGTAACAGTACGTTCTCAAACATGATTAGTGTGATTTAATACTACTGCTCAAACGACATGACAAACTTAAAATAGTTGTTCAAAAGATGTTTTTTTATTTATATTCTTTGATGTCGATGGCTAAATGAAAACTGAGTTATCACAACTCAATTTTCTTACTTCTCATTCTTTTTTCGCATCTTATTAAAAATATTTCTGTTTATAACCCCTTCAAATCGCCCTGGTAATTTAACGGATAAGGCACTGGTCTGAGGTTTCCGAGAATCTGGGATCGATTCCCGGTAAGTTTTAGTTGTAATTGTTGATATTTATTGGAAGTGATTTGTGGAGGCAGCCTTGTAACGATGCTTATCGAGCGATCTTGGAACGTGTTACTAACTCCGTTTTAGGGTCTCGTGGCAATATTAGTGCCCCCCCCCCCTGTTCCCCCCCTCGAGTTGGGGATGGTTGTTTTTGGAAGAACAGACATACTGTCTGCTTCTCATCTGCTGAAGTGAAGATGCTTGTTTGGTCCTCTTAATTAACTTAATTGTAATTTTAAACTTAATATGCCTAATTTAATTTAAATACTTAAATCTAATTTATGCCAGTCTTTCCTCTCACGACGTCACAGCCTATGTAGGCAAGCATATGCTCTCTTTACTCGTTGAAGTACTCATTTTGAGTATTTGTCATTTTCAAAATTGAAACATGTATTCGGAGCCATGATAATTATCGAATGTATTCAAAAATGAGTACATTTCATTTTTGAGTACCTGTTTTTAACAGTGTAGCAAGCAACACACAAAGTAGTTAAGCATAGCTAAAAAATGGTTTATTATGTGTAATTAAACAACTAAACAATGGACATCGTCCAACAATTGGTAACCACTCTCTACTCACTCCCCTTACCAAATAATATATACCCGAAATTCCAACTAGTGGATTGTAATAGTCGAAACCATTACCCCCAAATCACAGGTTCCCCAAGCGAATCGACCCGCACCTCTTGTATAACGTGACATTTAGAGCTTGTCAGTTTGAGTCAATTACTGCTTGTCAATGTCGCGGTGGCCGCCCCGGGGCCTTTAAAACCACAGTCGTCTGCGTGTGTCACGGTTCCGAGTGACTTCACTTCGGACCACCCCCCTTCGTTCGCATGCACGGGATGTTTCCGATGGCCAACTTTCACTCCCGATTTTTCTGTCTTCACTCATTACGCGGGAGAGGGACTGTCAGCAGACAGGGAAGAAGGCCTTTTGTTTGCATAATGGGCGAAGAAACTGCGGGGTAATGGGAAATTACACAATCACGTGACGGAGGATGACCGACCTGTAATGGTTGCTTCTGTGAGATCTTCCGTTTCGGAAACATGGGGGAGTTTATTCCCCTTTTAAATTAAGGTTGTTTTTATTATGGGGATATATTGGAAATTTTCCCTTTTTTTCGGAACAGTGGTTCTCAACCTGCGGTGCGCGTACCCCTGGGGGTACGTGGCGGTTCGGTTAGGGCAGTGGTAGGCAAACTCATTAGTCAATAGAGCCAAATATCAACAGTACAACGATTGAAATTTCTTTTGAGTGCCAAATTTTTTAAAACTTAATTGACTATTTAGCTAGGTATCTTTTTTTCGGAACGGTGGTTTTCAATCTGTGATGCGCGTACCCCTGGGGGTACGTGGCGGTTCGGTTAGGGCAGTGGTAGGTAAACTCATTAGTCAACAGAGCCAAATATCAACAGTACAACGATTGAAATTTCTTTTGAGGGCCTAATTTTTTAAACTTAATTGACTATTTAGCTAGGTACCTTTTTTTAAGAACAGTGGTCTTAACCTGTGGTGCGCGTACCCCTGGGGGTACGTGGCGGTTCGGTTAGGGCAGTGGTAGGCAAACTCATTAGTCAATAGAGCCAAATATCAACAGTACAACGATTGAAATTTCTTTTGAGTGCCAAATTTTTTAAAACTTAATTGACTATTTAGCTAGGTATCTTTTTTTCGGAACGGTGGTTTTCAATCTGTGATGCGCGTACCCCTGGGGGTACGTGGCGGTTCGGTTAGGGCAGTGGTAGGTAAACTCATTAGTCAACAGAGCCAAATATCAACAGTACAACGATTGAAATTTCTTTTGAGGGCCTAATTTTTTAAACTTAATTGACTATTTAGCTAGGTACCTTTTTTTAAGAACAGTGGTCTTAACCTGTGGTGCGCGTACCCCTGGGGGTACGTGGCGGTTCGGTTAGGGCAGTGGTAGGCAAACTCATTAGTCAACAGAGCCAAATATCAACAGTACAATGATTGAAATTTCTTTTGAGAGCCAATTTTTTTTTAATTTAATTGACTATTTAGCTAAGTACCTTTTTTTTCGGAACAGTGAATCTCAACCTGTGGTGCGCGAACCCCTGGGGGTACGTGGCGGTTCGGTTAGGGCAGTGGTAGGCAAACTCATTAGTCAACAGAGCCAAATATCAACAGTACAACGATTGAAATTTCTTTGGAGAGCCACATTTTTTAAACTTAATTGACTATTTAGGTAGGTGCATTGTTATTAACTTAATAAAGGTACTCCTAAGCTGCCCTTTGCTAAAAACGTTCTCAATCTGATTGAGGTACGTTCGTTGAGGTTTACCCCTTCCACCTCTTCATCCACACTCGCCCTGTATACTTGTTTAGTCTATCTCCTTTCGTTCATCCTCTCTATATGTCCAAATCACCTCAACATACCTTCCTCAATCCTTAGCACTACCTACATCTTCTTTCACTCCACAACGCTCCCTAAAATTAACTTAATAAACTTTACTTAAAGTTTTAAGTTTTTGTTAAATTATAGGTAGATTAAATAACACTTGCAATCATACTTATTAACGATATTATTTATTGATAAAATTAAATTGTAAGGTATCCATAAACTTAAATCCTAACATGACTGACAAAAACTAATGTGAACAATGGGCTTGCATTTCCCTTGGAAAGTTTGAGTAAGTCAATGTTTGTACGTTGTTCTTATTAATTTTGGGCTATGAAGTTTAATGGTGCATGGGCCATTACGTTTCAATCGCACTATACGTGCGCACCCCGCAATTGGTATTTTGTGGAAGAGCCACACTCAAAAGGCCAAAGAGCCGCATGTGGCTCGCGAGCCGCGGTTTACCGACCACTGGGTTAGGGATATACAATGATAATTTTAGTAATGGAGGAAAACACCTGAAATAAAAATAATGGATATAATAAGTAAAATCGAAAATAAAAACGTGTGTCATCAATATGAGTTGTTTACCAGCTAACTTCAGAAATTAATTAACTATTAATTTTCTAGCTAATCTAAGAAAATTACTGCCTAAAAACAACTTTTTCGTGTAGGAGGATGCATGAGAAGGTATATGAGAGAAGGGAATTCACATAAATTAGAAGTTTTATCAAGGGGTACGTGTGAGAAAAAAAAGGAAGAGAACCACTTGTTTAACAGATAATCATAACCAAATTTAAATAGTATATAAATCAAACTTCCCCAATTCAATGGGCTATGTAACGGCTGGTCAAAATTACATAAAATTGGAACAACAGACGTTCTGATCATGTACTCGACATTTCTTTTAAAATATACATAAAGTTGCTGGAAGAACCTTCGAGCATGAATTGGTTGTAGTAGAGCGAATGTGACGACATAATCGTGAAGCCAACATCTCAGACCGAATGGCCTCAGACACGTGACTTCTTTTCAAAATTTAGGAATGATAAAAGCGTTCGCGATTGACTTGTGATATGGATATAATAGTAAATCTGTCAATTCACGAAGTTCAGGATATTTTTATGAATGAGTTGGAAAAAAATTATGAATGGATGATGTAATAAACCACGTGTCTGACGCCATACTTGTTGGTCTCACTTTGATGTTAGCTTATGTTGTTGTTCGAGATTTTAACCTTATGTTTTCTCTACTATGAAGGATCCATGCTCGAAGGGAAGAACACACATGGCAATATCTTCAAATTACTATCTTGATAAAAGAGAAAAACAGGTGCTGTCCAAGAAAGAGTTTCCAGTAATTTGAGGTACAACGGCAAAGGTACAATTGTGCGACATGTAATGTTATATAAAGCCTCATGTCTTCGAGTTTTAGTAAAAGTTGTACAAAAGTCGCCGATAGACTGAGTTCCATCCCAACTAAACTATGAGGTCTTGTTGAACATTTTAATGTTAACGTACTAAAAACTTAGTGCAACGTCTGTCATTCGCTTTCGTCTCACTAATCATTTGTATAGATTGTTAAGAAGTTTCGGTTCTACAGAATAAGTTTCACTAGTGTTACAGCTCCGTCTGTCGGTGACTTTTTGAATTTTTTAAATAGGGAGTGTAGGATTCGAAGTTTTTATTGTAAAACTTTACTATATGTAATTATTATTCATACAACGTTCTACATAGTTATTTGAGACGGACAGTTTAATTTCGATAGCTTTTATCGTATTTTAACGACGTTTGGCATTTTGGTATAGAATGGTTGTTTTTAATTTTTATGGGATGCTGACTGCAAAATGAAATAAATGAAGTTATTTCCAATAATGGGGGTTGTTACATATTGCATTTTAATACTAATATTTTAAATTCAGCATATATTGCATATTAATTAAAAAAAATAACATAAGTTGCTCTTGTAAAGTAAGTTTACTAATTAAATCAATAATTACAGTTTGAAATTTCTTAAGAAGTATTTTAATCATTATAATTTTCTGTAGAACTGTTTGTTTTAAACTTTACCCATATATTATATTAAGTTATTATTTTTCGAATGTATATTGTTGCATTTCCGATAGATGGCGCTGATTTCTATGTATATTTTCTGGTTTTTAGTTTTTTTTTATTATCAAAATACTTTATAATATGATGTTATTTTGACTGTAGTAAATACTTTAAAAAAAATAACTTTCTAAAGATTTTCAAGAAAAAAAATTTAGCAATTTCAGATATTTTAAAAAAGATTCATAAAACGAAACAAGCAAATGAAAATATTAAAATAAAATTGCATGTTTCCCTTTTCAGTTTTATTTGAAATAACAATTGATATAAGTGTCACTTTTGTTATTGGTTGATGTACAGTTTTTAAATATCGTACATTTTATAAATGAGTCAAAAATTAAATATTTTTAATTTAATTGTTATATACTACACATAATATTCTGTTTTAGCACTGTAGTCCTGTAGTACTGTCCCTCTGTAACTACATAACTAAAGAGCTGTTGAAGACATTGGAAATTTTTATAAGTAATAAAAATATAATTTAAATAAACAAATAATAGTATTATGAAAATGTTGATAATATAATAATATATAAATTCGTAAAAGTGAATGTCAGTTTCAACCAGGCCACTCGTTTAATTAAAAAAAAAATTGTGATTTCTTTTTTAAAAAATAGTAAATTTTTGCAGAATTATAGCGAACGTCTATCATTTCATAATTTGAAATGTTAGTGCAAGGTTAATATTTTTTAAATTATTCACATATTGATCCAGAACTTTTTATCTTCGTCAGAAAAGTATTTTGCTAGTATATTTATAAATATATTTTTTTTTGTCAAACTATGCATTAGCTGAACTTCTTTACATTTTTACTTAATATTTTAAGCTGGTAAGTATTTTGAATCGGTACACCTGTTAAAGAATAAAGGGAATCCCTTAATGTTGCAATTTAAAACTTTACGTCAGGTTATTACTTTTAATGAAAATAACCGGATCATTAATTTTTGCTGCACAGTAAGTAATACTAAACTTTTAAATTATCAATTGAAGCAGATTAACGTGTATAAGAATAAAAGTTTTAAGTTTCGCCAAGTACAAGTTTCATAGTATGTTAGGTATACATCATATTTTTTACTTCGTCGTTGAACTATTGCCCTTTTACATTAAATATTTGTGTGTGTTTTTTCTCGTGTATACATTTAAGAAATCGCGTTTTCCAAATAAATATAGGATTTTTCTTAAAATTACATGTTGCACACACAGATAAGTTAAATTTTTACACACAAAACATACAAATAAAATATATAAAAAATTAAATATTGATATTCTTTAATTAAAGGAAGAAGTTGAACATATACTTTACATTATTTTAATTATTTTCTTGGATTTAATTTCATTATCTGAATAGAAGTTAAAATCTTTTAAAAGAGAAAGCTTTGCTTGAGTAAAGAGGTATAACTAAAAAAATTAAGTTCCTATTGTGCAAAAACAGTATCTTGTATGCAAATAATACAGCAGGCTCAGTAACATACAATTTCATAATAAACGAATACTTAGTATGATCCCTTAAATTTAAATATTAATTCTTTTTAGTATTCCTTTACGATAAAAATTTATTTTAATTCAAAAATATTCAATTGAATTTCCTGGTAATATTTCAGGTGCAATTGAGTTTTTGATTGCTAAATTTATCATATAAAACATAATCTGTAATAACTTAATAGAATTTTTTAATAATTTTACCAAAGTTATTTAAGCAACTCAATTACTCAGTACATTGTAAATCAACATTTAAATCATAATAATTAATTGTTCTTATACACTTGAAGTTATCAAAATATTTCTTATTATATGCAATAACATTGTAATGTTTTTTAAAAGGTGAATTGAGGATATTTAAATAATTAAAAAGCATTTTTTATGTATTAAACATTTTAACACAACCATTTTGTGTCACCATTTTTGAGTGTTTTGGGATAGCATGATTAGCATGACTTCTGAGAATTGGGAATTAATTTAAAGCTATTTTTTTTTAAAAAGTGCCAAATTATAGTGTTTGTAAATTGTGGCACGATAATTTTGCAGGATTTGTAATTAAGTAATTCAGAGTAAATGATCGCATTGCGTATTTGTATTGCTATTTATACCATGATTTGTGAATTTCTATTATATGCACATTTAACTTCTTTTTACTATATTTCGATTATTTTTCTACATTACTACTTCATGTACGAGTGCAGTGTAATATAGCATATCTTTAAACTTAAATAGTCGTTATTGTTTCATTTCAGCATGTTCATTCTTCATTATTTGTCTGTGAGAATTAAGAGTTATGTTAAAGTTATTCGTATTTAAAAAAAATAGCACACAAGTATTGTGAATATAAATTGTGATAGGGTAATATTAAAGGATTTGTAATTAAGTAATTTAGAGTAAATGATTGCATTGCGAACATATATTGCAACATATGTATTATGATTTGTGAATTTCATTGATATGCCCATTTAACTTCTTTTTACTCTATTTTGATTATTCTTTTACATTACTACTTCATGTACATATACAGCGTAATAAAGTTTAGCTTTAAATTTAAATAGTCATTATTGTTTCATTTGCACATTTTTAAGAATATTTTATTTATATAATTTTTACGTTTATTAGAAATCTTTTTTGATTATTGGAGCAAAATATTTCCGTATCTCAGCTACCTCATAAAAATTTTATAGTAGAAATTGAAATAATTTCGAGAGACCAAAATAATACCTTTATAAAAATTTATTAAATATCCTACTACAATAAATAGTTCATCCTATTACAATAAATAATTTTTATTTGAAATAACTACATAGTGTTTTAATAAATAAATAAAAAAATAATAGCAACCGAAAGAAATCCTAAAGCAGAAGAGACACAACTAAATCTAAAAAGTGAAAGAACCATTGTAGACATTATATCTTTGACACCCTCTAAAAATTATACGCTCCTTTACAAGAGAGGGACGCAGTCAAAGGGGGGGGAAAGAGTTCGTACTGACTAGATTCGCACGAACTGTGATGGATAAGTTCATGCTTGTAGCAGAACTCTTTGACATACTTTCTTTATGAAAGATTGTCCCTTTGGCGATGCATCAGAAATAACTTAAACCACTTGAGGCAACAGAGATCTTCATGCAGGATACTGCCTGACAGGCCGAATTGGCGATGTCCACTCGTTTAACGACGGAAGTGGAATCCCAAGAGACCATCGAAGTCATGAAGACCCTTGTCCAGGATGTCTGCTCTTCTGTGGTGGCCATGGCCATGATGATGACCGTGGTGATGACCATGATGATGCCCGTGATGATGTCCGTGGTGGTTTTCATGATGGTGTCCGTGATGGTGTCCATGATGATGTCCGTGGTGGTGACCGTGGTGATGTCCGTGGTGGTGTCCGTGGTGATGACCGTGGTGGTGTCCATGATGGTGTCCGTGGTGGTGTCCGTGGTGATGTCCGTGGTGGTGTCCGTGTTTGTGATCATGGTGGTGTCCGTGGTGGTGTCCATGGTGGTGTCCGTGGTGGTGGCCATGGTGATGTCCGTGATGGTGACCATGGTGATGTCCGTGCTTGTGAGCATGGTGATGTCCGTGGTGATGACCATGATGATGGCCGTGCTTGTGGTCATGGTGATGTCCGTGATGGTGACCATGGTGATGTCCGTGATGGTGACCATGGTGATGTCCGTGCTTGTGTGCATGATGATGTCCGTGGTGGTGGCCGTGATGGTGTCCGTGCTTGTGATCATGGTGATGTCCGTGATGGTGTCCATGATGATGTCCGTGCTTGTGAGCATGGTGATGTCCATGATGATGACCATGATGATGACCGTGCTTGTGGTCATGGTGATGTCCATGATGGTGATGATGACCATGATGATGACCGTGGTGATGACCATGCTTGTGAGCATGATGATGTCCATGGTGATGCCCGTGATGATGACCGTGTTTATGGTCATGATGGTGTCCGTGGTGATGCCCATGTTTGTGAGCGTGATGGTGTCCATGATGGTGACCATGCTTATGATGGTGATCATGTCCATGTTTATGATGATGTCCGTGTTTGTGATGATGTCCATGGTCATGTTTGTGGTGATGGTGGTGATGATGGTGGTGTTCACTCTTGTCCTTAATAACTATAACTTCTTTTCTGCAATTAAAATATATATATTTTTTATTTTACTTACATGTCAAAATGCAATTGAAATTTCCTATCATACATTATAATTATTAATTTATAACTTCAAAATATACATTCATTAATATATCACTTTATGCAATGTTAGTCCATGTTTTCTTTTTAAATCTATAATTAATTTAATTTTCCGAAAAGAGTAACTGCTTTTAAATACAATAATAATTTTAGATGGTATTAATATTCATGTGTTATTGACAAAAGTGCGCATGTTAATAATTGACAATTTATTCCTACAATAATATTTTTTTTAATCAAAAGTAAGTTATGATACAAATTTAAAATGTTGAATATTTAACCCAATTCAGTTTGATTGAAATAATGTAGTTTACCCATGGTGATGATGAGGTTCCGGTAACGCTTCCGGTTCAGGTTCAGGATCAGCCGCTACGTAGCAGACTGCAGCCACTACGAGCAGAAAACAGAGCTTCACCGAGACTGACATCTAGAAATAATAATTATAAATGTAATTATACAATTATGTAAGTATATTAGTTTCAATAAAAATTAATGTACATTGAATAACTATTTTTAATGTATGTGTTATATTCTAATTTTTATACCAAAATGTTAAATTAATATGCAGAAAATATTTCGCAGATCAGTCGATATTTTTTGCAGTGTTCAAGAGGTTAGGAAAAGTAGTTAAATTTATCAATAATCATATATTTATTTTATTTTTGATACTGTCAAGTACTTTTAACGTTTAAATGCATAGTGTAAATCAAGTGTTACATCAACATTATTTTAAGGTTTATGTACTTTCTATTGTTTATAATTTAATTGTGTTACTTAGCTAATTCAGCATTAATTGAGACTCAGGAATTATTTAGTTATAAATTTTAATTAAATTTATTTTATAAAACTGATGCTGAGTTATGTTTTACTGGTTATTCAGTAACTCTGAATGCATTGAATGAAAATGAATTTGCATTTAACAGTAAAACAGTTTCCAGTTTTAGAGTACTTAAATATTTGGACTTATGCATATTTGAATTTGTGTTTTTTGCAAATGACACCTGTAAAATGTTTCATGTTGTTACACTGGTTTATATCAACTGTGTGATTAAATTAACTTTTCTTTTTTTAATTTCTTTAAAAAATTTGTATAAAATTATTTAAATATTTAGCATGCTTATCTTTTACATCTTTCATAAATTTCATTATTATCACATTTTAAAAATGACATACAAAAATATATTACAATTAATAATAAATATATTTGTACCTAATTACTTAATACGGAATGATATAATCATCAGGAAAATTCTATCTTCACTTTAATTTTCTAAGATTTTAATCTATAAATTACATTATCGCATGCTGTTATTTCGAATCAAAATAAATCCACCCCAATTCAATCAAATCACCTCAAAAGGAAATCAAAACTCAATTCAATTCAACCCATATCTCAATTCGAAATTCTCACTTCATCACCCTTGCAAAAGCCCATCGAAGAAAGGATTAAAAAGTCAAATCACGCGACTGACGATCGCCCCCCCCCCCATCTCCAACGAGAAAGTGAAACATCGTTCAAGATGGCTGCCCTCGCGTGACCAGGACATTTGTGGACTTGTAGTTACTTTTCTGCTTGACTGGCGAGAATAAAGTAATTTGTGCCGTCTGTCCGTATGCCAGGAGAGATATCGCGCTGTTCGACCGGAAGCGTAAACTTCCTTTTAGGTGAGATGTAGATTAACCAGTGGGAGATGTCCCTTTGGTGAGGTAGATTAGGGTTAGTTTAGTTTGGAATTAGGAAATGTCAGTTAGTCATGCGTTGGTTTAGTTTTGGTGACGTTAGATGATGTCATTTGGTGTTGTTTTTATGCATAATTGGGTACACATGTCTAGTTTCCTTTTAATTAATACTAATTAATTTCTGTTAAGAAAGAATAGTTGAATAGTTTAGATTAAAAATGGGTTTATTAGATTAAGTAGGCATATTTTTTTTAATTACTAGTGAGTAATAATTTTTTTTATTAAATCTAATTTTACTTATTTCGTTTGTGTCGTCATCGCGAAATGAGCTTGTTGGTTAAATGTGTTTATTGAAAATATTAAAATGTATATTGCCAAAATGAAATAGAATTTCAAAATGTTAAACTGGTCATGGGAATTTAAAAAAAAACAAAAAAGTATATAACAGATAGGCATTTTTTTTAAGATAGGATAATTATTTAAATAATACTTATAATTTTTTTTAATTAGTATTTTAAAATGTTTTTAAATATAAAAATGTAATTAATGCAACATCAAAATAAATGAATTAATATAACATTATATTAAGTTTATTTATCTAAATATGCAGTTGTGTTTTCAGAATTTTCATATTCATTATACCATTTCAAATATATTTAATATATATATACTGATAATTTTTTTTATGATTTTACATTTATTAAAGTAAAATATATAGACATATTTAATTTTTTTTTTAGAAAAACTAATAAGGTAAATTATTAATAAATTGTATGAATTTATTTAAAAACTATTTCTGTATTATATTTCAAAGACAAATGTAATATATTAAAATATATAATATTTATGAAATAAGCAAATATTTTAAACATATAGAAGAAAAATTTTAAGTTTATAAATTTATAACATATCAATTTAACTTTTAATTTTCAGACAGTAAAAAAATATTGAATTAAAATATTACAATTTAAATAAAAAAAATTATAAAAAATATAAATAAAAAATATAAAAAAATATATATAAAAAAAATAATAAAATTAAAAAAAATTAGTACTTGAAAAGATTAACCGTCCAGATTATAATTTACCACGAGTTTGAACAAAAAATAAAATACAATTCATAATTTTTTTTTAAAGCAGTTATTTTAAATATTTATAAATACATGACTTTGTAGTAATTTTAAATATTTATAAATACATGACTTTGTAGTAATTTTAAATTTTATAAAGTAAACAAATTTAATTTAAATGTTTATTTAACATATTATTAAAACAAATCAATTCATTTTCTCTTAAAAAAAATTATTAAAAAGACATATTTATATTTACTAAACCTTAGGAGTTTCAACCTGCCAACATATCAAATCAAAACAATACTTAACCAATCCTCAAATGCAATGAAATAAATCCAAGTTAAGAAACACACACCTTTGCAAAGAGATATCAGCCGACAGAAAATTATAAGATTTGTTGATCGAACCAAACGGTTCTCTGCTTAATCTGTCACCAAAGTCGAGTATATATACCTGGAGACACTTCGACTTCCTACCTGCTAAAGTACATGGTGCCATGTCCCTCAGCAGCCACATTTCCTCCATGTATCAGCCATGCCACGGTCCACCACATTTTCAGAAGACGAGCCGTCGATTCGAAACCGATGGAGAATTACAAAAATTAAATAATCTCCAACGAGAAAAAAACGACCGTTTTCGACTTCCTTAACCTTTACTTCCGTTCCGCCTTCGTTACATATTAAGTACAATGTTTATCGATATTCAAATGTCATGTTTCGTTGATTTTTTTCGGATTTTTATTACTTTTCATTTTCATAATTCGATTGTTTGGTGGTTAGCGGAACTGGTTTCGGATGTCACTGAGTGGGCTGTTACAGGTTAAGGTACAACAGGTGCGGATTAGGGGGATGATTGTAACAATCGTTTTTATTGAATTTTGTGATGTGATTTGTAATGGAAATGCTCACTTGTGGTCTGTGTAAGTAAATCTTTTTGTTAGTTTCAAAGGAATTGACTCTGTACATTAAGCTAAGTATAAAAAATTATATTTCAAAATTATTTTAAATATTAAATTTATTGAATTATTTGGATCTTAAATTATTATAATAGTTTTATTTATGTTTATTTTTATAAAAAATGTCAATATTTCTCTAAGTCATATTTTTTTTAATAACATACACTCATTTGTAGGGATAAAAAAAATTTAGTAAATTAACTTTAATTATTAAATTTACTAAATTACTTGGATCTTAAATTATAATAATAGTTTTATTTATGTTTATTTTTAAAAAAATTGTCAATATTACTCTAAGTCATATTTTTTTTTTATAAAATACGCTCCTTTGTAGGGATAAAAAAATAATTTAGTAAATTAACTTTAATTATTAAATTTACTAAATTATTTGGATCTCAAATTATAATAATAGTTTTATTTATGTTTATTTTTATAAAAACTGTCAATATTACTCTAAGTCATAATTAAAAAAAAATACACTCATTTGTAGGGATTAAAAAAAATTAAGTGTTTTTTAAATTAAAACAAATGATTTTTAAATTAAAACGAATTTTTTAAAATTAAAACGAATGATTTTTAAATAAATATATTTGTTTTTTAAATGAATATATATTTTTTAAATAAATATATTTGTTTTTTAAATAAATATATTTGTGTTTTAAATAAATATATATTTTTTAAATAAATATATTTGTTTTTTAAATAAATATATTTGTGTTTTAAATAAATATATATTTTTTAAATAAATATATTTGTTTTTTAAATAAATATATTTGTTTTTTAAATAAATATATTTGTTTTTTAAATAAATATATTTGTTTTTTAAATAAATATATTTGTTTTTTAAATAAATAATTTGTTTTTTAAATAAATATATTTGTTTTTTAAATAAATATATTTGTTTTTTGAATAAATATATTTGTTTTTTAAATAAATATATTTGTTTTTTAAATAAATATATTTGTTTTTTTTAAATAAATATATTTGTTTTTTTTTAAATAAATATATTTGTTTTTTAAATAAATATATTTGTTTTTTATATAAATATATTTGTTTTTTAAACATATATATTTGTTTTTTAAAGAAATATATTTGTTTTTTTTAATAAATATATTTGTTTTTTTAAATAAATATAGGTAGTAGTTCTTAAACCCATTTTGTGGTCTAAGTGATAGAAAACAAGCTGAGTGCTAGTAGTTTAGAAAACGATCTTGACAAAAGACACTGTCATGAGTTAGAGTATCTGTTAGTTCTGTTAAACATGTTATGAAAAAATAAATTTATTTTTATAGTTTTGTTGCAGGTAAAATTTGACTTCTAAAGATTGAGTAATCTAAAATAATCTATTTACAAATAAAAGAAAGATATACTATATTGTAAATTGTTGATAATTTATTTGCGAAACATGTAATTATGACAGATCTTAAATAATTATATTTATTTTGAACTATCTTGAAAGTTTATTAGCATAATTCTTTTTGTTTGTAACTAGATTTGTACAACGATAATAAATATTCTAACATACAGTTTTTCATACACTTTATTTGATATCAAAACAATATAAATAGATAATTTAACACTGAAAATTGTCTGAAAAATAAAAATGCTTTCGAAAATGGACTAATTCATCATTTACTCTTGTTTTGTTTTATTTATAATATAACACCAATAATATTATAATTGTTGAATTATTTACAAATACATTAATATTAATATATTTCTAAGTTATCTTCCAGTATACTTTTACAGATAAACAAAGTAATTTTTTAATTATATTTTTTACTTTTAGTGACTACGATTGTCAGACAGCTGCAATGTTTTAAACTGAAATTGAAACTTAAAACTTTTTTGTATAATGATATATTTATAACATCAATGTGTATTAAAAGACTATTAGGCTTTATAGTATTATATAATATTATATTATAACTTTTTTGTAAACCAGTATGGTATTAATTTTATGTAACAAAAATTGCCAAAGAAATATTCAAACCCTGCAATTTCAATTCTACTTAGAAATACAACATACTTTTAATTTGATATAATATTGTTTTTTTGATATTTAATTATTAGCAAAAAAAAACAATTTTTAAAAAGCAGATATATAACAATGGACAAATATATATATATATATATATATATATATATATATATATATATATATATATATATATATATATATATATATATATATATATATATATATATATATATATATATATATATATATATATATATATATATTATTAAATTGTTTTCCTGTTAATATTCTTTACATTTCGAAACTCAATGAAATTATAATAATTAATTTCAATTCAACATAATCCATTTTTAATTCATATGAATCCGTATTATCTCTAAGTGGTCGCGACCTATTGTTTTTAATACATTTTCGTAACATATGAGAATTACAGACTTCAAAAGCAAAAATTAAATGATGTCAATAATACAGTAAAAATAAATCATATTAAAAAAGAATTAAGATCAATTACAGAGAAACTAACTTAATTAGACTATACAGTATAAGTGGAGCTCGAAACCAGTTACCGTGATTAACATCATTTCCTGAATTCGATTTTGCTGCTTTTTTTTCTTCCCTTTTTGCTCTTTTTTTACGGCTGCTTTTTTCTCTTTTGAGTTGTAACAAGAGAAAGTTTTAGATTTTCTCTAAGACGGATTAGTTTCTCTTTAGGTGTTTGCTGGGACTTTTTTTTTATTCACTCATCTGTTTGGCGTTTTCTTTGCTCGGTGAAGGAACGCGAAAAAGATGCAAATTAAGTTGCCGCCTGACAAAGAAAAGATCCAATTTGATGCGATGGTAACGATACAAAAATTCACACAAGAGTTCTTTTCTTTTTATTAGAAAGTGTCTTTTCAGGAAATCGTTTTTTGCTTGTTATTAAGAAAGGGGGACAAGAGAAAGTTTTAATTAGATGTTAATCACTAACTGGAATAATGCATTAATTATATAATATCATTAAGATATTTTTCTCAAACTCTTGAATATTTTATTAAGTATAATTATTATTTTGTAATTTATATAAGAATACATTTCCTGTTAGGCTTTTCTAAATTTTTGCGTTAAATTAATCTTAATTATTCAACCGTTCATTAAATTATAAATATATATTTGAAAGTTACAGGAAGCATTTGTAATATTTCTGAATATTTGTCTTTGTACAAATAACGATATAAAGACGCCGAAACAAATAAATAATTTAATAAAGTGTACTACTACGGTTCTTCTTATTGTTTTCAACTAGTATGTTACAATGAATTAATTTTTTTTAAATGACCAACATTTTTATAACTTAATTAGATTATAAATATATATTTGGAAATTGTTTTTGATTTAATTACTTGGAAATTATTGAATTTAGGATATATACTTTTTTTAAGATATCGACAAGTAATTAAATTTCCTTATTTTATAACGTATCTAATAATTCTTTCATGTAGTATTAGTAAAATGGGCCTTTGAAAAGATAATAACCAATAATAACTAATATAATGATTAGTGAAATGTGCCTTTAAATATAACAATAATTCCTAAAAAAATGTATTTTAAATATAACAATAGTTAAAAAATGTATTATATATTAATATTTTTAATTTTGAGAAACCTTTTTTAAACCTAATAATTTAGCAATAATTTAATAATTGTTGCAAGTTTTATACAAATATTAGTTTCAAACAGTATGTTGTTATTTTTGTCCTAAAATCAAGCAATTGTTTATCATCAAATCTTACATCATTAATTTTAATTGATGACAATTTTATCTCTTTCATTGCTCTACAATCCTTTATCATTTTATACTTATGACAGTTTAAACTTATATGATGTCATTAAAATAAATTTTATGAAAAAAAATATAAGTTCATGGAAGATAAATTATTTTGCCATTATCATTTTAAAACATAGTACTGATAGTTACTAAACTTTATGAATTATTAACTGGTCAGTAAATTTTAAGTAGTTGTCAGTAGTTTTAAATTTTTGTGCTTTCATTTTTCAGTAAGTCGATATTACACTCGAAAAGGTGTTAAAATTTATTGAATAATTTGATATATAAAATAACTTCTCGAATTTTTTATTTGTTAAAATAATATTTGGGATTCTTCTACACATGCGTGCGAAATTTTAGAGCGGTATCTATGTTTTTTAATGAGTTAATTAAGATTTTATGCAAGATGACAGGTCTCTTTCTCAAGGAACGAAACTCTTTAAATATACTTTTATCAGAGTTTGATTTTTCTTGATATTTAAGTTTTACGAAATGTTAAGTCTTTTTTATTATTAATGAAGAAATGTGTAATTTTTTAAGCTTATTGTATGTATATTGTAAATAGGCATCTATGAGTTGTAGTTTCTTTAAAAAAATTACTAAATTAAAAAAAATTGAGTTTTAAGGAAACTATTTGTATATTGTAAATAGGCATCTATGAGTTGTAGTTTCTTTAAAAAAATTACTAAATTAAAAAAAATTGAGTTTTAAGGAAACTATTTGTATATTGTAAATAGGCATCTATGAGTTGTAGTTTCTTTAAAAAAATTACTAAATTAAAAAAAAATTGAGTTTTAAGGAAACTATTTGCGTTGTTATGAATAACTATTTATATAAAAATCAGATACTTGTAGTATACAACATTTTAATGCCAATTATTGTGTATTGTGGTTCAAAGGATCAGAGGAAAAATGGAGTGGGGAAATAGAAATATTTAAAAAAGCCTTAGTGTTCTAAAAAAAGTAAAAAAATGAAAGAGTTTAAATTTAAAAAAAATGCAAACAATTATAGAAATTTGTATGACATATTCTTATATATACTTAAATAATAATGATGTGCTCCATCAATGAAGAATTATATTGAATTTTGATTTAAAAACTGATTAAAAAACTACAAATATATTTTAATTTAAACTTTACCCAACATTCTGACTTTACATATAGTATTTGATATAATAATATCTTGTGTTTAAAACAATATTTTAGAAGTGTCCTAATAAACGGTCTTGTTATTGTGAAAAGTTAAGAACTATTTTCATTGAAAAATAATCTTTTATAAATTCTATATTAAAATATTATAGAATAAAGCAATGGAAGTAAATTTTATCAAAATTTGTTAAGCATTTAAGAAACATTACAAATAAAAAATAACATTGAATACTATTAAACTTTGAAATATTATTTTCAATTCTTGAGAAAATACATAAATTAATTTGCATAGTTTCTATCAAAATCTTTTTATTTTATTGTCGACTAACTTGCACTGGTTATTTCAAGTTTAGATTTTTGATGTCTTAACACTTCAGGATATAAAAACAAAATAAAAAAATAAATAAAAAATCCATACAAATTTATATTTGCTTAAGTTCAAGAAAGTGAAATCACGCGTAACAAAGAATTTTATAACAAAAAATAATTCGTAAACCGTAAGAACTACCGTGTTATTTTGCACGCTAAGCAAAATATTTAATGTTTCATAAAACTACTTCACAACAAAAGATCATTTTTACAAGTTTTTATTTTTCATTTTTAGAGCTTGAGCCAAGTCGAGCAAAACAACACTCCCACAAAATTAACACTAATAAAGAATCTCATATAAACAATTGTCAAACAATTTATCAAAAACAATGCTTAAGGAATGAAAATACAATTTCGATTATAAATAATCAACAGCCAACCCGGTACGAATATCCGGAAGTTTTACTTAAGAAAATATTTGTTCTGGATCAGTGCGGAAATAAACGAGACAAGCTGACACGTGCTGTAGATAAATACATTTATGTCTCATTTTTAATATCTTATCCAATGCTTTATAAAGTGCGCTCATGCGTTAAGAAATTTAATCACAATTTATAAGATGCAGGATTAAAATACCTTAAATATGTAAACATAGCTCGGTTTCACAGTTTTGTTGTTTAAGATTCCATTTTTTAAAAATAAATTATACAAAGTTAAGGTTTTGGTAATATTTTAATATGAAACGATCCATATTAAATATTTGTTAATCTTTAAACTAGTTTCATATTTTTAACGTTTGCTGAATGGTTATTTGAGATAAAGTAATGATTCTAAGAATCTTTTATTTCCTTTATTACTTTATAACTTGCTACTTTTTACTTACTTTTACTTGCTTAGTTTAAACTTTTTAATTGCTACTGTTTACTTACTTTTACTTGCTTAGTTGTTACTTTTTAATTGCTACTTTTTACTTACTTTTACTTGCTTAGTTGTTACTTTTTAATTGCTACTTTTTACTTACTTTTACTTGCTTAGTTGTTACTTTTTAATTGCTACTTTTTACTTATTTTTACTTACTTAGTTGTTATTTTATAATTTGCTACTTTTTACTTACTTTTACTTGCTTAGTTGTTACTTTTTAATTGCTACTGTTTACTTACTTTTACTTGCTTAGTTGTTACTTTATAATTGCTACTTTTTACTTACTTTTACTTGCTTATTTGTTACTTTT
Organism: Troglohyphantes excavatus; assembly: GCA_963932185.1. Lineage (NCBI taxonomy): Eukaryota > Metazoa > Arthropoda > Arachnida > Araneae > Linyphiidae > Troglohyphantes > Troglohyphantes excavatus. The sequence goes on from OZ010666.1 coordinate 38,570,541, forward strand.
TAATTGCTGCTTTTACTTACTTTTACTTGCTTAGTTGTTACTTTTTAATTGCTACTTTCTACTTACTTTTACTTGCTACTTTTTAATATTTACATTTTACTTCCTACTTTTCCCTTCTATTTTTTACTTGCTACTTTTTACTTACTATTTAATCATTATTTGTATATTCGAAAATAAATGAAATGATAAATAATTTATATAATATATAAATTAAACAATCAATATCACAGTTTGTTTTTCGTTACACTTTAATAAATTTTAAATAAATATTTAATTTGTATAAAAATTGTGTCCTTATTTTGTAAAAAATTAATTTTTCAAATATATATCAAAAATTGAAATATTATTTTACACATTCAAAATTATAGTTATATTTGAGATTATTCTTAGTATTCTTAGTATTTAGGTAATTTATTTTATATGATATCCCTAATTCAAACATAGTTATCTTTAATATAATTGTTGCCGTGTAAGGGTGAAAGCCGCGTATCTGTAGATTAATTAATATAAATACACTGACTTGTTCAGTAAAAATGTTGAATAATTTCCAAAATTAGAGTTTTTTCACTTTCACTAGGGAATCGGCAGATACAAGTATTACAAATCGTGAAAGTGCGAAAACGTGTTCTATAAATATCATAAAATAATAAAATAATAAATGACAATATGTTTTAACAATTGTCAGTATTTCTTAGAATCTCAGTCGTTATTATACTCTCGCATTATAAAATCTGTTCGAAAACAGCTGGTACCTCTTTCGAGCAGCCGTTTAGGGCTTCTCACACCCTCTGAGCAATTGGTTTTAGAATCGCCATTAGTGGTTGTTAGTCATATTTTGCACTTAAGGGGGTCCGATACCTTCGACATTTTTTTCTTTATTTTTATACTTGTACAATCCAATTTTTTTTCTCTTTCTAAATATGCATAAAAAACCATTTTAAGACGCTCCGTTTTTTTTTTAAATTGCACATTTATTTTTAAATTAAAATTTTAGTAAATTTTTTAACAATTTTAAAATTCCTACTCCTTTTTTGTTTTTCAATATTTTGAAGCAATTTTTTTTTATTTAAGATCTTGAATAATATGTAAATAGATGTATGCATTCAAATTTTGATTCAGATACATCACTTTAAAAAAATAAAATATATTAGAAATTTTGGAAAAAAAATTGACGAAAAAAAATAAAATTCCATTTTAAGTGGCTTTAAAAAACAAATTATGGTAAAAATAGGAAATCTGAATGCATACATCTATTTAAAATATATTTATCTTGCTATACACACAAAAATTATGATTTTAAGTATAATAGTAAAAAAGCCTTAGCATTTTTAGTGTTCATTAAATTTCAAAACCACGAACAGAGATATTTGCTTCTAAAGTTTACATATGATACAACTATGTTATAGGAACACATCATTAAAACATTCATAACTAAAAAAGTAATAGGAATTTTTTGAAGCAGTTTTTTGTGAGTTATTAAGATAAGTTTGAATATTATTTTTTAAATATAAAAAAAAAATGACTTTTTTTGCGAATTTTGGGTATCGGACCCCCTTAAAAATTTCAGTTTTACGAGCGGCATGTTTCAATAAGTTGTCTTTTTTGACACCTAAACAAAAATAACCAATTATTTAAAAAATTAAATATTTATAATTTTTAAATATTTAATTATTGCTAGCAGTTTTTAATTTTCTATAATAATTAAACACACTCAAAATAACCCACATCTTGCTGACTTAGTTGATCATATGATCATAAGTTGTTTCAATATTACACGCCATACTTTAATTCATAAAAATACTGTATATTAAAATTCTGTTCTAGTATGTTTAATCTATATATATAAATGCGAAATCCCCACTCATTCACTCATCACTAATTATCCCACTTACCGTATACCTATGAAGATGAAATTTGGCAAATTTGTTACTTATAACTTAAATAGGAAAAGTAAGCTATTTTTATTCAAATCGAACGTATTTAAGGGGTTGTAAAACCCCTTTTTCGATGTTTGTAGCGACGTTAGTTTGGGTATCTACAGATCTAAAAGACCTAGAGTGCCGAAATTTGGAGCACAGATGCATCTTGGGCTCTATGGGTGCACTAAGAAAGGATTTTTAAAAATTCGAACTCGAACTGCCAAAATAACGATTTTTTAGAAACCTTCCCATAAGATTAACATGGAGAACATGTAACAATGTAAAATATAAAATTGAAACAATGGAAAATTTTAATATTATGTAATCAGGAGCATTCTGATTGGCTGATGACTAAATATCGCCAAAATATTGCCAAATAAATAAAACCTACGCCAAGTTAATAAAAACATTGCCAAATAAATTAAAATTTCACCGAATGAATAAAAAATTTCGCCAAATGAATCAAATATTGCCAAATTAACTAACATATGATCATATTTGTAAAAATAACATAATAATGGCAAAATTAGTGTCAAAAAATTATAAAATATATGTCAAAATGGTGAAAATATGATTGGATAACGGGATATTCCGTACTACAACAACTATGAAAATTAAATTTGGCGTGGAGCAAGGCATTTTAAGCCAAAATTGCTCACTAAGAAAGGATGTTCATTTTCAAAAATTCAAACTCTAACTGCCAAAAGTAAAAATCCTTGCCACTTATCCACTGACTCATCACTAATTTTATAACTTTCTGTATACCCAAGAAGATGAATTTGACAGAGTTGTTACTTATATCTTACACAGAAAAGTAATCTATGTTGTAGGTAGAAGCAATTCTGTACCGTAATAATTGGTTCATGAATACTTTGGACCCTACGTGGTAGGAAGGTCAGAGTGTATAAATGGTCAATCTGATTGACGCGGCCTACCTTCCTCTACTCCATGTTATGTCATTTATCCACGAAGGCTGATTTTCCATAGAGTTATTGGAGTGGAAGTGTATACTGCCTGTCATCAAGGGTGACATTTTCCTTCATGCGGTATAAAGATCAGAGGGTAAAATGGGTTAACAAACGACCTGATCGACGCGACTCACTTTCCTATACCATGGTAGGTCATTTATGGCCCATAACACGATTCCCCTGGGAGTAATGTGAACGAAATAGCCTGCAGTTAAGGGCGATATTCCCTTCACGGTCAGCGGCGGAATGGGTTAATAATCGGCTTGATCGATGCGGCCTACCTTTCTTTATATGAAGGTATGCCTATACGAGTAGTTATGTGGCGGAATCAAAAACTGTTGTCAGAAAAGTTGGTTTGCGTAAATCTTCTGTAGTAGTGGGTAGGGGATTGATACGATTTTTTTTAAAAAATTGATTTGAAGTTCAATGAAGTAAAAAATATGATTTATTTTTTATTTAAAAAAGTTAAATATTTAAAAAGTGCGGGGACAAAATCTAAAAAAAGTGCGGGGACAAAATCTAAAAAAAGTGCTGGGGAACCATCCCTCCTCGCTTATTGATAAGGTTTACCGTACAAAAGAAAAAATATGAAAATCTTGAATTTGGCAAATGAACCTTTTAAAATTCTTTTTCGTTTTTTTTTCTTCTTATATTTTTACCAATTTGTGAAACTTAACGACAAATGTTGACATAGGTGTCTAATAAAACTTTTTCAGATAATTTTTATTAACATTTATAAGAGTTCTTCCCGTTTAAATCTTTGGGATGTTACTAAAGGTTAAAATATGGATGGTGATCAACGGGAGTAATGCATGTATATCCACGTTATTGTGTAGACAACTTCATATTAGCTATCTTTCCAGTTCTTGCAGGACCTTGCCAATAAAATTTCGTTTTAAATTAGTACTTTTAATACTGTGGTTCCCCCTCATGGGTGACAAATTAAGAATATTGTTTATTTCGCTATAAATATTGTATTTGTATCAATTTTGTAATTTATTTTTTTCCCGTGCGTAGAACGGGTATTTCAGCTAGTTAAAATATAATTTAAAGTTATATTTATTAAAATAAGCAAGATAACAAAAACATTTAATCGTATTCTACAAAATTAATTTAAATTTTCTCACAAAGAAGACAACATTTCGGCAGCTCAGAGGGCCAACACCACTAATTAAAAAAAACCAAAAACAACTGTTACTCCCAAATCCCAAGTTTAAAGTCTTATTTTCACCGGCAGAATTTCACATCAGAATTTTCTAGTTCCGTTAGCATCCGAGTTCCCGTGAAAATGAAATATGCATGCCACACTTCACTCCGACTCGTGTCTTCTTTTCAGCGTTACCTCATCCCTGTGTTATATTTACTCTTCCCCGAGATAAATCCCATCCCTGCTCCTTCACAGCGGACGGGTTCCTTATCAGGTAAAAAGGCCTTCCTTTCCCCAATCCCCGGCACTTTTCCCTTGAATCTCTTCGGCTAGACATGAAACTCACGTTAACCCATTCTTTCAGTCAAATGGGTTCACGTAGACAGGGATCCCCTTGAATGAAAGTCCGCAAGATTTGAGATAAGATACTGGGATAAAAACAACCGGAATTGTGAGTCTTGGTTTTTCGGGGGGTGGACGATGGTCTATTGGCATAATCGGCTTCCTTCGTCTTGTTGTTTTCTTATTCTGGGGATGGGGTGGGCCTTTGCTTCAGTGGTTCGACTCCGATTTAGATAGCGCATAAAAGAAGCGGAGTAGGGAAGTGGTATTAGCGTCATCCATTTTTGGTCAAGCGTTATGCAGGTAGCATTGAAGTATTGCAGAAATTGTATACTAATAACGTATTGTAGACAAGGTACTATCTACACTTTTTATTTTTTTGAGACTTTTTAAATCAAAGTTTTATTGTATATTATTTTAAATAATATAAATGAGCAATATTTCACAAAAAAATCCGTAATTGTTTGTATTAAATTCAAAATTTAAACTTTTTGAAATTTTTAAAACGTTATTGCATTTTTTATAAAAAAGTATTTATATTTTTTTTACCAATATTTATTCCTTTGAACTATGGTGCATAAGACTTAGCATTAAAATTTTGTATACTCTATTTGTTCGAGTTTTATATAAATAGCTATTCATAATAACAAAAAAGTTTTCCTTACAAATAATTTTTTTAACTTTAGTTATTTAAAACAAAACTACTACTCATACAGCATATTCGCATGCCAATTTATAATATACACATATTTTACAATATGCTTAAAAAATATAGATTTCTCCATTAATAATAAAATAATAAGCCTTGGTTTTACGAAAAGCATACCAAGAAAACACAAACTACGAAAAAAACCGATTTAGTTTTGTTTCTTGAAACACATACCTACTATCTAGCACAAAATTGTAAATAACTCATTAAATTACATAAATAGAGTTCTAAAATTTTGCAAGCATATATAGATGATTCCAAACTATAATTTTAGAAAAAAAAATCGGGAATATTATAATTTTTTTGGGTACTGTGGTCTTCTTAAATGTAAAAAGAATGCATGACGTGGGCTAAGAATGCTTCCCACCATTACAAAAACTTATTAAAAAAAAATTATTAGATAAAAAACTATAAGACAGTTAATTAGTTTGAAAACTGTTTACCATTTGGAGACATGATTTTGATTCCGAAAAAAAAATCTTTTGAAAATTCTAGACCAAATTAGTCACCTTCTTTTAACAAAATTAATTGTTTCATGACTTATTTGAAATGAACGTCTTGCTTAAAATTAATAATTTAGGTAAGTAACTTTAACTAATCTAACTTAATTGCGTTTTGCTTAATTATAAGAGTTTATAGTTTTCATAGTGAACGTCCCTAAATAGTCAGTTTTAGTGTTGCACTCTATTGCTTAGAACGCCATGGATATATTGCCCGTCAAACTTTGCAGCTTTTCCAACTTTCCAAGCAGGCTGTACTATAGTTTTATTACTTAAAATTAGTTTTATTTTACTGAAAAAGTGTATGTTATGCTTTGAGTATATGTCGTTTTGTGACAGTGAAGGAATAAGAGAGGACACATAAAACACAATTTAATATATTTAAACATTAGGTTCAAGCTAAGGTAAGATTTTTTGAAAAGAACTTTCAAGTGGGCGCCTATGTTATAAATCCACTGGATGACACAGGACCGATTACATGAAGATTTTCATCATGAATGTTGCCACCACCAGATTGTTTATATGCAGTGGATTGTTCTATTACAGACAAGCAGGGGTGATGGGAAAATGGTCATTGATTTCCTACAGTATATTTTACATAAAATAATTTACAATGTTAAAAAGACGACAAGATACCAATAAAATTACGTGGAGATCAATGTTTTGCTGTAGCTAATTTCAGAAACGAATGAGCCTATTTTGCGGGGATTTGCTGAAGTCATTTTCGTCATATATTTAGAAAAAGGTTTACGATGTCCCAATTAGAAGGTGTGTAGTAAATACAAAAATGTGTCCTCTACATATTATTCCAATAGGTATAAAAATAATTTTTTGGTGCTATTCTTAGTATTTATTGTACTTATCTTAAAGAAATTTTGACATGCTGAAACTGAAAAGGTTTTCTACTCTATTTTGTGTCGATATGTTTTATTTTGTGTCGAACCTCAATTTTGTGTCGAAGAAGTTTTTCAATGTAATTATCTTATTGCCCATTTTAAGAACAACGTTTTTTATGTTTGTTCCGACATAACATTTTGCCGTGTACCCCTATAATAACTTAATTCAAATATATAGGGGTGATTCGATGGTGATCTTAAAACAACGGTTTTTTTTAATAAATGAACCTTTAAATAGTTTATTACCAAAATTTTTTATTTTCAATGCTTAATATTTATAATTTGTATAGAAATTATTATGGCAAACATTGTGTACAGAAATGGAGGAACGTACACAATTGGATAACTGGATTCGCAAACAAAAATCCTGTGCTTTGCTCAACGAATGAATGCTTTGCTCAACGAATGAAGAGTAGAGCTTAGATGCTATCTGTTCGCCGAGAGCACCGGGACCAGGGATCATTAGAGGCAGAAGCACGTGCTTGGAGTAGTTTTCTTTTCAATTTATTTGCTTACTTTTCTTGACCATTTTCTTCTTGTGTTATTCGGAATTGGTTTTCCTTTCCTATGGAGCTTTATTGAGTGGAAAGATCTGGTAATTTAAGTATTATTAAGGGTCATAATCTGGAATTAAATTTGGGAAAGATACTATATCTCAGAATTTGTTTTATTAAAGAAAATGTTTTTGAATACTCAACATTTTACTGAGAAGTTTCGCACTTATTTCTCTACTAAGTGGAACAACTGTTTCATTATACTTTTAGTTGTTATTTTATTGTAATTCTTTATTCTTAATTATATAATAAAAATTGTAGTTTCTGACTTTGTCTCTTTATTTGGAAAAACCTTATTAATTTAACTAAGTTTTCTAAAAAAGTTTGTGTACAAATATTTCACAATTTACAGAAAAATATAAAAACAAAAATATTAAATATTTATCTTTTACAAAACAGTACAATCATGAAAGCAGTACAGTTTTCTTCAGTATTCAATAAACAAAAAGTAAAATAAATTGTTATCGCAAAAATATTTAATCACCCAAAAATATATATTTTTGGGTCCTGGATATATATATATATATATATATATATATATATATATATATATATATATATATATATATATATATATATATATATATATATATATATATATATATATATATATATATATATATATATATATATATATATATATATATATATATATATATATATATATATATATATATATATATATATATATATATATATATATATATATATATATATATATATATATATATATATATATATATATATATATATATATATATATATATATATATATATATATAATATATATATATATAATATATATATAATATATATATATATATAATATATATATATATATATAATATATATATATGTATTATATATATATATTATATATATAATATATATATATATATATATATATATATATATATATATATATATATATATATATATATATATATATATATATATATATATATATATATATATATATATATATATATATATATATATATATATATATATATATATATATATATATATATATATATATATATATATATATATATATATATATATATATATATATTGGTTTTAAAATACACAATTGCAACCTCCCCCTTTATTTTAATTAAATCTTACTTGTTTATTTTATTATAGAGAAAACTTTAAAAATATTTATTTCCCAGAACGATTAATATTTGCGGATTTGTGGTACTTAGAATACAGTAAATGAAATAGTGATTGTTCTTTCTTTTAGAAACTTGATATTTTATAACTTTCAACAGAAATATTTATTTTTAAGAATTCCTGCAGGTACTAACAAAACACACAATGCAATAAATACCAAGCGACAACAGAGTCCCATTTTAATAAGTGGGAAATAAACCAAGTAATAAAACATTGTGAAATATATAACAATCGACAGGGCTGTCATTTCCCGAGGAAGGACCACAATAAAGAGACGGAACTATGATCAAATGTTATAAAATAATTTATAAACTTTTTGGGGAAATAAAACCACCCTAAAAAAATTTGCCGCACAAAAGAAAGACGCTCATTTTTACGATTATTTCTCAGGTGACGCGTTCTAAAAAAGGCTCCTATATCTATAGAGACACACCTATAGATGTATATCGATATAAAAAGTAGAACATTACGTCGTGTAATTGCTCTTGTTACGGAGACATTGTGAACGGTTTTTATGTCACATTTTCCACCTCTTTCGTAAAATTTACGGCTTTTTGTGTAGTCGACTCCGTGTTGATACGAAAGGGCCTGATTGAGGCTGTTATGAGTCATAAAATTTAATTGCGTTTCGCCGTCGTAAAATAAAGTGTAATAAAATAAGATCGAGCCGAAAAAAAAATCCACTCTTCTGTGACTGGTGTTGCGGAGTTGTTATTTTATGCCACTCGCGACGCGCTTTATTTTTTCGTGTTCGACATGTTCCACTGATTTATTATGTGTTCGAATTGATAGCCTCCTTTGAAGGGTGTAAATTGGAAGTTTAGCATATTTGTTGAAGATTTTTTTTCTCTATCTTGAGTCCAGTGCTTGGGTTTAATTGGGGGAGGTATAACTATTTTAAGGAGTTTTGGTGTGACTTGCTCAAATAGGCCTGTTAAAATGATTTATTTTTGAGACATAGGGAATATATGACTGTGATGTATAATTATTTGTAATTTTATGGCATTTGGGATCCATTTACATATTATTACTAACAAATGTTTTTTTTAAATGGAATTTATTTTTATATATAATGTTAACTTAAATACATGCAATATTATTTCAATCAAGGGAGACTCGAGCCCCTTTTTTTCATGAAACGATGCTATACATACTTAAGAATTTGTGAAAAAAAATTAAAACAGTAAAAGAAAGAAAACATATGTTGTTTTAGATGTTTATATACCATTTATCATCTTTCTACATACTTTACGTCTGCAATATTCGTCATTTGCCCAAAATATATATTTTTAAATTTTGGTCAAGTTTAAAATGCTAAGGCTTTGTAAAAAAATAACTTAAAACTAAATTGTAAATATTTTTTTTAATCTTTAATATTTGTTTTATAAGCGTATGAATAGTTTTTTAAAATTAAGTTATAAATTTTTTTTTTATGAATTAGGGGGTTTGTTGTAAAAAGGAGGTAGCTCCAATTATTCAAGTTTGCAGAAAACCCTAAAAAAGTTTGAAAATTCAAAATTCCAAGTTGTGTGAAGATATTCTTTTTGATCAATCTTCTTAATTGTTCCTACATATTATGACAGTATTTTCACTCAAAAATATATCTTCCAGATGACGTGGCACATGTTGGATTGTTGGAGCTACCTCTTTATTGTAACCAAATAGATGCTCTGCCTACCTCTATGAAAAATACTTCACAAAAAAATACAATTTATTATAATATTATTTTATTTAAAGAAAACTTCAATTTAATTTAATTTTATTATTTGGACACTAATTTCGCTATTGTGATGATATTTTTTTAAATATAGGACCTTTATTTTAGCTCATTTGGAAACATTTTTATTCATTTGGAGAATTTTTTTATTCATTTGGCGACATTTTAATTAATTTGGCAATTTTTGGCAAAATTTTTATTTCATTTGGCAAAATTTTTAATTCATTTGGCAACATTTACTCATCGGCCAATCAAAATGAATCGTTTATCCCAGTATTGTAGAAAAATATTTCTGGCCGCCAACGTGATTTTTAACAATAATGTTATAAAGAGAAGATCGAAATGTAAATTTCCCATAGGAGTAATGTTAGAGAAAATGGAAAAAGTTCTATAACTTTGGAATGGTTTCAGATATCCACATGAAACAAAGTGCAGATTTTAAACTAAGAAAATATTGTTAAAATGGTGCAAGTTTAATAAAAATCAGTGCAGTAGTTTTTCAGTTAAATCCGGACAAACAGACAGACACACAAAAAAATGTTAATGGGATTTTCGGAATCAGTGTATCCTGATTCGTGAAGAAAACTCAAAATGAGGGGTTTTGTTCGATTCCACAGACAGACACTCCATTCTTATATATAAGTATTGTTATTATCATGTATCAGTGACGTTTTCAAAATAATAATTTTATGATTGATATTTTATTTAGAGAGGCGAGGCACCAGACACATTTCATCGTTTAATTCAGTAATTCCCAATATGAAAACGTGCGCGAGTGTTCAAGTCAATAGTTAAACAAAGCACGTCCACAACACTTTGTAATATAATTAAATACAATTCAGATCTTAAATAAAGTATAATAGGTATAAATGTAAAGTATAATGTGCCATGTATTTAATTATTTATCATGTAAATTTTTATAATTCATTCTGCTTATATTTTACTTATTAAAAATAACATTTTAAATGATTGATATTGTGTTGCTCCTTACTAAAAAAATCCTCAATTTTTTTTTTAAACTTGTGCTCGTTTTACTAATTTTGATGTTGTTCTGTAGAATAGATGATTTATAAACAAGATTATAAATACATGAAACCTCTTTCCATAATTTTAACGGGAAGGCACACTTCGTGGTTTTCTTTTTCAAAACATATTTTTAATCTGAAAAATACATTAGATATGTAATGGTTCCATTAAAAAGAAAGATCTTTATATTTCCAGCAAAACATATAAATAATTTATTATTATATAATTGCTGTTATATATAAATTATATTTTACTTTTTTTTATTGAAACGGAACTGACAACGTGTATTGCGTTTTAAGAAAACAAAACTGGTAACTTGGTCAATGCCCCAAATAAGTTTTGTGATTGTATATAAAACAATTGATGTGTGATTGAATACGTTAGTTTCTGTGAACGTTTCATATGACACTATAAGGACAATTCAATAAATTAATAAGAACTTAAAATTAAGTAAATTCTAAATATTTCGTTTACTTTTAGAATTTATTAAAATTCCCAATTTGATCTAAAAGCAGTCTTGTTGTGCGTATATTACTTTACTATTTTCTATATTAACAACAATGGTTACCTTATCAGCAAAAAAAAGTCAGCATAAAACCTTCATCAAAATTTTAAAATTGAAGGTTTTATGCAGGAAAACTGCAGTTTTTTCGAAGATCTATATAATTAAAGGTTTTTGTTTCAATGTCCTTCATAAAAACTGCAACAAACCTTCATAAAAACCTGCAAAAAACCTTCAATTTTTAATCACGAAGGGAAAATGCAGATATTTTAAAGGTTTTATGCAGGAAAATTAACCCGCAAAAAACCTTCAATTTTTAATCATGAAGGGAAAATGCAGATATTTTAAAGGTTTTATGCAGGAAAATTAAAAACTGCAGTTTTTTGTTTCAATATCCTTTATAAAACCTTCAAAAAACCTTCAATTTGACAATTTTGATGAAGGTTTCATGCTGACTTTTTTTGCTGGGTTTACAGACTATTCCGAGATGTAATAGAAGTAGATTAAATAAAAAAATAAATAAAAACTACATTCCCATTTCTTTCTATTTGTCCAAAGTCTCAAGAAAAGAGTTTGTGGTCATTGCAGTAAACGGAGACATTTCATATGACGACGTCCCGAAACGCACTCTGTCCCGCACTTAAACCCACTCTGATGAAAATTCTGACAGTCGAAAAACCGGAACAAAAGTTGCAGAAACACGTATTGGTCTTTCGGATCGCGATCTTTTAACACACAATACCAAATACAGTCCCACCAATACAGTAGGGGGAAAATAATCTGCCCGCCCGAACATTGAGTGAGTGTATCAAGATGGAGGACTTCTGACTTCTTACAGACAGGTAGTGGCCCAACCCCCCATTCTCTCTACTTTCTTTTATTCCTCTTATTCTTCTTCGGCAAGGGTCTTCTGCCGCCTCGTGGGAGTAACCACGGAATGAAGCATCAAAGGTTCTTCAAAGTCGTTGTGGAATGAAAAAAAATAGAAGAATCGGGGAAAATGGTTGACAACAAAGGAGCGTAATGCGCTTCTTCTTTTTCCTTTTTTTTTTTTTTTGGCGGGACGATTTCAACGCGTTGTAGCACACACCTCGATTGGAATTGGAGGGGAGTTGAGGTGTCTTTCGGAAAGAGGAAATGAAGATTTCTTTTTTTTCTCTTCGGCTCATGTGTAAGAATAAAGGTCACTAAGTCGGAAGGCAAAGATGAAAGGGGGACAAATTTTCGAACGCGTTTGGGAAATGGAGACCTGGAGGATTCGAGTTTTAAATTACCGATTTCTCTAGATAGGAGTTCGTGTGTGTTTTGTTGATGAGAAACGCATTTGTGTGTGTGTGTTGTGTTATGCACTGGAGTGTCGTTTAATTTAAATGACTCTTTCGTTGAATGGTTGAGTGGTTGTTTTCGAAACTTCATTAAATGGAATGTACTCAATTCAGACATCATAAAAAGAGAGTCGGAATTGAATAAGTCATGTATTTAAATTGAATGGAGTGGCACTCGAAATAATAATCTCAATTTGGTTATAATTAATGACTAGCTAAAGCTCAATTTTCAATTTTTTTTATTAATTTACCTGTGTGCTAAATATTAGATTCATAATGAAAGTATACTTCAAATAATGTTTATACATTTTTAAGGTAATTAGTGACAAACAATTTACAATATTAGATAATTTTAAAACAAGCGTAAATAAAAATGGAAAAGAGTGATGTTGATATATTCGCTGCTTTTATGTAAGGAAAAGTTGGTAAAGCAAATAAATCATATTAATTATAATTTAGATATAAATACATTTTATCATATTGAAAGTAAATTGATTACATCATTCATTTGATAACCGTTATCATACATAATGAATATATATTTTTATTAATTATCTAATTAATTAATATATAGGAAGTTAAAACAAATGATATATTAAAGTTTTATTACAGTTTAATTTGAATATCAATTTCGTTTAGTTTTTTTTATAATAAAATGGTTACATAAACTTATAATTATAATTTTTATATAATTGTTAAATTTGTAAAATATTGAAAAGAAAAAATCCTTTTTTATAAAAAAAAAACCTACCATTAATTACACCCTGAAAGTATATTAATTCTCATTGAACAAGATTCAGAAGGCTAAAAGACAAAAACAAATCTACTTTATTGACTATTATTGGAATAAACTGCAATTCCCCCCCCCCCCCCAAAAAAAAATTCATTTACCTACAAAACTACCATTGAAATAATTAAAAATATTAATTTTAATATTTTTGGCTAAACAATGCAATTCAAACTCAGAACAGTTTTCCTTAACAAGGTTCCTAAAAGTTTTACTCAAAAGATTTATGTACAAAATAAACAAGCATGCATGGGTGGTAGTCAAAAGCGGAGTTCCACAGGGTTTTGTTCTTGGGCCATTATTGTTTACTATTATTACTGATGATATTAGTAAGAATCTTACAAGCAAGATCAACACTTTTGCGGATGATTTAAAAATTATGGGTACAGTCAATTGCGGGATGTCTATTCAACAGTTACAGGACGATTTAATTAAAATGTCAGAATGGGCTGTTTATTAAAGTACTTAAGCGTCGAAATTAATGCTTGTGATATTGTTAAAGGACCTTGATGTGTTGATTAATGGAGCTTTAAAGATGGAAGATCAATGTGAGATTTTAAAAGCCAGCTGGATGGGCATTGGGGGATTGTTATGATGCACTAAACGGGATCAACATCGCAGGACAAAGTGCATGTACTTGGTCGCCAGTGTTTGCGTATCTAAAAAATCCGAATAACCGAAATATCATTTATCAATATTTTACAGTTTTAAATATATCAAATATATTGAATACTGTTGAAAGTTAAAATATCATTTGTCGGCAAATATCTGAAACACTTCATATTGAAAACATTTATCTCTTGTCATATAAACAATGGTGAAAGTAGGTTGGTTTATTATATGTGTGAAGATGTATTTGTTGCTTAAAAATAAAAGATACACTTTTTAAAAAAAAAAATTGTATATTCGTATTTTATAGTAGCATTCGTATATACATTATCCTTAAATTTACTATATTATATTATTCGGTATCAATAATTGGCCTTGTATGTTGCTGTTTTCTACCGAATAAGAAATGCTAGTTCTTTTAAACTTCCATAAAATGTATTCAAACCAGAAAATTCTAAAATATTATTAAAATTATTCTGTAAGTCATCAAGTAAATCTTTGTTTAAATTTTTTCCATAGAGTGCAAATATTCATTTTATAGTTTGTAAAATTGTAATATATAGAATCAATATTAAATTGATCATTTGAATTTTTTTTTGTTTAAATATATGGTTTTTGATGTCAACGTTAAAAATACTTTGAAAACAAATATAATTTTTTTAGAAAAGTTATATGTATATTTTTTACTTTGAATGAATTAAAAAATTAATATGTGTTAATAATTAAGTTAGAAAAAATAGACCACATAAATTACAAAAAAAAATTAAAAATGCATAATATCTACAAAAACAAATAAAAAACAATGGCAAAGAAGAAATGTTAAATTACTACTATAAAAAAATTCCCATAAAACATTACAGATAAATAACTGACTTATACTACCTGTCACTACAAAAACCTGCAATAAAACCAATAAAGAAACACTACAATATATCGAAGGAAATTGATAAAAAAATTCTCATGTATCGTCTAACCTTTTCTCCCTTATATTTATTGATGCATTGGAAGAAGAGAAACATCCTCTTCTTTTATTGAAGGAATATTTTTTGTTTAGTGTACTTTTCTCCGTTTGTGACCATCTGGAGCCTGTTAAGAATCTACGGTACTTGAATTGTTTCGACTCCTTTCAATCCACATATTTACAAAAATTATTATGTCGTTCTTTATTTATATTTGGACTTTTTTCTTAAGAATTATTCCGTGAAAGAGCGATGAGGTCCATTTGGGGTGACCTTTTACAAAATTTTCTCGTATATATTCTCGTCCCATAATTTTACCCAATATTCTGATTCTTTAAAGTTATTTTGACGGATTTTTATCGTTTTTATGCGGTATAATTCAAAATGCGGTATAATTTTTGATTTCGACAAACAGTGGAGCCTTGTTGTTTTATCGCTGGATCTGTCATATGATTATAGAAATAAGCATATATTATTTATTTCGAAATATTTTTGAAGTATGTATTAAAGAGTTAGTTTATAATTTTAGGCAATTGATAAAATAATAATCATTTATTAATTTATATACTTTATTATTAAATACATATAAACGTTTCTTGCACATTTTTTCTTTTGTTTTCAAACAAGATTGTTATTTGTCATTATTACAAGGATAATTTTGTTAATTTAAAAATTCTAAACTATTAAGGTTTTCCAAATATTTTTTCATTTTAAAATGAACTTTTTCACCTTGTCTTTTTATATTTCCAAAACTATTTAAATATTATACACTCCAAGCGTTTTTTTTACTTCAAACAAATATGTTAGTCCAAAACCAAAAGTTTCGCATTCTGAAATATAACAAACTTACAATTTAAAAGTTTTTAAAATATATATAAATAAAGGAATTTGTCCTCAATATGAGATAAACCAACTTAATTATTAAAATTTACAGTTTTCTAATACACATCATTAAGGAATTTAATAGAAGAATCTAAATTTATTATTGAGAAGAAAATAGAGGATTATTAATGTGAAAAGCTATACCGTACACATCAAAGTAATATCTGATGTTGTTAATATCTGAATTTCTATATTCTCTTTTAAATTTAAATCAAATCGGTAAAAATTGGAAAATGTAATAGAAATATTATTTATAATTCAATATTCAATAATTTAGCAAGTTATTTTAAAGTTTTTTTTATTTGAAGGATCTATACAGATGCATACCAATTATTTTATATTTTATGAAAATAAGTTATGAAACGATAAGAAAAACGCAAAAAAGTTTATATATATATATATATATATATATATATATATATATATATATATATATATATATATATATATATATATATATATATATATATATATATATATATATATATATATATATATATATATATATATATATATATATATATATATATATATATATATATATATATATATATATATATATATATATATATATATATATATATATATATATATATAATATATATATATATATATATATATATAATCATCGGTTCATCGGTTTTTTCCTGGACTCTTTTTTCGATATCTAAACAATGAAATTTAGTAAAAATTTATCTGGATTTCAACGTAACTGGAAAAGTTGTATCTAAATCTATATATGGTTAATTATATTACAATAAGAAATATAAATAAAATATTTATAAAATTTTCAATTAAATATTAGTAGAATAAGAAAATGAAATTATAAAAAAATAATAACTATGAAATTTAATTCAAAACCATGATAATGCCATGCTTCAAAATATTTTTTAACTACGCTCACTCATTTTTAAAATTACCTAAGCGTAAGTAATTTTCTAGAGAAAAAGTGTAATTTTCCTGTCCGTGAACGCATGATGGGAGTAATTTTGGTAGTTATACTGTCTTCCATATCAAGTTCTTATTTTCGTTAAGTATAATTTGCATAAAATATGAGTTTTTCACATTATATCTTAGAGCGGAAAAAAATACGAGTGACAAGAATAATCTCAAATTCCTCAAGTATGGTCGAGACAGCAGTTATTCATTATTATAAATAAAAGTATTTTTAATAACTTTCATTTTACAATTTCTCCATTTAAAATTTGTATTTATAATTTTTTTTCGATGCATATCGTACGAAATATAAAATTATATAGTTATTTGTTTATCAATTGTTTTATTTATAAATGAGTTATTTGTAATGTGTGTCGAACACAAGATATAAAAGCATATATTTATTATGCTATGCAACATTTAAATTTTATTGTTTACATTGATATCTTTTTGCAGTTAAACTGTTACATACATTGCATTGAAAAATCTGTTCTAAATTGCATTTTTTATTTCAGTTTCTTCAAAATATATAGCTGATTCTGTTATTTCTCCAAAACATGGGATACCTTTGACATCTTAAATAATAGTACCTGGAATGATGATTCAACTAACATTTACTACAATATTAAAAATGCACTATCATGCCCGTAAGATAATTATCGCTTGAATACCCCCTCCCCCACACCACATACCCATTTCGGTGAAAGATATATTAACGAATCTTTTATGGTAAAAAAAATCAAAAGTTTAACCGTCTTCTCATAGATGGTACATCATATGATGATGGATGGATATGGAAATGAATATCTCCATTTTTTCCTCAATTGTAAAATAACTATTACATTTTCTTTCGAATCGCAATAGTTTATCGATATAATGTGCTTAATAAATAACTAAGTAATAAGTTTTTTTAATGCCCATTTGTTGTTTCTTTTGTGGTTTGTTTAAAGTTCGAGGCTTCTTATGCTGGCGTACTCAGTTTCTATGGCAACGTAGAAAAAAAAATGTTGACCGAATTGTAACAGATTAAGATGTGGCTATTAAATGTTTTTATTTGTAAATCTTAATTAAAAAACCATTTTTCAAATTTTTTGTGACTTAATGATGTTGCAGCGTTTCAAAAATTAGCCTATGCCTAATATAGCCTTCATTCTATGCTTGTGCTAACTTTTATCGTATTTCTATATGCTGTTTTTATTTTATCTGTAACAAACTAACAAACGACGAACTGTCATTTTTATGAATATACTAGCTGTTACCCACGGTTTCACAAGCGTTGAAGAATTACAATTTAATTTAATAAAGATCAGAAAAAACCTTATGTTGCTATGTTTTATTTTGATAATGAGTACGGATTACTGTTTGAAGAAAAATATTGTGGTTGCTTATAATAACTTTGAAAATATTTAAAAAATATCGTTTTATTATGCATTTTTATCACTATAAAAGAGAGAAGTTAAAACTAATTGCTATCAAATGTCATTGTATAAGTAATTGTTTAACTACAAAATTTGAAGCATTTTATTCACTTTTTGTTTTAAATATCATAGGACATAACAATAAATATCATAGGGCAATATAAATTTGGCTTTGTGATGTATTTCAAACATCGAAAATACTAATAACAATTGAATATATGAAGATATATTTGTTATACATACACATGTGAGTGAATATCAAATATATGTATTTATTAGTAGTATAATATAACACAAAAAATTCAAAGTTAAGCAAAAAATATAAAACAAAACATAAAAAGTCCATTAAAATACCAGTTCTATCAAACATTTTTTATTGACATAATGCCCTTTACTTCTAAGGTACCAAATGTCGTTGTTCTCTATCTAGAGTGAAAGTGGGATTAAATTGTCGCGTTTACGTTTGACTTTCCGGTTGGTTGGGCATCTGTGCAGCGTGACCAGCATAATGAAAAATATTTACAATTAACCATGTGTAAAACGGGTGGTTTACTTCCGTTCTAAGGCAAAAGTAGACTAGGTAGAACCATTAAAAAAGATTATTTCACATCAAAAGAAATTAAGCTTTGTTTTCTATTACTTAACTACTACGCATTTAAAGCATATAGTTCAAGTCGGGTAGCGTAACATAATTAATTAGTGTTTTCTTTTATTTGAGAGATTTGTTTAATTAAATAGAAAAAAAATATATTATGTTAATGGTATATTATTTACAATTCTTCATTTGAATAAATAATAAATAAATTGTATGTCAGGTGTTAATATATAGGAACTACTTCACCAATGTTGACAAACATTCGATTGTTCAAGTAATTGCTTATTTTTTTTGGAGGCAGAAATCTTCAACTCTAAATTGTTTCACTGAAAATGTTAAATTATTGTCAAAATTGCTACATTATCAGAAAATGTTAAAATTTGCAATTCCTCTGTATTGTTTCTGTTGAAATACGTATTTAAATAACATGAGGCATATTTAAAAGTAATATATTCATTACTTTCGAAATATAATTACAGTTAAAACATTTTCATCGAAAGTTTATTCGCTATATTGCGCCAAATTATAGTTGCTTTTCGTTGTGACGCCGTTCGGTACAATTTATAATTGAATAGGGGAAATATTTATATTGGTTTAAAAATATTATAGTTCAGGTATGGAAGTATATAAATTAAAAGTAATTTGAGATTAACTATGGGATGATATATAATCATATAAGCTAATAGATTTTAAGATTATGAGATTTAATTTCCCTTTTTGGATTGATAGAGTGATACTATATGTAAATACATCTGGAATTGATATAATTGTAATAGGAATTACGTTTTTAACCAACAGAAAGTCTTTTAACCAAAACTTTAAAATAAACCGCCAACAACTTTAAATTAAAATCGCCAAATCACACCAAAAGGAGAGAGGTTATCAATTCGATTGTTATGTATTCTGTTTCTTTTATGTATGTTTGCGCAAGATTTTTGTTCTAATTCAGATAGTTGGACAATTTTTTTTTAGATAGGGGATGTTTCACTTAGGTACATTTTGAAAAAAAATATCCGTTTATCCGGCATTTAAATATCCGGAATATTGAATTAACCGGACCGTTTGAAAACATATATTGTGCGATTTCGAATATTCTTTTTTTGTTGGATAGAGAAAAATCCACTTTTGCAAAATTGCAAAAAAATTCATCTGGATTCATATAACCGGAAATAACGATTAAACGAACTTTTTTTAACAGTTTCTCCAATTTCAAAATATTTTTATTGTCGAACAAAGATTTAATAACAATGACATTTCGTTCATCCGGCATTTATTATCATGCATAGGGATTGTTTTATCCGTTTGTTTTTGTTAGATAGGGGATGTTTCACTTAAGTACATTTTGAAAAAAACATCCGTTCAAAAATATCCAACAGTTTACCCGGCATTTATTAAACCGAATCTGAGATGTGGAAATATGTGAGTACAAATTGAATTTTTTGGTGAATAATAGCACGAGACGGAGCCCGCTTCTAAATTAAAAAAAAAAAATCTTAAAAAAAAAAAAAAAGTTCAGTAAA
Organism: Troglohyphantes excavatus; assembly: GCA_963932185.1. Taxonomy (NCBI): domain Eukaryota; kingdom Metazoa; phylum Arthropoda; class Arachnida; order Araneae; family Linyphiidae; genus Troglohyphantes; species Troglohyphantes excavatus. Next base: position 38,591,028 of record OZ010666.1, read on the forward strand.
AAGTAAAAAATAGTTTTTAATTTTACAAACAAGTTGAAAAAATCGAATTATTTGATATCAATTTTATACTTATTGCAATTTTTTAAAGTTGGTGCCAATTTACAAGAATCATACATTAATTTTGTCGCCCATTTTAAAAAGTTTTAATAAGTATAAAATTGGTATTAAATAATTCAACAGTTTCAACTCGTTGGTAAAATTAAAAATTATTTTTTACTTTTTATCGTATTTTCTTAAAGTCGGTTCTCCTTTAAAAAAATATATATTTTAAAAGATAATTTTTTGTAACAGTACCTTTTCAAATATAACGATCGAAGTGAATAATCATTTAAAGATTTTAATTGGCACCAATGCATTGGAATAGAGCAAGTTAATCCATTGTATGGCCTCATTTATTTCCATTAAGATTTAAATCGTGTTGACACAATGATAAAAGGGCCATAGTCTCTAATGTACATGCCCATTAAAACCTTCGAGTGCTAGTCAAAAGCAACTAAGCGTAATTAACGGATAAAAGGTTTACGGGGCCCTCCCCTTTGAAAGCAATTAAAACAACCAAACATTATAACACGCCAAGTATCTATCGAAAGTATTTGCTCCTACAAATTCGCTTTTAACATTCCTCGCCGACCTTAATCACAATTATCATTTTTATTTTTAAACTAATTGAATAGATTATCGTCACTCATGACATCAAAATTAATAAAACGCACATCCAATCATGTTCAACATGTCCCGAGCATCCATTGGGCCTACATATTGTTAAAGCGTCGCCAACGATCGACGTTCTGTTAAACATGGCGCGGAAAAGCGTGACTTCGGCGCTGTTTGGCGCTTTTAGTTAATTACGTCGGAGGAAGATTAAGGCAGAGTTCCTCGCCAACCTTAATCACAATTATCATTTTTATTTTTAAAAAATTGAATAGATTATCGTCACTCATGACATCAGAATTAATAAAACGCACATCCAATCATGTTCAACATGTCCCGAGCATCCATTGGGCCTACGTATTGTTAAACCGTCGCCAACGGTCGCCGTCCGTTAAACATAGCGAGGAAAAGCGTGACTTCGGCGCTGTTTGGCACTTTTTGTTAATTACGTCGGGGGAAGATTAAGGCAGAGCAAGTGACGCGCTGCTAATGGAATTTATTTGGCCATATATTAAATCCTGCAGGGACAGCTCAATGGAGAAATTCGGAAGAAACAAAAGATGACAGCGTCTCAGGGAAATTAAGATCTACAGCTTGGCGGGGAAAGGGCAATAATGCCAAAAGAAGCGGAAGCGAGGATTTTGCACTTTTAATTACTTTTGATGTTAATGAGGATTGCTCAGTTATTATTCATGCTTCAATGGACATAATATGAAGAAGGATTAACGAAGTGAAAAAAAATGGCTGAGCTGTAAGAATTATCAACGTCGTCAGTTGTGAGTTTGGCAACTTTGTTGGCGTGTTTTTCTACTTGGTTTAAACGTTTTGTGTTTAAAAGATTGTGATGTCAGTCAATAATTATTAGAACACATAAAAAAATAGCAAAAGCAGTTATTTTGGACATAATATTATAAACTATAGCGTGTATTAACGAAGTGAAAAAAATGGCTGAGCTGTAAGAATTATCAACGTCGTCAGTTGTGAGTTTGGCAACTTTGTTGGCGTGTTTTTCTACTTGGTTTAAACGTTTTGTGTTTAAAAGATTGTGATGTCAGTCAATAATTATTAGAACACATAAAAAAATAGCAAAAGCAGTTATTTTGGACATAATATTATAAACTATAGCGTGTATTAACGAAGTGAAAAAAATGGCTGAGCTGTAAGAATTATCAACGTCGTCAGTTGTGAGTTTGGCAACTTTGTTGGCGTGTTTTTCTACTTGGTTTAAACGTTTTGTGTTTAAAAGATTGTGATGTCAGTCAATAATTATTAGAACACATAAAAAAATAGCAAAAGCAGTTATTTTGGACATAATATTATAAACTATAGCGAGTATTAACGAAGTGAAAAAAATGGCTGAGCTGTAAGAATTATCAACGTCGTCAGTTGTGAGTTTGGCAACTTTGTTGGCGTGTTTTTCTACTTGGTTTAAACGTTTTGTGTTTAAAAGATTGTGATGTCAGTCAATAATTATTAGAACACATAAAAAAAATAGCAAAAGCAGTTATTTTGGACATGATATTATAAACTGTAGCATGTATTAGTTTACGATCTTATCTTAGAAAAAGTACATTTCAATTATGTTATACACGATATTGCGAGTTTTGTAATATAAATAAAAAAAATTGTTATAAATTCCGATTTCCTTTCTCTATCTCTTAAAATGATTTTATGTAGCTTCATATAATGTTTACTACACTAATGACATTTCAAAATGCAATTTAATGTTTTAGTGATATAATTAGGTTTCTGAATTTTTGTATTTTTAATCAAGAAATATTCACTTTGACTTATAAAGTTTATCGTTTTCTTAATGCTAATTAAAGAAAATTATTCTTTTGCTTTGGTGGTAATTAAAAACTGTAAATGTATTTCCAACGCTAAATCTACTTGCAAAATGTTTATTTAATAAGGATAAAGCGGAAATTGTTTTATCCATTCGAGTAAAATATGTTAATAATATTTTTATATTAACTGTAGCAGCTAAAATTACATTTTAACTGCTATAATAAGTAAATATATTAATATTTTTTGAAAACTCGTTTGCTTCTTTCTTCTCTCCTTTTATAAAAATAATAATAATACTTATACCGAAGATATTCAAAGAGATATTGCTGCCTGAAAGTACATATGCCACTTATGTATTAAATGTAAGTCAATACAATGAAAATATTGGTTTATATTATAAAATTGTAATTTCTTTAATATTGAAACAATAATGCATGTTTCTATAAAAGAAAGTAAGTTATAGAAACAAATCATACATACTATATGAACACAAAATTATAAAATGATTTAAAAATAAATATTATTAATAAATGGTTGTTTGAATCAATGTCTCACTACAGCTACACTATGGGTATTGTAATTTTGAACCATGATTAAATAAAATAATCTTTCTTAAAAAAAAAGGAATTTTTAATTTAGCGGGGGCTTCGCCCCTATTATTATTCACTAAGAAATTCAAGTAACAACTTGTGATCAACAATGTATATTGTAAAACAATTACTATCAATGCTGGTTAAACGAAATGTCATTGTTGTAAACTTCTGTTAAACAATGAAAATATTATGAAATCGGAAAAATTGTTTATAAAAAACTCTTGTTAATCGGCATTTCCGGATATTTAATAGCCGGATAACCGATAATGTTTTAGAGATTTTGCCTAAGTGGATTTTTCTCTATCCAACAAAAAAATAATTTTCGAAATAGGACAATATTTTTTTTCAAACGGTCCAGTTAATTGAGAATTCCGGATAGTTAAATGCCGGATAACCGGATATTTGTTTCACATTGCTCCTCTTTGAAACATCCCCTATCAAACAACAAAAAAAAATGCGCAAATATCTGAATTAGAACCGAAGTTCTGCGTGAACATACCTTAAAAAAATACATAAAGGTCGAATCTATAACCTCTCGATTTGGCGCGCGATTTGGCGGTTTTAATTTAAAATTTCTGTCGATTTTATTTCGGAGTTTTGGTTGGCGCGCTTTTCAGTCGGTTAATGAAGAGGAAACCACTTGACTTCTCTTTTACCCTAATATCACATTCCCATTTAACTAAATATTTGCTTTCAACGAACTTTTCGTTGGATGACGAAAATCGAACTCGCAACGATCCAATTACATGCCCATTGCTTTATAAACATCAAATAAATAAATGCAGGGTTGTTTCAATTCTATGACATAAAAGCCTTATTTTTCGTTCAAATCTAGTCATAAAATTTTATTTATCACATACAATATAAATGTTATTCATTTATTGACATAAGCGAATCGAAAACACACATATATATAGTCAGTTGTTTTCAATAACATCCCATCCTATTCATATATGCTCTCATTTTCACTCTAAGAGAAGCCATTGCACTTCTACTATTCAAAAGCGAATGGAAAATGCTACAGAAACCCGTTTTGTTTACCCAAGAAAAGAAACACGCCCGAACGAATTAACGAGATAGGCTTTTGACTTCTCGATCCAGAAAAGGGAATTAGAACTGCGTGAAAAGAAGCCGCTGAAGCTTCCCATAAAATTTAATTGAGAGATACGTCGCGAAACGACAATTGCTCATTGTCCCTCCAATTCAAGAAGCATACTTAATGTTATGACACAATGTCATAGAGCGGAATTGAAGCAATGAAAGTCTTTTGTCAGGTTTTCTTTCGTCGATCGCGAAGACGATGGCAAACAGAGAGGGGCAATTTCCGTCTCTTTGTGATTATGTAACTGTGGTGACGACTGCGCAAACAAAAGCTCGGGGATTGAAGTCAGAAGACTTAGAAGTACTGGGAGAGTTAGTGCGGAGTGATTATTACTTTTTATTACACTATGCATGTAATTTAAGGTAATAAAGTATTGTTTTCGAGTCAATGAAAGGATGGTAGGTTTTCATACTGTTGTAAATTGTTGCCTGGAGTTCAAAGTTGTCATTTCAAAAAATGATTCTGGTTTTTATAGACGAATAGGAAAATCGAAATTTCATAAAATGAATACTTTGCAATTTTTTCATTCGTAGATCTAATTTAATTTAAAAAATCATTATTTTGGCATTACCAAAACATAATAAGCTTATTTAAATAATAAATTTTGAAAAAAAAAGATAATTATAAAGTAGGATTAATAATAATAATAAAAGAGTCTTTCTGTTTGTCTGTGGCACGCGAAACGTTATCTTCCACTGCTAGGACATGTATATAAATTTATATATATAGGTACTATTAAACCTAAAATTTTGCATCTCAGGAAAATTTTGCTCCTTAACATTTTAAAATTATATTTAGTTTACCGTTATAATTGTTTTAGAAGCTATTTTGTTTTAAATGGCGATTTAAAAAATAGTACCGGCATTGTTATAAAATCATAAGATATTGACAACAATGAAGTACTTAAAAACAAATCAATATATATTTATTGCTTTAAACAATTGAAAGTTGGCGATTAAAAAATTGCTTTGGAGGAATAACTCTTTCTGATAATATAAAAAGATTCAAAAGGAAAACTAACGGAAAAGCTAACATCCGGAGATATATACCCGGTAGATGTCTGAAAAATAACAGTTATTTTCCCCTCAGACAATAATAAAAAAAAAACGGGGAGAACGAATCAATGTGTAGCGTTTTGTTTAACGCGCGTTAAATCGCGGGTAACAGCTATTATTTTAATATAACATAACCATAACTCACATGATTTTATATACTTTATGAATACACATGCATCAACGCGATCATTATTCAGTCCTTTCACATGCGTGCATAAATCATATCTAGAAACAGAATATTTAATACTGAACTAATTGGTTTCGAAACGCCATGTACAGAGAAGTATGACTGGGTTATTATGTAACAAATTGTTTATTAGCTGCCTCAACTGCGAATGCAAATTACTAAGTAACAATCATTTTCGTAACTAAATGGCAACGAATCGAATATTTTACCGAATAATTCAGTACCAAGGGTAGATTGAATAATTACTTCAAGTTACTGATTCATATTGGTACTGATTCATATTGGTTGGAATGAGAGTACTAAAGTTCGTGGTTTGGTTTCATTAATTAACGTCGCACTAGAGCTGCACACAGAGGGCTATTGGCGACGGTTCGGAGCGTATCATGAAGGAACGACCGAGAACGATGCCTCGTATTTTTGAATCATGGTCAAATGGCGAGGGCAACACACGAGCAACCTCAATAGCCGTCAGGACATTGGACCCTGATCAGATTTATCGTGCACCCACTAATGAGTTACATGACAAGTGTTTATTGAAGTCATATTCCAGAGATATTTGTGCATGCATTGACATTTTTTTTTTATTCCACATTAATTTGCATCAATATTTAAAATTTAATAAGTTGTTGACATTCATTTTTTTATATAGTAATTCATTTTTTTAACCGACTAAACAGCGCGCCAACCAAAACTCCAAAATGATACCGCCAGAAATTTTAAATTAAAACCGCCAAATCGCTCGCCAAGTCGAGTGGTTATCAATTAAACCGTTATGTTTTTTTTATGTATGTTCGCACAGGATTTCGGTTCTAATTAAGATATTTGCACAATATTTTTTTGTTGGATAGGGGATGTTTCACTTGGAAGCACTTTGCAAAAAATATCTAGTTACCCGGCATTTAACTATCCGGAATATTCAATTAACCGGACCGTTTGAAAACAAATATTGTCCGATTTCGAAAATTATTTTTTTGTTGGATAGAGAAAAATCCATTTAGGCAAAATCTGTAACAAAAAATCGGTTATCCTGCTGTTATATATTCGTAAATGCCGATTAACCGGAGTTTTTTTAAACAATTTATCCAATTTCAAAATATTTTCATTGTTTAACAGAAGTTGTACAACAATGACATTTCGTTTAACCAGCATTCATTGGCATTGATAGGGATTGTTTTACAATATACATGGCTGAACACAAGTTGACAGTTGAATTTCTTGATGAATAATAATAGGGGGCAAAGCCCCCTGCTAAATTAAAAACTAAAAAGGGAAAAATAAAATAATCTTTTTTTTTTTTAAAGAAAAACCGACTTAAGGAAAATGCGTTAAAAATTAAATAATAATTTTTAATTTTACGATTAAGTTGAAAAAATTTAAATATTTAATATTAATTTTATACTTATTACAACTTTTTGAAGTTCGTGCCAATTTACAAAAGTCATACATAAATTTTGGCGCCGATTTCAAAAAGTTTCAATTAGCATAAAATTGATATTAAATAATAAATTTTTTTCAACTTGGTCGTAAATATAAAAACTATTTTTTACTTTTTAGCGCAGTTTCTTTAAGTCGGACGCGTAGAACGTAAATATAACTTATAAAACTAAATCATGGCTGCCTTATTGAAACATTGTCAATATAACTGATTTTTTAAAAAATATTTAATGTTTATTTGGTCAACAAATGCATTAAATAAATATAATTTTCAATAAGAAGATTCATTTTTTCAGTTAAATATAAAAAATTTAATAACTTAGAAGTTAAAAGAGTTTAATTGAATCTGTCACAGTGTGGGAACCACGGAAAGATTTGTCTAACACAGCGTTACCCTTAATCCAACCAGGCCAGCACGGGACTGATTTGAACGACGATTATACATATTCAATGCTGTGCGGCAATTATCAAAACTGTATTGATATGATATCAAAAGTTGTAAATACGTTCTATCTTGCAAAGCGAATGCTTGCTGTTAGTAAATGTTGTTTTAATTTATTTTATTTAACTCAGTAATTTCTTTTGATTAGTTTGGTTAATTAACCTAGCACTAGAGCTGCACAGTTTCTCTATTGGCGACGGTTTTAGGGGCTATCTCGAAAGAAAGACATGGGAACAATGCCTCGTATTTTTTGAACGATGGTCATGGACGACTCCTGAGATGGCACCCGACGTTACCTCAATAGGCGTCAGGATATTGGACCCCGATCAGATTTATCGTGCATCAGTCCCGCATACACGTCTGTATAATTCATTGGATGTTTTGGACGACTTTCCAGTATTTTTGTTGCAAAGCTGGCAACACTCCGATCGCAAGATCACTACTGTTTTACTTTTTTTTTGTCGAGTCCACCGCACGGGTTCGAACTAGCAATCCTCTGATTACTAGCTGAACGCCTTTATCCACTAAGAAAAAAGAAGTTCCTGGCAGTTAAAAGAGTTTAATTGAATCTGTCACTGTGTGGGGTCCACGGAGCAATTGTCTGACGCAGATCTACCCTTAATCCGACCAGACCATCACGGGAGTAGGGTGACCACGACAGCATTCGTCTAACACAGCTCTGCCATGTACTCCGACCAGGCCATCACGGGACTGATTTGACTGACGATGATATTTGTTTAATGCCGTGTGGCAATTCTCAGAAACTTTATAGATATCGTATCAAAAGTTGTAAATACGTTCTATCGTGCAAAGCGAATGCATGCTGCTAGTAAATGTTGTATTAAATAATTTTGTTTAACTTGGTAATTTCTTTTGTAGTTTTATATATAAACCGTTCGTGATGTCTATAACAGTACTTATGGTAATTACGAGGTTAATTTTTAATGAAAGTTATTAAAATATATTTTCATTAACATATATATTTTAATCTTTATTTAAAAAAAATTATATAGTATTTTCATTCGAATATCCAAACTCTTTATATAAATATTTGAAAATAAGCTTTAGATATACGAGTTGGTGTATTACTTTACAAACATCTATCTTCTGTTTTTTTCCAGAAATTATTTTGAAAGAGATTCCCTTATTGAAAATCAAAATGAATTTACCAAATTATAAATTAATAAGCTTAAAAATGTTTTATTTTTATTTTGATAAGGAGGAACTTATAATGAATACAAAGACTATTAATTAATTTTTCCTGTAAAACTAATCTTCATAAAAAGTATGGAGCACAAGCACGAAATTAAAAGGTTTTTGATGTTCATAATTTGTCAATTATATTCGCAAACAACTTTAATCAATTTTTTTTAAAAATTGCAATATATAGAGATGGATTGACTGAACTGGCCGGGAAATTAGTTTTTATATCCATTAAATTGTGCATTACATTGTATATTGCATATGCGAGTGTTTATACACATAATATATTGTGTCAATCATCTAAAGTTTGGGAATTTTGGCGCCATTAACTTCTTACTTTTAGGCTATTGATTTTGGTTCGTTATATTTTATTTTTGAAACATCTTCTGTAACATATAACATAAATTACTCTGAAGAAAGTGTTCCATTCCTTTTGACAACAACTGAAAATCATTTGAGAATTTAAGTCTACCTTAGACATTTGCAACGATGTACTTTACTGTTCATGTAGCTTTCGATAGTTCAAATTTTCGACCATAAATGGACAGTAGTAGAGAGAATATGACATCATAATCGTGAAGCCCACATCTCAGAGCGGAAGGCCCATATCACGTGTCATTCGCGATTGGCTTGTGAATTGGGAAATGTTTAACTGTGGAAATTTATGAATGGAATGACGTAGTTAACCACGTGTCTTGGGCCATACATGTAGGCTTCACTTTGCTGTTAGCGAGAGTGAAGTCATGACTCCTCTACTACAAAGGATCCATACTCGAAGGTTCAAACGCGTAAAAATGTCATAACTTACCGAATGTTTTTTTTTACATAACAGTGGATTTTTTAGCATCCACTTTCACATCCCCAATAAAATCTTTAAACATGTGTTGTGTATTTGTTTTAATAAAAAAAACAAAAAACTAATTTCTAAAAACAATTATTCGTATAATTTTGCTAATTTGAACTCTAAAACATTAAATCATTTAAAATTTATTTATTTGCCCTGCTGTAAAAATTATTTGAAAAAAAAAAACTATTTAGATCACTTAAAATATTTTTTTTCTTCAAATTTGGATATTTCTTTCTGATTGCATTATACTGGACCATTATGAAATTAATATTTAATTGTCAATTATGTTAAAAGGAAAAACCTTTTTGTTAAGTGAAGAATTTAATCAATTATTAAAATTCGAATTTTGTTAAAATGTTATTACTATTTAAGCAGTCATTAAGATAAGCGTTCAAACCAGAAATCGTAATCTCATTTATTTTTTCGTTCGAATAAAATCTCTCAGTTATGTATATTTTAAATATGTTTAAAATTATTTATCTTATGGCACCCCAACTTTCAAATGTATTTTCAATAGTCCGATGATTTGTATCAAAATTACCAAACGTCATTCAGTTTTTTTATTTCAACTACTAAATTAAGTGTATACGTAATTTGTTAAATAATTAAATAACTAATTTGTAAGATTTATAGATAAATAAAATAAAAATTCAAAATGTTTGCATTAGTACACAATCGCATTTTATTCATTAATAATAAAATCGAAAAATAAAATGGTATAAGTTACTATCAAAATATTTTTCAGATAAAAAAATAATTTTACTAAATTGCTATTTAGTATGTATACCACTTCAAAAACCATATTCATAAATAAGTTTTGAAAATGCACACAAACACAAAATAATTTTATTTTAAGCTTGTTTTAAACTATGAATACAAGAATTTTTGTTGAAACTATTGCTATTATTATTGCTAACTGATGCCAAAGTGTTTGACTTTGTATAATATTTAGCTCAATACTTATTTAATATTGCTTTTTAATAATTGAGAAATAGCCTTAACAATTGCTACAATAATTGAGTTGCTAATTAAATATTTGTTATAATTATTACTAATGGTTTTCAGCGTGTTTGACTTTGTATTTAGTTCAATACTTTTTCAATATTCAATTTTATTAATTGAATAATTGCTATAATAATTGATACAATAATTAAATTGCTAATTAAATAATTGAAATGATTATTGTGAATTGTTTTCAAAGTGTTTGACTTTGTTTGTAGTTTAACAGTTTTTTAAAATTGTTTTTCATAATTGAATAATAGCTATAATAATTGCTATAATTATTGTGAATTGTTTTTAAAGTATTTGACTTTGTATTTAAATTAATATTTTTTTAATATTATGTTTTTCAATAATTGAATAATTGCTACAATAATTGAGTAATTGCTACAATAATTGAGTAATTGGTACAATAATTGAGTAATTGGTACAATAATTGAATAATGCTACAATAATTGAAGAATTACGATAATTCTTGTTAATTGTTGTCAATGTGTTTGTCTTTATATTTAGGTCAATACTTATTTAATATTGTTTTTTAAAATTTATAACTAATATTATTTAGATTTTTTATTTTCATATTCTCATTTTTCATTTATATTTCTCTACGTAGACTGCACTCCTTTTTTTAAACACTTTTTTTAAGAGGAACTATTAAACTTTTATTGCCTGAATGTTCATATGGACATATTATATCACTATTAAAAATCTATATAAGGAGTAGGGTTGTATACTCCTGTAAAGAACGTGAAAAGTACATAACAACGCACTCCTAACCTGAAAATCGATAAAAATGGAGTTGATGTTCAATACCTCTGGGGTAGAAAATATTTTAATTTTAGGAAAAACTTGGTACTTAGACCATTCTTACTATATAAGCGCATAATTTAACTTTTATTTTTAAATATCTTCTATTATATATAGTAATATAATATGCGAATCTATAATCCGTTTCCTATTCTGTGTTTTTCAACGCAGAGTAAGTGAAAAAGAGACATCGATTATACCATCAAAGGCGAGCGATAACGATTACCCCATCAACACCGAACATTATGCTGATTTCAATAACAACTTCATCACGTTTATCGATATAACTCCAGTTATTAATTACACTTGTTTTTCCCCTCAGCACACAAAACCAAAAGAAAATTACTCGTACTGTGTGGGTTCCGATTACAACCAATTACTCCTAATCTCCCCAATCCGGCCTCTGCCGTTCACGATGCTAAATTAACAAAATGCCATCGGCGACTTTTTGGCAATTAACGGTAATTGTATTGGCGATGAAATTTTTCTTTCGGATGTTAATTCCAGAAGAAATTGATTAGACAATGCTGAGCCGCGAGGTCAAGGGGATTATAATAGGCCGCGATTGTCCGCTTTTTATCTGTTCGATAACCCGCTGAGGGGGTGGGGGCGTCGGCGAGTTATCTCTTGGCGTAATTATTTAAATGGGATTTGGGTGGAAGGGGAGATAAAATTCGATCATTGCAAACAAATGATGGGGGGCTGTTTTCTTTTGTGGAAATTTGGGCAGTGATGTACGCTGGGTTGAATAGGACTCGGGATGTTTCGCTCTATAGTGAGATACTCTATCTCACGACAAACATGATCGGCAATGTCGGGTGGATGTGATTACTCTTTAAAGTGACAACTAAAAGCTTAAATAACTGTGTTTTAAGAAGATGCGTGCTCGAAGATAAATGTATATTTCAATTTATGTTAAATCTTATTGGCGAAATTGAAGGTTGAGGGAAAATAGATGAGGGTTTATTTTTTTATTTAACACAACCCAGCAAAAAAAGTCAGCGTAAAACCATCATCAAAATTTTGAAATTGAAGGTTTTATGCAGGAAAACTGCAGTTTTTTTTGACGATCTATAAAATTAAATGTTTTTATTTCAATGTCCTTCATAAAAACTGCAAAAAACCTTCAGAAAAACCTGCAAAAAACCTTCAAGTTTAAATCATGAAGGGAAAATGCAGATATTATAAAGGTTTTATGCGGGAAAATTAAAAACTTCAAAAAAACTGCAGTTTTTTGTTTCAATATCCTTTATAAAACCTTCAAAAAACCTTCAATTTGATAATTTTGATAAAGGTTTCATTCTGTCTTTTTTTCCTGGGAATTGCTGCGATATGAGTTGTATTTACTTCACGCCTTGAGCAGCAATCTGTATCCCAAGATGCATTGCGCCGATGATTTGTTTGTGCCCTTCGACCAGAATCGAACCCAGATCTTCAGGAACCGCAGTCCAGTGCCTTATCCGTTAAACGACCAGGAAGACTTGAAGAAATTATAAACAGAAGAAATGTTAAAAAGGTGTACTAAACGAATCGTAAGTAAGATAATTGAGTTGTAATAACTCGGTTTCCAACGAATGGTTAGTAAGATAATTGAGTTGTAATAACTCGGTTTCCAACGAATGGGAAGTAAGATAATTGAGTTGTAATAACTCGGTTTCCAACGAATGGGAAGTAAGATAATTGAGTTGTAATAACTCGGTTTCCAACGAATGGGAAGTAAGATAATTGAATTGTAATAACTCGGTTTCCATTTAATCAATTGACATCAAATAATGTGGAAAACCATTTTCTTAACAACTATTTTAAGTTTGGAACTGAATATATTGGAACTGAATTCATATGAATTATACGCAATATAAAAGTAAATTAAATCTATAGAATAGTATTTTTGTCCCTATTTTTAAAACAACTCCACCGCAAACTACCGATTTATTTTGAGAGAAGCAACCTCATTAAGCCAACGCTAAATTTTCAATTTTCATTATTTAATATTTCACTCTAAAAGCGCCTCCCATTGTTTTCTCTTATGCAATAACAAACACTCGCTTTTCGTGCGTGGCAAAAGAAATTGAGCGCATTCAGGAGCACAGACAAAAGGATCCCAAGAAAAGCCCCATAGCTGTATTACATCTTGATCCTATTGTCCCCAAGAGCCCACCTGTCAAGCGAAATCAAGGGCCTACGACAGGAATGGAACAAGTTTCGAACAGCAGACGTTGAACGTGCCTGGAAGACACCCCAGGCACTGGGAAAACTGACACCGACCTCCCCCTAGAAACTGACACCAAGGGAAACTGACACTCGGGACCAGAGTCTCCTCTTCTCCCGAACCTCTTCTTCCACTTTTCCCTTTTTTTTGCTGATAAGTTATTACACAATTTTTATCTGGATCGCAAGGGAAAAAAAAAAGGTTTTGGGGATTTTGGAGACGTTTTATTTTTTTGTTTTAATTCGCTGGAGGGGGTTGTAGTCGTTGCGTGCCCCGAGGATGACTTTAGGTAAACACGGGGAAATGCTGAATCGGGTGCTTTGCTGGAGGAAGTTTTCGTGTCACGTTCGGTGGGAGGGGGGGATGGACGTTTTAAACTTGTTATCCCTTAGGGGATTTATTTTGCCTGGTGTCTGTTGCAGGCGAGAGATTGGGAATTGGTTACTTTGAGCGGGTAGTTTTCAAAGAAATGGAAGTGTTTTTTGCAAATTTAAGGAATAATTGTAAGCGGGTGTCGTTTTTCAAGCGTCCCTTGAATCCTGCTTATTTTGCGTAACCCCAGCAAAAAAAGTCAGCATGAAACCTTCATAAAAATTGTCAAATTGAAAGTTTTTTGAAGGTTTTATAAAGGATATTGAAACAAAATACTGCAGTTTTTTTGAAGTTTTTAATTTTCCTGCATAAAACCTTTAACATATCTGCATTTTCCCTTCATGATTAAAAATTGAAGGATTTTTGCAGGTTTTTATGAAGGTTTTTTACAGTTTTTATGAAGGACATTGAAACAAAAACCTTTAATTTTATAGATCTTCAAAAAAACTGAAGTTTTCCTGCATAAAACCTTCAATTTCAATATTTTGATGAAGGTTTTATGCTGACTTTTTTTGCTGGGACGTTGTAAAAATTAAATTTTTTAGTATGTAAAAGAGATTTTTTTACATCTGTATCTATAATAATAAAAGAAATAGTATGTCTCTCTGTGTGTGTCTGTGGCATATTAAATTTTGAAATAAAAATCTATGAAAATTACTAAGTATGATCTATAATTATAAAAGAAAGAGTATTTCTGTGTGTATGTTGCAAGCAAAACTTCCACTACTCGGATATGTCTGAAAATTTATTTTTGGATACTATTCAACCTCTAATTGTGAATCTGAGGTTTGAAATTTTAGAATTCCGTTTAGTTTTCCCCTTCGAGCATGGATTCCTCATAGTAGAGAAATCATAAGGTTATAATCTCGCTAACATCAAAGTGAGGCCAACATGTATAGCCTCAGACACGTGGTTTATGACGTCATCCATTCATAAAATGTTTCTAGTTCATTCATAAAAAATATCCTGTACTTCATGAAGTAACAAATTTACTATTTCCAAATCACAAGTCAATCGCGAACGTTTTTTCATTCATAAATTTTGAAAGGAAGTCACGAGTCTGAGGTCATACGGTCTGAGATGTTTGCATCACGATGATGACGTCATATTCGCTCTACTACAGTCCATTCATGCTCGAAGGTTTTCCCATTGATAACTGTTTTAGAAGTTATTATTATTTTTTAAATAGCTATTTAAAAAGTATATTTAATTTCTATAAAATCCTAAGATATTGAAAACAAAAAAAATACTTTAAAATAAACTAATATATATTTGTTGTTTTCAACAATTGAAATTTGGCGATTAATAATTGCTTTGGCAAAATAATTTTTTCTTACAAGTATGCTTCAACGGGAAAACTAACTTAAAAGCTGACATTCGAAGATGTACCCGGAGATGTTTGACCAATAGAGCAGTTATTTTGCCTTCGAGAAAATAAAAGACAGGAATAAATAGAATGAACCAACCAATCGAATAAAACATTTTAACTCGCGTGAAAATGCGGGAAACGGCTAGCATGAAATATAACTTAAAAATTTGTAGATAAAACACAAAGCTATGTTTTATTATTTTGCGATAAATGTTTATTCTTTTTCTTTCAAGACATAGAACGGCAGAGTTTATAGATTTTGACATTTTCAGAATACGCATGAGTGTAAAATGTTAATCTTGTACATATCCACATGTTTCTTAACCAAGATCCATTGCTTAAGAAAAGTATAGATATGTATAATATACTAAAAAAATACCAAGAAAAAAAGCTACTTATAAATAATGGTTTTAAAAATTGAAACTTTACAGTTGATCAGCAACTTGGACATCTTCCGTTTACAGAATGTAATTATGGCCACTTTATTTTAAGTGAAACTTTATTTGTTGCGAAAAAAAAACCAATGGAACTTAACTTCTTTAAGTTTATAATATTAATATTTTCAGAAATTTAAATATTTAGACGTTACGGATAACTTCTATATTCGGGTTTTTAGGATGATACCTAATATTGCTTTACAAAACTCGAAATTGTATTAAAAAAAAGGAATTGTTTCTTGATATATTTTTTTAAAAATATTGATATATTTTCTTGATATATTTTTTTAAAAATATTGATATATTTTCTTGATATATTTTTTTTAAATATTGATATATTTTCTTGATATATTTTTTTAAATATTGATATATTTTTAAAAAATATTGATATATTTTGTTGATATATATATTTTAAATATTGATGTATTTTCTTGATATATTTCTTCATATGGGGCTGACTTAATATATAAATAATATAAATATCATTAAAATTTTGAAAACATAATATTAAACAATATAAATATCATTAAAATTTTGAAAACATAATATTAAACAATATCATAATGCAATAAGATTTAATAATACTACTCTTTATCTTTGTTCTCAATCGTTTAATTATATAGATTTAAATAAACAAAATACAAAACGTGACAAAATACCCCACGTTTAAATCTTAACAGATTTATTCCCGTTAGAAAAATTCTGAATACCCGATCTGACAGCTTTGAGTTAAGAGGTCCATTAATTTTAAAATAGCTTTATCAACAAATTTAGTACGTTGCTCTATCCTCTAGGGCAGAATATATCATGCATAACTTATCTTTTACCAGATGCACACACAACTTAATCTAGGCCTTCAAATTATTTCACTTTATTTGCGTAATTTATAGCCAGCGTTTTATTCGGGGCTTAAACTTTTCATTCTCTCGTTTCACTTTCATTTATGTTCCTCTTTAAATAAAAGACCTATTGCAGAAAGCAGTGCAGGTTTTCAATGGGTATTTTTAAATTGAAAGAGGTAAAGTTGGTATTTTATTTCGTTGAAATTCATTCATATTGTAACATTTATCAAAGTTGCCTTTATTTTAAAGCTTGGGAAGTTAAATATTCTTTAAGCATCTAAAATTGAGTTATGGATAGTTTATTTCATTGAGCAGCATATTTAATTTTATGCTTGACTTCTCAGACAATTTATTTCCGGAATATTGTTTGGCAATAGTTTGATAATATTGGGTGACTTTTTCTGAAAATTTTAGTTATGAAATCCAATACTTAAGTATGTATTTTATTAAATCAAGTATAAAGGTTTGGTTAATTAACATCTCACTAGAGCTGCACAGTGGGCGTTTGGAGACGGTTCGAGCCTATCTCGAAGGAAAGACCCGGGCACGATGCCTCGTATTTTTGAACCATGATCAGATAACGATTTAGTATAAAGAGAGAGCTTGTTAACCATAAAGAAGATTGACTTGGTTAGTTAACGTCACACTAGAGGTGAACATTGGGCTATTGGCGACGATTCGGAGGCTATCTCGAAGGAAAGACCCGGGATCAATTGCTTTTATTTTTGAACCAGGACAACCCGATGACGAGGACCCGACGCAACCTCAATAGGCGGCAGGATAGTGGACCTCGATCAGATTTAACGCACACTAGTATCGTACACACGTCGTAGAAATTGGAGGTTAGTTCGGACGACGTATTGTTACTTCACAGCTAATCTGACAAATCTCCAATCACAAATTCACTGCATTTTAACATTTTTGTCAAATCTTTTGTCTCAGCCATATTAGAACCCATAAAGTTGGTTTGGTTGGTTTTGTTAATTAACGTAGCACTAGAGCTGCACAGTGGGCTATTGGCGACGGTTCGTGGTCAATCTCGAAGGAAAGACCCGGGAACACATACACATTCACACACACATTCATACATGCACCTCGTTATTTTAGAACCATGGTCAGATGACGAGAAACACCTGAACTGGCACCCAACGCCTTCAATAGCCGTCGGGACTTTGGACCCCGATCAGATTTATCGTGCACCAGTCCCGTATACACGCCAGTATAATTTGTTGGATATTCTGGACGACTTTCTAGTATTTTTGTATCGAAGCTGGCGACCCTCCGATCGCAAGATCACTACTTTTTTACTTTTCTATGTCCAGTCCATTTCACGGATTCGAACCACCAATCCTCTGATTAGTAGCTGAACGCCTTACCAACTGAGCAACTGGGGTTCCCTCAAATCTTTTGTGTCATCCGTATTTTAACCCATAAAGAAGAACCACGTTATATTGATGTCTTTTCGATTCGGTATATTAAGATTTATCGTACATAAATGATTTTTTATTATTATTTACTATTAGATGAAAAGTGTTGTCTTGAGTGAAAACCATTGAAGTATACATATGTGGATACTCTTCCAGTCGAATTCAAACAATCCGGCTTCAAGCAAACCAAATGTCACTGCCTGATCCAGCGATAAGAAAACCAATTGTCCATGTCTAATTCGGCTCAAACACACCAAATACCCTGCCAAACAAACATTTGGTTTGAAAAGAAAATGCATCCAGTGTCAGCAGTATGCAAGAAGCAAGCATTTTTACGGACAGTTCAGAGCGTATTTAGAACTGTGCGCTGTTCACAACACTCGAGTTCCTGAGGAGTGTTGCATATAGCCATCTAAATATATTTTAAGGGTAACCCTTTTTAATATTTTAAATTCCAAGATCCTGTTTAATAAAAGTAACTGTTTAAAAAGTAGAAACCTGTTTCATAACCTGTTTAAAAAGTAGTAACCTGTTTATATAAAAGTAACTTTTTACTAGGAGTTTGCATGTGATCCAGTATTGAAGTTTATACTGAGTCGGATAAAATCACTAGACGTGCCAGCTACTTTTGGCATAGTCAAATATATATCTTCAAATACGAAAATCTATTTATAGTTTTTTTTTATTAAAAATAGTGTTTCTTTTTATTAGGTTCGTTAGTCGAGATAGACATGCACTATTTTTGGTGGACGACGAAAACAAATCCAACAATCCTCTCCTCACCATCTCGCTATACACATGCGGAGATTCGAACCAATTCCTCCGGTGCTGCTCTATCACCTGCTGAGCATCCTGAATGTTTTGTTGGTTCATTTAACGCCTAACTATTTCAAAATTAACGCAAAATCAATATATTCGGGTTACTAGCTCATTATTTCAGAATAGATCCGAAACCGTTGTTAATTACCCATTTGTGTATTTTATAGTGAGTTCTTAAATTGATAAACTGACAACGTTATTTGTATTAGTTTGGAGTGTCGATCATATTTGTTTGTTTTTTAAGTTTGGAGAGTGAAGTGCCAGTCTATTAGTTTTCCTTGTCATTTGATTATGGTTAAAAATTACGGAGCAATGTCCCAGATCCTTCGAGATAAACTCCGAACAATCGCCAATAGCCCACTATGCAGATCTAGTGCAAAGTTATTTCAACTGACCAACCAACTATTATATTTATTTTATTATTATATTTATTTACAAACTGTCTTCACAATTTTTAAAAAAATAATATAAAATTATTTAATCCTTCAGGCAGTGAAAAGAACTTTGCAATTACAAAAATTGATTGTTCGTTAGTGGGTTTTAAAGAAGTTATTACTTCTAGAGAGCGATTTTATATTACCTTCGTTTCCATTTGTATAGTAATTACTAATATTTTCCGTAACTGTTTTGGGTAAATCGTGACCAGTCTAATATTTTTTGACTTTGACAAGGGTTAATGCCATTAAAATTATTTTAAATAAACTAATATATTTCAATATTGAAGGTATAATGAAGATATCTTTTTAAATTTTACATATAAAATACGGTATTTCCGATAACATACTAAAATACTCTGAAAAATAAAAAAAATCGCACTTTAAACGTTAAACAACGAACAATCAAAAATAATTCAGAAATTTAGTTTTATAAGAATATTATAAAGTGCCCATTAGGAACTAAAATTGGAATTACGATAAATAAAAATTCACGGAAGAAAATTTGGATATTTTAAATTTCTCTGCCAATTTAAATACTTGCAGCTCTCACTAAAAAACAAAAGAATCACCACAAACTAATAATTGTTGCCAAGTAATCAAAGAATTAATTAAAAAATATAAAACTAAATAATTACTTTCTAAATTAATATAAATATCAATTTCTAGAATTAAGTACATGTTAAGTTCATCTAACACTAAATGTGCATTCTACTTAGCAGTACGTTGAAGTACATAATTGATAAGACTGTATCTAACAAGGATGACTATTCTTCATTAAAATTTAAAATTCAGTAAATACTGTGTAGGATCTTTCTCAACTAAAGAATTCCGGAAAAGGCTCTTAAAGGATCCTAAATAGCAGCTATTTGACCCCGGCATTGCACCACCCTGATTTCGGAGTTGAACACGTTTCTCCAAGATAATGACTTTCCTCTTTATCAGCCCCTTCTCTCTTCGCTCGGATGTCTCGTAATTCTTTTGCTTTGATTTCTGTAATGAAGGAAGTAGGGAAGTCAGAAATTGAGGGAATAGCTTAAATTATTTTGTTGCATGGGTGTAATTGCATTGGGTGCTGAGTTTCGGAAATCGTCAAATATTTTATTGCTTTGAAATAATTAATTTTATTTTGAATCTAACAACACGAACATTCGATGTCTGCGTTAAGTACAAAACAAATATTTTTTTTTCGTGAGTTACAAAATTGCCTGAATATGTAACTTTGAACTCATTTTTTTCACAGTGATGACTTTTATCATGTTTGATCAAGTTTACATTGATATAAGTTTAGATATAGTTGAAAACACTGCTTTTTAATTTGTCTTTAGGGAGTAGTAATATAAAGATTACATTTTGTTTAGTATTTTTTTAAAAATAATTTACCGGTGAAATTGTAGATTTTTTAAAAAAATATTTAAAAAAAAATTAGACAGTTTGTTAAACACATTCCTTTGTTAATAAAAAAATACAAATATATAGATTTTAGAAGATATTTTTTTGTCTTTAATCAAAAATAAGAAAGGTAAAATGTTTTGTAAATGTTATTAAAAAAAACCCAGATATATATTTTTATTATATATTTTAATATATAAACGAATTGGATATTTTAATAAAACGAATATTGGTAATATACATTGGACACATGTGAAATAAAATTTTAATTATAATTTCAATATTATTACCCCTTTTGTTATTGTGAAGTGGTCAAAAAATATTGAAATGTAAAGAAAAGAAAATTTATATAATTACCATTATTGTAACACAATAACTTAATTTTTTTAAATCTTGTAACCCCTTAAATTAATATTTCGATTTAATATATCAAACTCATTTTGCGCAAATTCCGCTGAACAGACGTGCCAAGGTTTACTGAACACTCAATAGACATTTATTTCTCAAACGAGTATCTTTATTTCGAATAACTCTCTTTCTAAGCAACAATATTTATATAACTTAATATTAGTATTTTTTTCAAAAACTTAGTATCAAACGATAGACAAAAACCTTATCAACGCCATAAGCTACAAACTGAAAAATCCAATTTTTTGAAAGTTTGTAACCGCACTGCCCCCTAAATTAATATTTCGATTTAATATATTAAATCATTTCACTCGAATTCCATTGAACAGACGCGCAAAAGGTTTACTGAACACTCAATACGAATTTATTTCTCAAAAGAGTATCTTATTTTGAATGACAATCCTTCTAAGCAACAATATTTTTAATTTTATATAACTTAATACGTTATTTTTTTTTCAAAAACTTAGTATCAAACGATAGAGAATGATGTTATAAACTACATAATATATAAACTGAAAATCCGATTTTTTGAAAGTTTGTAACTTAATTTTTTGAAATTTTGTGACTCCTTAAATTAATATTTCGATTTAATATATCAAACTCACTTTGCGCAAATTCCACTGAACAGACGTGCCAAGGTTTACCGAACACTCAATAGGAATTTATTTCTCAAACGAGTCTATCTTTATTTCGAATAACTCTCTTTCTAAGCAACAAAGGTGGCTTACTAGAAACCTCATAAACATTCCACCATAAAGATTCTAAGCGAGAGAACTTCTCCTCCCCGTCTCAACCTCTAATGCAGATTAAAGGGGAATAAAAACCAAACAAACAGAGCCCATCCTCTCCCGGGAATTAGAAACGGTTTAAATTGTTTGTGCAGCCTCTTTTATTTTGTGTTCTGGTCCATCATGGCCCGTTTCTTAATTACTTTTCCTTAAGCATCATCTTAGGCGCGGGACAAAATTTATGCCAAGGTATTTTGAGCTGTCGCATTAAACTTTTAAGACGCATTCGGAAACACTCTGTGGAAGTGCGTGTTCTTGTTTTTGTTGGGGTCGCATTTGGGGGGATCCACTTAATCTGCGCTGTTGGTTTCGATTGTTTCTTGTTTTATCTTTAACTTGCACATTAAAATTTACAGTAGGAGAAAATGAGCTTCATCGATCTGTCGCTCGTTTTGTTTCCTATTCTTTAAATTATAATTAAAATAACTTAAATGATTAATTATTGCAAAAAGAACGCTTGAAATTTGATAAATGCTTTTGTTATGATATATATAAAGTTGAAAATCCCAAAATCCGCCCGGATCTGTGTTTGTTTGTCAGTACATTTGTAAGTACATAAGCTCCGTAATTACAAAACGCAAAGGTATGAAATTCACAGAATAGTTAGTTAAAAAAAATAAGAATTTTAACATGACTATTTTCAAGTCTCTACGATGTTCCATTCAAATGTTATGACATTTTTTAGCGTACATTAGCAAAGTTTCATGAAGTGGCAACAGTAAAATCAGTTAAAGGGACTTGGTACCCCAAAATCGTTGAAAATGTCAAAAAAGTTTTTATTGGTTTAAAATAACGCTTCAACTTTCTAGCATGTTTTCCCAAAGTTTCAAAACTATTGAATAAATATTAATCATATTATGAACGTTTTCTTCACTCCTTATGCAATGTGTTACATAGAGAAAGTCATAAACCGAATGTAAAAATGGGTACATTTAAGCAAAATAATATCAATGTATCAAAGGATTGCTTCTACAGGACTGTTATAAAGATATGTTACTTGCCAAACGCAAAATGCCAACGAAATTGTACACATCATCAACTAGTTCAGGTATCCCAAAGATACATTTGTAAACAAAAAGCGAATCAGTGTTTTTTTGTCAAATTTTGTATGTGAATACAATTAAGAATTATACATACTATGAAAAAGTCTTCAAAATCTTTAGGGTCAGACGGGAAATTAATTTACTGAAACTCTGTGTGTGAATTGATTTGCCCAAAAGACAATAGAGGAAAATACGGCGTACTGCAAAATCTCTTAGTTTGCAATACGCCGCCTTATCAGGGATTTTGCACTCAAACTTGTAAATATTGCAATGCATAAAGAGAAAAAGTAATTTAAAAATAAATAAGGAGTAACTTATGCTGTAGGGTGCTTTAATTTTACAGTGAGTGTCATGTATAAAACCACTAAAAAATTTTCAGTTTTCTCTGCATTACACTCAACATTAAAGCAAATTATATAAATATCTGCAATCAATTTTTGTTTCATAATGTTCAGTAGTCAGTGGTTTGCCAAAAATGTATTATAAGAATAAAAATTTGCATGACAGTGAGTGATTTTATTGTGTTTTTAGAAATTTTATATGCATTGAATACTGAAAGTGACATTTTTATTTAAAGTTGGTGCGAAACAAAATAATTATTATTTGTCATTAATTTTGCATAATTTGTAGGATATATATACGTTATTTATGTGAAAAAATATTTGAGTTAATTGGGACATTTATAATAAATTATTTTCAATACTGAAATCTTTAAATGCATTTATCTCAGCTTGCTGTTTTCATGAACATACACCTACTTAAAATACTAAAACTCAAGCAAATATGTATGAATTATTGTGAATTTTTTTTAACCTGTACACAAGAGTATATTGAATAGAATTAGGGATGGAATTAGAAAAATATTTAAAACAATTTATTTAAAAAAATAAAATGTTTAAGAATTAGAGTTTTTTGGAAAAAAATAGCCGATTTTTCACTAATTGTTTTTTTTCTCCTAAACTAAAAAACTTATACCGAATCCGATCCCTAAAGTTATTAGGCATAAACCAATACAGCTTACAAAAAAGTTTCGATGCAAAAAAATGAAATATGAAGGAGAAAAAGCATTTTGAAAAATGCCTTAAATCTTCGAAAAATTTAACAAAAATTTAATTTTTGAAAAAGTTTGAAGAAATTTCAATTTTTTTTTTCTTCTAAATCTTCTTTTCTGAATAGTTTACATGTAGTCATCACAAAAATATTTAATTTCATATCAAATTATAGAAAATAATTTTTGGGGTACCAAGTCCCCTTAAAATCAACGGAGAAAAGCAAATATATAATAAAAAAAAATTATGAATCAATTAGAATGCTGATCTTTACACGAAATAGTCCATAATTACAAAACGTAGCTTTATGAACTTTACAAAGAACTTTACTTTAAAAATTAGACATTTTTTGTGATAATTTTTAAGTTTCCACGATGTTTCATTCGTATATTATAGCTATTTTAATGTATTCCATTGACTTAACATGGATGAACATATCGTATGCAATTTAAAATAAAAATTTTCGTTATTGATACTATAAAAATGACGTCATAGGTTTTGTTTGATTTAATAATTATTGAAAAACGTCTGCACATTGGACTTTTGTTACATAATGGATTCATTCAAAAATTAAAACAACCAGAATTTTATCTCAGATAAATGGTTTAGAATTGTTTTAAAATGTTATAATTGTTTTATCTGTTTTGTTTGTATACGGGTTATTTGTAACTAAATTTAATTATCTTAGATCGAACTTTTAGATCAATTCTTCCAAATTGCGAGTTATTTGTATATGAACGTCCGTTTTATTTATTTGAAAAATATTTTATGCAAGTATTTTTTTTTATTGTACGAAGCTTAGTTTCACTGTGAATTTTCAACTCTACATGACTATTTTATGTTATTAAAAAATAAAATTTCACAGATACCAAATGATAATTGAGAAAATATTTTAATTAATGCGCCAATGAATACTTCCTTTTAAAACATTAAATGGTGATCATTAAGAATTAAATGTTCTGAATTATTGTTCTGAATAAATGTTCTGAATTATTTAAAGTACGTGGTTAGATTATAATATACTGCACCGTTTGCTAAATTATCGCCAAGTTATAACAGGTTATTCTTTAGATAAAGTGCGTCTTGGTTTTAATTTGCTGTGGAAACTTACTAAATATTAATATGACAGGTATTTTTTTATGCGAATGCAATAACAATAGTATTACAAAATAAAAAAATTAGGAAAAATAGCTTAACAATATGAGTAAATACCAAATTTGTAATACATTGATAAGGAAATAATAAAAAATTCTTAAAATTAAAATAGGTGGTTATTCTTCTGTAATAATACCATTCATGGAAATTCTTTAAAACATGGGTATTTTGACATAGTAAAAGAAAGTTGTGTAGTATTTTAAAACATACTATTTTTGTTTGAGTATTTATGTCAGGCTGTTAATTTTATTCTCACTTTTATTAAGAATTTGGGGCAGTTTATTCGCAAAAAACGTTTAGGTTTATTCTGGCTGTAATTTACATTTTTATGTTTTGTATTACTGAGGTTAAAAATGCAAGCTACTAATTAAATACACAAGTTGTTGTTTGATGATATTGCAAAGATGTAACCTAAACATTACATTGGAATGGGCCTTTGGAAATAGTCAAATCAAAATTTCAATACTGGGGAAAGGGACATTCGGAATTGTTTTGAAAGTTAAATCATGAGGGTTCATGTTGAAATTTCTTAACTTGGTCATCTTTAAAAAATTATGTTATCTTTTTTTGCTGCCTTTTACACTTCCATACTGCTTTAGAATATTTCAATATCGAGATTGATTCAGAAGTTTTATTAAAATCCACGCTTAAAGTTATTGCTTTAAAACTCCAATTTAATAAAACCCTTCTTGATGAAATTTAAAAAGAAATACAGAAATTAAGATCATAGCGCTTTGTTATTGTTAATTTAATATTTTTCCTTAAATAAAAAATCATAGTTTTATGTAAATACTTATTCCTATAAAATACCTGTTATAATGCACATTATCTTTCAATAATGATGGCAACAGTAATTAAAATTTCATCGATTAAAGGAAGCACTGAAAACTAAAATATAATTATAGCCATTTCCCGAATAAATTGCGGCATCCGTGTTAAAAAAAATCGGCTAAGTACAGACCACGATGTATTGGGATTTACTCGATACAAGGTTGAGAGGATAAATGGCCTACCTTCATTTACACGATGGTATGTCATTTTTACATATCCGCTGATTCCACGTTGAATTAATGATAGCGGTACACTTCTTTTCACCTGCTACGAGCGTAAAAGGTGGGGGGAGGATGGGTTAAAAATCGGCAAGTAGAAAACGTCTGACTTTCATCTACACGATAGTATATTATTTATTCCCATCAGCTGATTCCACTTGGAGTTAGGGTTTTTCAAATGTCGTTTTTTATTATGGGATTTCATGCAACAATGTACCGAAACTACCCATACCGAAAGGAAATTCTTATTAATTTCTAGAAGTATTTTTGTGCAGGAATGTGTAATTTTTAAAACTCCATACCTTATGAGTGATAAACTAGAAATTAAAGATTTGTATCGGTGTATTAGAAACCAAGTAGTATAGAAATATTTTTAACTTCTAATTAATTAAAAATAAAATATTTAAAATTATAAAAAACAGTTTATAACTCTTTTAAGGAGGAATTCTAAAATGATATATGGGATTATCCCAGGGAGGAGAGGAAATGTATATATTTTCAGTTATTTGTCGTTATTTAATTTATCCCAGTGCAAAGAACGAGTAATTTTGCTAGTATTAAATAAAAACCAGTTTATCGAGTTTTTTTTATAGCTCTCGTATTTTTTGGAGTATTTGAAATATTTTCAAAATTAGGTATATTTAAAGTTATAATTTTTGACAACAATTAAAATGGGAGAAATCCTACTAAGTATTAAACGAAAGTTATTTCCAAGAGTTTGAAAATTAAAGGACTGTTGATCAGTATGCTTATAAATTTTGATCCTTTAATTAAAATACGTTTTTTTTCATAAAAAATTTCATTAATTTAAAAAAAAAGTTTTTCGTCAATTTGAAAATAATTACAAACTTTCACCATTTCGATAAAGTAATATAATTTGGAATATATTATGCGATTTATTATTTTTTATATTTAAAAATGAAATAAGAAAAAAAATATAAAAAGAAACAGACAATTAATTTTTTTTAACTTAAACAAGTGAGTCTTGCATATATTTTTATGTTTCGCATATTTTTAGAAAATACCTGTATGTAATCGATAAAACTATATGTAAAAAAATATTGGAAAATACAAAATAAAAGTTAATAAGTATCCCAGGAATTATAAGCTGAATTTACTATAATATTAAAAACACATATAACTCTTAAATACTTCTTCAATAGTAACACGTTTTGTAGTAACCGATAAAGAAAAAGATAACTATAAAATTTCTGTTCAAACCAAACATAATATAACTGTAAATGATTCAATGCGAAAAAATATATAAACTATACATAGCTGTCACAACTAAAGTACTGTATCGCGTACAATTTGAGGATTCAAATGAACTTAAGCCCTCAAATTTACTAAAAATGAGCATAACACATTTAATGCAAATATTAAAAACGTGTTATATCATATTAAATTAATCCGTGGGGAAACGCGGTAATTTCATAGTTCATGGTGCTGCTTTTCGCCATTCTGAAATATGGATATATAGGATTCTAAAATATATAGATTTGATTTTCGTTTGGCACCAAGTCAAAATGGCGGATAATATGACCACGTTTTTCACCGCATGCACGTTCCGTGCGCTAATGTCAGACTCCTACGTCGATTTATGGCCCCGGGAAATATTGGTTTCCGGCCTATGGTCATCGACTATTATGGATCGAAGTTGGTACTACATTCGAGCAGTCGATTATGGTGCTTACAGGCAATCTTTCCAGTAGTATACTATTAATATTCACATCCATAGCGAAAGCAGGAACGCAACCATAAAATAGCCGAAAATTTTTTAACCATCCATATGAAAATAAGATTTAGAATTGCTATAAATCATGATATTGCTATGCAAGTCATCAATTAGTGTCGCCAATATATAAAGATTATTAAATGTAATCGAATATCACATAGGGTTGTGGTACCGTATACCAGAGAATTAACCGAAAACAAAAATAAATTTTTCAAACTATATGCAAAGATTCCGATCTTTACCAGATAATTTCAAAGGGAAGTAACTTTGGACGAGTAAAATAGAGTAATTCAAAAGAAGAATTCAAATTAGTACCAAGTGATATATTAATTTAATTGTTAGTAATTTAAAAAAAAAACATATTTCGGATGCTTGTGTTGGAGTTTGATTTGATTTAATGTTTGATTTGATGATTGATTGTTGTTCAAGAAATATTAACTGTAACCGTTACTTATATTTTAACGTTTTCTTTCTTTATGCTAATTGTTGTACTATATATATTTCTGCTGTGATGTGTTTAATAAAGGAAAATGAATTTTTACTACTGAGTCATGTTGATTTGACGTGTCTTTATTATTTAAATCTTAACCTCCAACAGTTTGTCCCTCATCGGCGCACTAAGGCATCGACGCGTATTTAAAATAAATATCAACTTATTTCACCGTGTAAATTCCGCATTATTTTCGCTAGGTGTAAAATCAGTCCACAGAGGGTGGGCGGCGCAACCCCTATTATCCCCCATCCCCCACCATACCACGTCAGAGCGCATCCCACCGCCTGTTTCGAAAGACCCGAGAAATCACGTCCGCCGACCTCAAGCTTGATCACACCGGGTAATTACAATCATCAGGTTGCCCGCCTAAATGAAGTCCCTCGGAATTCCTATTTGCCCCTCCCGTAACTGCCGGACCATGAGTTCGTCGCGGGATGTCATTATAAAGCTTAATCAAGGTTTTCCAGATTTCCAGATTTTGTTCCCGGGAACAGAGGATCCGGGAGAAGGGGGTGCGCGTGTGGTGTAATTAGTGTTCCCGGATAATGCTCTGGGGTCGGAGAGGGTTTTCGGGCACAGTGCGAGGTGGCATCGGGGCATGTAATAACACTGTTTAGTAAGTGGGGGTTGGGGGATGGGATCAGGAGCTTGTCCATTTGGGATGCTTTGGAGGGTGTAAAAGTATTTCGATAAGGAGTAAAGTTGGGGGGAGAGGGTGATGGAGTGCTCAGCACCTAAAATTGTAATCTCGAGAAGATGAAATCTTGTCATTATGTCAGAGTTTATAGAGTGTGTTTAAGGTTTTGAGTTATGCAGTTTTTGAATAAAAAGTAGTTGTGTGACTGTTGATAAATACAGTTAATCTTGTTTGCTGTAACATATTTATTAATCTTGATTCAGATAACTTGAGAGAATACATAACGTTCATTAGTCAGAAATATCCATTGGTAGTGTTAGGGGGGGGGGCAAATATTTAAATCAGTATAATAACAATATTTTATTAGACTATTTTAAAGTTTAAATTGTTCCAAGAGTGGTATGCAATTTTTAAAAAAATATACTGACATCTCATGTAGATTAAAATGAATTAAAACTCATATTTTCCCTAATATATAGAGTAAAAATATATGTAATTGACAAATAAATATTTTCCGAAATATGCATGAGGGGAATTTAAGGTTAATAAGGTTTCACAAAACAACACTTACTGTTTTAAATAAGATTGAAAATGAAAGATATTTCTTTTAGTAGATTGCTAAAGTAATAAATAATTATTTTATTTTAAATTAGGCTAAATATACGTTTTTTGCAAGTAGTTAATTAAAACGATGCACTATAGTTTGGTTTGGTTAATTACCGTAGCACTAGAGCTGCACAGTGGGTTATTGGCGACGGTTCGGGGTCAATCTCGAAGGAAAGACCCGGGAACACATACACATACACATTTACACACATTCATACATGCACCTCGTTATTTTAGAACCATGGTCAGATGACGAGGAAACACCTGAACTGGCACCCAACGTCTTCAACAGACGTCGGGACTTTGGACCCCGATGAGATTTATCGTGCACCAGTCCCGTATACATGCCGTTAATTGTTGCGGATGTTCTGGACGACTTTTCTACGATGCACTATAGAAATACATGTGCAAATGCTTAATGAGATTAAAAAAAAAGAGCCAATAATGGATGTCTAAATTTAATTTGTCTTGGAGAAAAACTCAGAATGCGAAAACTCTTTCATGGCAAATCTTAGGGACTAAGACCACAGTCACCATACACTACACACCGTCCTCTGTCATTTAAAGCTATTTAACAACATACGTGAACATAGTGAAAAAGTTATTCAGGGACAAACATAAAAAAAGTTTAATGTAGAATAAATTTGCATAATTAACTGGTATTAATCTTTTACAAAACTTATTATGAGTACATATTTTATTGTTATCTCAATTATAAATACAAATATTGACAACCGGTAATACGCTCAAGGGCCAACAAAGTTGGTTACGTATAGTATATTCTAACTACACTGAATAGCCCGAAATACTGGTGCATCTATCTAATATCGTATAGGATT
The DNA here is from genome assembly GCA_963932185.1 of Troglohyphantes excavatus. Classification (NCBI taxonomy): domain Eukaryota; kingdom Metazoa; phylum Arthropoda; class Arachnida; order Araneae; family Linyphiidae; genus Troglohyphantes; species Troglohyphantes excavatus. The sequence continues at coordinate 38,621,239 of OZ010666.1, forward strand.
CCCTCAAGCAACATGACGAGGCATGGACTCACATAATGTGTGAAGGTATTCTGGAGACAATTCACCCCAAGAGGGGGCAGTCCCTAATAACAGGATGGTGCGAGGTGATAGAGGAATCTTTTGACGACATTTGTTCACCATATATGTGATATTATGATATATGCTCTCCCATGCATTTTCGTGTTCGGCCAATATAAAAAATCCGAAAGAACACCAAGTCTCCGGCAACTGTACGGGCGATAAAAAACACTGATGTAACGAAACCATCGACGGCTGACAAGAATCGTTTCACGAGAAAGACGTGCAACATTGTCTCAAATAGCTACATATTTCAATGGAGGTCCATTGACGTGCAAGCGTGTGAACTGTACAATGCTCTCCCCGTGATTTGGGCTGACTGCCTATACCGATGCATTAAACCAATGGTCGGCAAACTTATTAGTCAACAGAGCCAAATATCAACAGAACAACGATTGAAATTTCTTTTGAGAGCCACATTTTTTAAACTTAAACTATATAGGTCATTAAACATTGTTATTAACTTAATTAAGGTACTCCTAAGCTGGCCTTTACTAAAATCGTCCTCAATCTGATTGAGATGCGTTCGCTGAGACGACCCTTCCACAACTCTTCCATCCACACTCGTCTTGTATTTCGTCTATCTCCTTTCGTTCATCCTCTCTATATGTCCACACTATCTTAACATACCTTTCTCAATCATAATAATGACTGACAAACACTAATGTGAACAATTGCCTTGCATCATCTCCTTGGAAAGTTTGGGTAAGTCAAGTTTGTATGTTGTTGTTTTTAATTTTTGCCACAAAGTTTCAACGCTCCCGCACGTGGTAATTTGTGGAAGAGCCACACTCAAAAGGTCAAAGAGCCGCATGTGGCTCGCGAGCAGCGGTTTGCCGACCACTGCACTAAACTATCTGCTGCTGATAGGTGACCAGTACGTAAGCATCCTTTCCGATCATTCACAGTCATTCGTGTCCTGTGTGCTTGGGCAATTCCAACAGGAGAATACGACACCACACACGTCGAGAGTTGCTATCAGAAACACTCTTCTGACTTCAGCGTCCTCCGTTGGTCATTTAAATCCCAAGACATGCACTTTATTGAGATTATACGGGAACAACAACATATATATATGGTGTACAAATGGTGTTAAAAGAGATATCCATCACCTCGTACCATTCTAGAATTGTGGACTGACTTGTAAGAACGATTATGTGAATTGCCTTTAGGATAGCTTCACACATTAGTACAGTCCATGACACGCCGTGTTGCTGCAGTTCTGCATGCTCGAGGGGGTCCTGTGGTTGATGGTCGCTGTCGTGATTACCACAGATGCATTACGCCGTTTTTAAGCCATGTTAAATTTCTACCATCAGTTTGTGGTGTGCGCCGACTGAGCGATAATTCGCCAAGCCTCTTCTAGGAGGATCCGGACGAAACAGAACGAGATTGGATTGCGACCATGTCGCACTTAACACGGAGCTCACGTGAATAAATAAATAATATACTAAATAACCTTCTGATTCATTATTAAATTAACCTAAGTCACCTCAAGTTCGGGAAGAAGACTGCGGAGTTGTAAATTTGTTTACATGATTTGATCAAAGGAAGACAAATTTAAAATTATATGGGCAGACTTCGCCAAATTAGCATTTTTGATTTGCAAAGAAGTTATTGCCGAGGCTACTCTTTTAGCCTACGCCAAATTAGATGCGAATATTTTCTCCTCATGGTCAATGCATTTTCAGTTGATATCGGAACTGTCCTCCAGCAGCATATTGATAAAAGAGATGAAAAACCAGGTTTCTTTTGGAGAAAGCTGACAAACCCTGAACAAAAATACAGTACTTTTGATACAGGATTTCTTGCAATTTATTCAGATTTTCGACATATTTGTTATATAATTTACGGTTGTAATTTTACAGTTTTCATAGATCACAAACCTTTAACATATGCATGAACACGATTTGGGGCTAAGCACTCGCCTCTTCAGAGTAGACACTTAGAATTTGTAAGTGAATTTACAACTGATGTACGCTTTATAGCTCGTAAACAAAATTCTGCAACTGATGCTTTTTCTAGGGTTTCAAAACTTAACTTTGAGGGTTTGATCGGTTTTTATAATTTTAGTTAATTTTTATAATAATTTTTGTAGAAAGCTTTTCGACAGCATCCACAACATATCGCACCCTGGAACTAAAGCTGCAACTAAATTAATGAGGCAAAAATATATTCGGAAATCAATTACGAAAGGCAGCCAAGAATGGTGCAAAACTTGGCTTGCGTATTAATAGTCCAAAGTACATAGGTGTACAAAAAATCCCTTGGTAAAATGATTATAGGTAGATTTAAAAGGTAATTATTGTGTAAGGTTAGAAAGGTAGTTTGGTATGTTATTTGAGGCTAAAAAATTATTTTCAAGATCTGACGATACAAAACAACAGAGGATTAGTTACATAAAAGCATGTAAAAATTATGAGCGTTAAAATTAAATAAGACATATATAAGTATATAGTTCGTATTAATAAATTAAATATGACATCGGGTAGCAATAAGAAGTACGTGATTTATCTCACAACTTCAACGAAAGATCCTTCAAAAGTGTGCAGTCTTTATACACAGACGAGCGACTTTGAACACAAACGCGGTGACATAATCCTTTAAACTCGTCACTAACAGACAATCGAACTCGTACAACAATCCAATCTTATCGTCACGATTGTACGGGGACTCTTCCTGTCACGAAGGCAACGGGATTAAAATTCAAGCAGCCGCCTGAAAAATTCACTGCAGCTGTCTCATTAATATTTATGAAGAAGGGTACCTTTCATTTTTGAGGGAAGGGGGAGGGGGTTAATGTGTCTGAAAATGAGGTTTTCGCTAATTAACGGCCTAGGGGTCAAAAGTGAAGAGGCTTCGGTTTCAGCCTAGGCCTGACAGGAAAGTTTAAAAAGACGGGTGATATCCTTTATTGCTTTAATACTAGATCGAAAGGTGTTAAGGTTCTTATACATTGATTATGAGTACAGCATTAATTCGTTTTGCCCTAAGGCTAAGTTTTATACTGTGCGGTATTATATCAAAAGATTGAAACGTGGAACTTGCCAGCACGTGGAAGTAATATTTTTTTTTCATTTAAGTTTAAAATAATTGAATTTTTTATTACCAATCCAGAAACTTCTTTAATAAGGATTTAGGTAATGAAAGATTGTCAAAATTTTTGGATTTATTACTTTTATAGAATTATTAAAATATTTAATTTATTTTTTTCCTTTACTATACGTTTCTTGATGGAAGAAATTTTAATGAATCGCAATATTTTTGCACAGTTCGGTAAATCATAATATGTTTTCCTTTTTAAACAAAAGACGCTTAAGAAAAGTTTAATTTGAAAAATATTTATAAAATAACAAAGGATCAAATACCTAGTTTGATATATTTTTCCTAGAAAATATTATTTAATTTTTTTTTAAACTTTCTAAAATGTTTTGAAATTATTATTAGCCATAATTCTTATGTTATTACTACTACTACTAAGTTAAAATAATAAATATTTTTATAATTAAGCATTACAATTTTAAATCAAATTCGATTAACTTAAGTAGTTTAGCTGTAGTTTTGTTGCTTTAAATGTTAAATATGACAACGGATTCCATTAACAATTTCTTAATGTTCAGCCAATAATAAATTCAGACTTGATACTCTCAAACAATGCTCATTCATATTGATCCTTATGAGCATTTTTTGACCAATCTCATAAATGATCAAAATTACAAATTATCTTAGCGATTTATTATCTATTAATTAAATAAAACGATTTGGTATCTCAACTTTATTAATAAATAAGAAAGTTATTCTAAATAGTAGTATGTGTAACGAATATTTTTGGACGTTATACAAAATTTAAATTTGGAAAAAACAACGTGGAAAGACCCCAAGAAACACTAAACATTTAAACCTTGTTCTTTCGTAAATAATTAAGAAGCGCTTTCCGGAAAAAAAATCTACGTTGATTAATGTCTTTTGTTTGTTTTCTTTCCGAGAAAACTTTGCAACTAGTTAAACAAAACGAAAAGCATTTTACTTTTATTACTTGGCGTTTAAGTCCTTAAACTGTCTCCTCCTATTTTTGGCCAAATTGCCACTTTTTTTTTTTTAAACTAAAATTTTTCACGGCCATTCAACGAACTAAACAAACTACTCGCATAAAAAAAATCACAAATTCTTCTTATCAAGAAACGAAGGAATACGTCTTCTAGAAGAATGCGACATTTTTCCTACCATCTTCGTAAAGTAATTGAAGCACCTTTTTGAAAGAGCGCCATGAAACAAGACCCCCCAAAAAATGACATTTCCTACAAAAAAAATAACAACATCACCCGTTAATTCAATTTCTATGCACGCTGCTGCGTATCCAGCATAGAATGCAATAAACGCACGCCCCGCGAAGAAACGCACACATCCCCTTATAAATCGAATATTCGAGAAAAACTCCATTTTTAAAAGTCAAGTACTTCCCGTTGAAAGACTTTTTAGTGCCATTTGCTTCAGCGCGGTTCGATGCAACTTAGGGAAATTCCCCGGTTTTCCCAATGCATTAGTTAAAGTGTGGATGTACTTTGGAGAGAAGTACTGAAGTGGGCAGCAGTATAAGGAGCCAGGGTTTCAGGGTAAAACCGTCCCTTATCGTTCTAGTGGCACTTGAATCAGTATTGCTGGATTTCGAGGGAGCAGCGTTTGTATTTTTGGATCCGGAAGATAGCGTTTTTTTTTATGTTCTGTTTGTGCTTCATTTCTTTTTATAATGCAAAGAACATATCGGTAATTGAGTTTTGTTTATGTCGTTGAGACGGAATGGAAGTAAGTGGATGCATATTTTGTAATTTTTCTTAAAAAAAATCTTTTAAATGTTTTTGACTACGCATGGTGGAGTGAGTGAAAGAGTTGTGTTATTTTTAGTGTACTGTTTTTTATATAGAGGTAAAGCGTCGTCTGTGAAATTGAATGGATTTTTTTTTATTTATTATCTTAATGAATTTTGATTGAATGTTTGATTTATATAAAGCTTTTCAAATGAATAACATCGAAGGCAGAGCAAATATGCGCTTAACGTTTTAGTAAATGTATTTTTAAATTTTAATTTTGTGAAGCGTACGATACGGAGATATAATTAATTTTTTTTATATATAAATCGAGGTGAATATTATTCTAAAACATTTTTTAAAAAATATTCCAGGAATGTACACGTAGGAACACGCAGAATGAGTTAAATGCATATTTCAAACTAATTTTATTCACCTTGATTACCTCACTGGTAATCCACTTTCTTTCATATATTTTCTGGCATGTATTTGAATAGCAATTTAATTTTAAAGCTGTAGATAATGATTAATTTTGGCGATGCATATTAGAATTATATTATATTTGTTATGCAACAACTGGTCAACCCATACAGTGTTTATTTTGAGAAAACTGGCATTAAAGACAACCACTCAATAGGAAAATCCATGCTGCAATAATTCGCTCACATGTCCACTGTCGACGCTGTATAAACAAACCAGAGTCTCTACTGATTTCTTCAGCATAGAAAGTGAAACCTTGGGTTTTCATTTACATTGTAAACGACATTGTTTTCGATTTGTAGGTTAATTGGTTGTTGCATTACAATGTCCTGTTATAAAACATATATTTTAACACGAACAAGAGACAAATATAAATTGGTAATTTGATACACAAGATATCAGTTGCTATTCCCCATAATTCATATTTATTTCCTTGCATGCATGTATAAATCGAATCTTAAACGCAATGTCAATTATATGTTATTGAAATATTTTTGAAATTTTAAATGAAATCATAATCTTTTGTAAAATATGTTTAAAAATATAATTTTATAAATTAGCTAAATATACAACACATTTTATATTTATAACTTCTAATAAATATATAGCTAATTTTAAACTAATTTTTTTTAACTTAATGACGATTATGGACCTAATACCACGTCTAGAAATTTTTTGAAGTTTTCTAATTATTAAATTATTATTCTGCACTAAATTATTAAATTCTTAAAAATATTCTATTTTATATATTTTTTTAATTGTAATAATTTGATGTATAACTTAAAACCTAGCTCTTTACAATTAACAATTAAATATTTTTAAATATATGAAAAAAATAGAAAAATAATTTAAAATATCCCAGTAGTGAAAAAAAAAAAATTCAGTGAAAACAATTGACTTCCTTTAAAATGTCATTCCTTTTTTAAAAAAATATTTTTTCTACACGAAACTATATTTTAAATATTGAAAAAATAAGATTTTTTTAAAAACAACCCTTCAAACAAAATTAAATACAAACTAAACATTTATTCACCAAACACACACTTCTTTCATTAAGTTCATTTTTTCTGCATCCCCGAATATTCCATCTTCTCCGAAATCTCTCTCCCAAAACTTAACTCCCCTCGTTCAGAACTATTGATTTCCAGTAAGTAATAAAGAGTCGTCTTCCCAAAGACAAAATCGGAGCCCTACACGAGATTTCATTTAGCAGAAACTGGAAGCGATGCCGAAATTTTTGAGGGACTCCTAAGACAAGGGTCGGATTCTCCATGACGATGACTACTTCAGAAAGTCATTTTACGCATTTCTGGTCGCGACGTTTGCTTCGGGATACTTCCCTTTAATTAAATGACGATCGAATATGAGAAGGTCGGGGAAATGAAAAGCTTTGAAATCTCGCTATCTAGTTTCGGAGAGACAATATGGACCCAGCGAGCTTTTCGGACTGAAATATTGGTAGGAATTAAAATTCCGATTCCATCCTTCAATCGTCTTTAAGAAGGCTCCATTTCAGGAAGGGTTGTTGGGATAAAGAAAATATATTATGACTCTTGGCAGATGCGAAAATGTTGTAGATTTTTTTTTTCTCTTTAGGTGTAATTTGTACGCGAAATTAATTTTCAAATACTCTTTGTACTGTAAAGGAACATATTTATTGTCTTAGGAAATAAAGGGAATGCATCTTAGGGGCCGTCCACAAATGAATTGTCTTAGGAAATAAAGGAAATGCATCTTAGGGGCCGTCCACAAATCAATTGTCTTGGAAAATAAAGGAAATGCATCTTAGGGGCCGTTCACAAATTGTCTTAGGAAATAAAGGAAATACATCTTAGGGGCCGTCCACAAATGAATTGTCTTAGGAAATAAAGGAAATACATCTTAGGGGCCGTCCACAAATGAATTGTCTTAGGAAATAAAGGAAATTCATCTTAGGGGGCCGTATACAAATGAATTGTCTTAGGAAATAAGGGAAACGCATCTTGGGGGCCGTCCGCAAATGAATTGTCTTAGGAAATAAAGGAAATGCATCTTAGGGGCCGTCCACAAATGAATTGTCTTGGGAAATAAAGGAAATGCATCTTAGGGACCGTTCACAAATGATGTCACGTTTTGTTCACGAAGGTGTGACGCTTTGTGACAAGGAGGAGAGGAGGGGAGGGGGGGGGCGTTACAAGAAGTGTGACATCACACAAATCGCCTTAAAAATATTTCAAATCCACAGAAAATCGAAACAATAAACAAAAGTGTTTTCAGAAAATTAAACCGTTTAGCTTCTGGTTTTAATCTATGTAGTTACAGTTGAAAAATAAAGTTGTAAAACAAACATTTCAAATACCGTTTATAGTCTATAATACAAATTTGTAAAAAACACGCTGTTTGTTTACAAATGTTTTATTGGGACACCTGAACTACTAGATGTTGTGTACGATTTTGTAGGCATTTGCGTTTGGCAGGGAACACTTCTTTCTAACAGTTCTGCAGAAGCCTTTGCAAGCCTTTGATTGATTGGCATATCTTGCTTGGTGTAGCTCGCTTTCACATTCATTTTATGACTTTTTCTTCCTTTATTTGATAAAGTGTAAAAAAAACACGTTTATATTATGACCAATATTTATACAATCGTTTTAAATCTTTGGGAAAACATGCTACAGAGTTCAACCAATAAAAAAGATTAAAATTTTCATAAATTTTGATGTAGCGACTCCCTTTAATAATATTTAACACACAAATTTGTTAGAAAAACAACGTATCTAATTTTTTTTTAAATATAACAATATTTTTAAAAGTTAAATTGAAAACAAAAATATATAAAATAAAATACAAAGAAAATAAAATATCAATTCAAATTTTTTTTGTATAACTATTTATATTTATTGACCGAGCATTAGCAAGGTCTCTGTTTTATCTTGACTTTTCGGCACTTCGTCTGTTTGTAAATTTGTTTGTTACTCAGTTACTACCAAGCACGCTGTTCGATGTTCTTCAAATATGGCATGATTGTTGCTCGAAGTCATTAAAATCAATGTATGTTTTTTACAATAATTTTTTTTTTGGTCGTGAGGTATCACTGTGTGTTTTCAGAACTACTAGTAAACACTGGTTCACTAATACTCACCCGATATTTGCAATTGCATAGTTGTTTTTACTGCATGGAATTTTAAATAATTCTTCATATTCATGGTATTTTATGTTTTTAAAAAATATTGGAAATGCATAGCTTGTAAGTTGTACTTCAAATATTTCAATTTTTTTTTATTGTGTATAAAAATTAGGTAAATTACTAAAAAAACATCATGTCTATGAGCATCATGCATTTTATTTCTGAGTGTTTGGAAATATTTGGTTCAAAAAAATACGTATAAAACTATAATTTTTACAACAAATCTCTATTTTTGTAGCAATAATTTTACAAAACTCGTAATATCCTATGTAAGAATAATTTTACAATAAAACTCTTAGGGTATTTTTGTAGCAATAATTTTACAACAAAATTCACACTATCTTTTGTAGCAATATTTTAAAATCCATTATTGCATTAAAGTATAGCAAAACAACATATCTAAAATATCTAAGATTTTTTAATGTTTGAAAAATACCATTTATTAGAAATATAGATTTAACTCTTTGGAAATGGAAACATCTTTACAAATCCAGGATATTTTTCGGTGTATATTTTATTCACTCTTAGAAACTTTACAGAAAAAGATTTTAAATATGTACAATTCAAACCCTTTTCAACAAATATTTCAAATAGGGCAAAAAATAAAAGTATTGCAAATGCAATATAACAAGCAATCTCTTAGGAACTTCTCTTCAAATAATTTATTTATCCATTATTTTCAAAAACTGCTATCCTATCACAAACAAAACATAAACGTCTCTTTAAACAATGTCAACCGTAATATATTCAAAACAAAGGAATCCAGTCACAACAACCAAATAAATTAATCTTTATTTCGAAGGGAGGTTTCCCATAATCCAACACACCGTTGCTGCTCCACAATCACAGTAAATTACTGCCATTGGTGAATTCGGAATACCGCCATTTGAATCATAATTGTAGTCTTGATTTAAAACCCACCTACGCGAGTTCATCTGTTCGCCCGTTCCACCATTAATAACAATTGTGTTACGGAAACAGATTGTGGGCATTTCAGTTGTTCATTTTTCTTCTGGTATTGCTATATTTCATTTGTTCTGCTTAAGCGAAGACCTGTCAAGGGTTTTCTAGATATAGAAATATTTTATTTGTTTTTTTTGGTTTGGCTAAGCTAAGTATAGTTGTAATACATTTTTCATGTGGCGCAGTGAAAGTGTTTGAGATTATGTGATAAAACATGTGAGGGATTAGTTTATTTTTTTAAACAAAAAAAGTTTATAGTTTAATATTCTTGTAAACATTTAAAGTGAATGAAATACATTTATCTAATATAACAATTGTAGTTTGAAGTAGAACTTAAAAAGAGTTTCCACAAATTTGTGTTGTTCGTTTTTTAAATAATATATTGGAGAGAGTGGGGTAAGACCGGATAGTAATATGAAATTAGGTAACTTTTTTCTGGCGTCATTATCCCATCAGAACTACACTGCATTATAGTCAAGAAACACCAGCGGCCATATTGTCCAGCTGTTGAAATTCACGGCATCTGTGTAGGCGAGTTTGTTTTACAATGTTAATGCTTTATTGTTTTATTTAATTATCATTACAGTTATAGAACTATCTAAAGTCTAATTTATTATATGTTCATTAAGGATTTATACCCTAACAATCAGGATTGAGTTCAATAATAGCGTGGTCTTGTTGTGTTTTTATGACCTCTGCACTTGGGGTAAGACCGGGTGTGCCCCGCTCCACAAGAGAACCCAGAAGGAACCTTTCAAGGATAGAAAACATTTCAGGAAGCAAACCCTGTTCCAGAAGAGAAACCAACTCCAGGAGACAGTCTCATTCCAGTACCCTGTTCCAGAAGAGAACCCATCTCCAGGAGCAAGTCTCGTTCCTGGAGCAGAAACCCTGTTCCAGTAGAGAACCCATCTCCAGGAGCAAGTCTCGTTCCAGAAGCAAACCCTTTTCCAGAAGAGAACTCGTATCCAGGAGCTAATCTCGTCCCAGAAGCAAAAACCCTGCTCCAGAAGAGAAATAAAACTGAAATATTAATATTATTTATTATTATATTTGGAAAATAATAGTAATTTTATTGCACAAGTACACCCTAACTTTTTTTCTTTCTTTTTTTACTTGTATTTTTTATTTATTAAGTTTTATATAAATAATCTTTTAATGATTCCCCTAAGGCAACAACATATTTCCCCATTTACAAACATTTTTCTTAATATAAAACCCTTTTACTTCTGAGGAGAAGAAAATACATTATACGGCATTCACTTTATAGCGAAAGATATTAAGTTTCTGCGCCATTTGCATCCAATGACTTTCACCATAATCAAGAATCTAAATTTCAGATAGTTATTTCGGTATAAACCCAACTCATCTGAAACTAGAATTTTACGGTCTCCCCCCTTCTCTCTCTCAATGAAAGAAGGGGGATTTAAAGTTGCTATATTCTTTTCATTTTGCTTCCCGTATTTATGTTGATCCCTCAATGCAGGAGAATACGGTTACTCCTCAATAAAAAAAAAAGTAGCCATCTTCTGCCCCTTAAATTATGCTTGCGATTTTTATGATCTTTCGATATGTGTTTTTTCTTTGCATTATGGCCTTTAAATCCTTTAAGGTTTTCCAGGAATTTTCAAAAAGGATTAACCGGTTCAGTTTGATGTGTTTCTGAAACGATGGGAGGCATACAATGAAGTGACGCTTAACTTGTCTTAGGTGTACGTGTTCAAGAATAAGTGGACATTTGTAAGAGGATTTTTAATTATCGTGCTTTTGTTTTTTGTTTACTCTTTTCTAGAGTACACGGTTTTGGATTAAATAGGATGCCTTGTATGGCATATACACACAGTGTGTCAAAGAATTTTTAAGACTAGCGCTGGGTCTCGACCTACAGTGGCGCCATCTGTGTATCGCGTATGAGTTTTACACACTGAACTCTAACTGTAACTGTTGGAAGGCTCAAACCTTGTTTCCTCTATGGCGCGTTGAAGCCAATTGAAAGCAGCCATGCTGTGTCCCAATTTTTTTTTGAAAAGTGATTTAGTGATGTTTTTTATTAACTTAGCAATGTGTATAAATATTAAATGTATATACATATTATATTTTATTCTTATAGAATTAATTTTTATATTGCCAAACAAATAGTTTTTGCTCTTGCTTTTTATCTACTTCGACTTTGACTTGCAAATTACTTTATATTTTAATAGCAGATTACATTTAAAATGGGTTTAAAAAGAAAATAGAAAAAACTCAGCCAAAAGCTTATTTTAAGCGTCGGCTTATTTTAACATAAAAATAATACGAAATATTGCGGTAGCAAAGAAAGTGGGACACATCATGACTGCCTCTATACCGGCTTCAAGTCAACAAAATGTCTTGCCCTATCCAGAAGTTACAGTTAGAGATAATTGGTTTTACACTTTAACTATCGTCTAACGAGCTGCCAAAACCTCAATGTATTTGTTCGTTATCTTAATATTTCAAGTTTACGGCGAGGTTTGTTCAAAATAATGCTCAAAAATCAATACAATGCTACAATAAAAATTCAATCAATTAAAAATCAAAATAATGATCATCACATTCTTTAATAACAAGCAAATAATTTGTTCCGACTGGACAAACAATTACCGGTGAATATTATTTAAACGTTTTGAAGCAGTTGATGGTCAGAATTTGTTGCATTCGTCCAGAATATCGCGATGAAAAGAGTTGGTGTTTGCTGCATGATAATGCACCCATTTACAGCTCGGTACAGGTGTGACGATTTTTAGCAAAAAAAAATAACGTTCCGTGTTAAATCATCCACATTATTATTCTGATTTAACACCCTGAGACTTCTCTTTTGGTGTTATTTTGATGGCATGTGACAATCCAAACAGCTTCGACGCGAGCTTTGGAGGCAATCCCACAAAGTGAACTCGAACAGGCATTCAAGTAGTTATTAATCCGCTCTAACAAATGTATTGAGGCCGAAAAAGCTTATTTTGAATACAAAAACTCCTAAAAAATATAATTATTTGTTTTTATTTAATTTTATAAACCCAGTCTTAAAAATTCTTTAATACACTGTGTATATTATATGTACAGCAATTTTTTTCTTAAATATATTATTTTATAAATATTTGACTTCTAGAAAATTCCTGTGCCATTAAAAAAAATTATCTCATTTTAAAAATGTGTGTTTTGAAAAACATTCATGATGTTTCAAAATAAATTTTTTGTTGACGTTTTTCATAAGGATTGTTAAATTTTTTTTTAATTTGTGTTTTTTTACGATAATGTTATAAACCAAATGAGCATTACGCTAGAAAAGTTAATTAAATTCAGGATAAATATTTAATCATGCTGATAATTTTCAATGTTTTTTATGAAGTTATCTTGCGTTATATGACATTTCCATAGAGCAAAAATCCTTCCATTGGGTCCTCACAAGTCCTAAATATTTATTTCGAGGACAAACAATTACAGTACCCAAAAAAATTATTTTTTTATTTGTTAAAATAATAGTTAGCAATCTTCTAAATATGTTTAAAAAATTCTAGAACTGTATCTGTTTTTTAAAGAGTTATTTGAGATTTTATATTGGATGACAGGAGAAAAAAATGTAAGAAACGAAAAATTTACATAGTTTTTATCAGTGTTAGGTTTCCATACTAAGTTTTTCGAAACGCTAATACTTTTTCATTATTAATGGAGGAATATTTAATTTTCTAAGAACATTGGTAAAATATGTGCATATTATCAATTCGCATGCGAATTATCTCTTTGTGTAGTAGTTTTTTTAAATACTAAATAAAAAAAAATGAGATTTCAGGTATTTTTCTTGTGTTATTATGAATAACTATTTAAATAAAAATCAGATACATTTATTATAAAAAAATTATGTTAACTCTTACGTGTTAGGATTTGAGGAAAATTGATGAAAAAAATATAAATATTTTTTAAAAAAATTATAAAAAGTTTTAATTTTTTTTTTTTTTTTTGAAAAATACAAACAATTAAAGAATTTTTGTGCGAAATATTTCTCTCTTGTATAAATTTAAATAACATGCATTAAAATTTTTATTCAGGGTGCCAAATAATAAAAAAGCTTAGGTGTACCGTGTCCTATTAAACTTTTCACTATAAATAAAAACTAATTACGAATTATTACAATTATTCATTACTGATTTAATATGTCTAAATATCGTATTATCACAAATATTATGTAATTTCTCGAAGTCCATATTCCATTTGGAAAGACTGACATCTTATTTAAAAATTTGTTGCTACAGTAACGGCTTAGTGCGTTATATATAATCATGTAATACTATAATTAGATGATGCCTTTAAAGGCGTCTTAGAAACAGAAATTTTATTATTTTATATTTGTATAAACTAATTCATGGAATACGCCGAGGGAAAAGGGCATACTAATACATTAAAAAAAAATCTTCAAAACATAGTTTAATGGTGAGTGTTCTATAATTGCATATTCAAATTAATTGATATGGATAATTCTATAAAATTATATATGTATACTTTTCATAATTTAAAATGCATTAAGTAACTTCCGTTTCTTTCTTTTATTACACAAACACACTTTATACTACACTTTCCAACAATTTTATAATAACATCCAGGTTATAGTCTTTCCCCAGCATTTTCTAGTCAATTCCCTCTAGGCGGAAAATTATCCCTCAGAATACATAATTCAAAAATCAATTTTCTGTTTTCAAGTTGTTCTCCTCGGCAATTATCGGCTTTCCTGTCACCTCACGCGTCTGATACTTTAATCTTTTCTCGGAAGCTTTCAGGAAAGCCTAAAAATTATAAACTTAAATTTGCAGAGTTCTCTACGCATTTCGTTCCAAAGTGAAGCGCCATATTGCAGCGCCTGTCAGAAGTCGGCGAGAAAAGTGATATAATAGCGGTGGAGTTGAGTTTTATGGAAGCTGTTGGGAGATTCTTAGTTGAGGCTTTTCGTATAGTTCTAGTTTGAAAATGAATAAGAGTTGATTCGTTTAGTATTTTGAGGTATAAAGTTATGTTCCATTTTGAAATTATATTGCAATTTATAGATTGTTTTAAATGAGTGTATAATCGAATAATAATTGAAAGTCTATATTTAAACTTATTTGCAGTTGATTATAAGAGATATTACTATTTCTTTAAAAAAATGTTTTTAAAAATTTTGATATTTGAGTTTTATATCAAGCAAATATTAATGAATACAAGTATTTAAAATTAATTAAAAAAAACTTCACATTGATTAGTCGTATTTATATACTTTCTAAGAGTACATTTAAAGAATATGCCGTTTTTTCAGCTGTTTTCTAGAACAGATGGCACAGGTATTAGTCAAATTCACTGGACAAGGTCTCCCATAAGGAATATTACACCCAAATGTGGTCTACATAAAAATATATTTAAACTTAAATTTAATGCTAGGATTATTATTATTTCGGATAAGTCTAGTTTTGGAATTACACTCACCATTTTAAAATAATTATAAGTTTTTTTGGAGTCTGCAAGTTTGAAAACATTACCTTTTTATAAAGGTTATACTTGATTTTACAAATATTGCAAGTTCAGCATAGCAACGAAAAACACCAGTTTTTGGACAATGGACACGACAAGATTTTTTAACGCATACTAATATTTTCCTTTTAATGGGATAAAATCTTTTGTTAAACCAAATCTATATCTTACTAAATTCCCATTTTTATTTCTATTGTAAAATTATATTTTTTCTTATCATAATTGTGGACAAGAAAAGTTTTCGAATATAATTCCTCATATTTAAGCTTCAATCACATATACAAAAAGAGGTTATTCTATATTTTATAAAACATATCTTTAAACATTCTAAAAAAATAGTTAAGCTGTGTCAATCAAGATGGATGCAGGATTCAAGGCGTGTAACGTTAAACTCAACAATGTATTCTGATGCAGATTTATTGATTAAAACTTTGACAAAATTTGTGTAATTTTTTTTAATTATAAATTAGATTACGGAATTGAATTGGAGTCAAATTCACTACATGTGATCCCCCGTAGGGAATACTTCACGCAAATGTGGTCTGCATAAAATATAATATTTTAACTAAAATTAAATTACCAAATGAATTATTTTCTTCTAAAGCATTATTAGAATAACTAAAAACTATTTTAATTTGTTCCTCATACGTTTAGTAGAGTTGTATTATATTCTAACGGATGCAAGCAAAATACTATTTTAATTGTTCTAATTGGACTAACTATTTTAATTGTTCTCTGTTTGTTCTGTGTTAGTCCACATAACTGGTACACAAATATCTTACTTTTCCTTTTAAGGTGTAGAAAGTAAAGATGCGAATTTTCATCTTCATGGGCATATGGGGAGAATTATAATTAATGGTAAGTTAATTTTACTTTAACTCTGTGCGTCAAACGGGCATTTCAACTAGAGAAGTTCACGAATAGCTTAGTTTTGGTATTAATATTATGGTATAAGGAATCACTCTGCCAAATTTCATATTCCTGTGTATACGGAAGTAGAATAATGAGTGATCAGTGAATTTTTATTTTAACACAGTACGCAGAACATGTATTTAAATTAGAAGTTCTCGAATAGTTATTTTCCCTATTTCTGTCATATTTCATTTTCTTGAGTATATAGGCAGTAGATAATATTTCGGTAAAAAATATTCGTTACATTTTTGGTAACCATTTTCCGTTTCATTTTTTTTTCTGACATGCCACCTCTTTTCGGGACGTTACTCGTCAAAAATAATCATATAAATATATAAATTATAAACATTTTTCCGTTATGCCAATTATCAAAAAATAAAATAAAAAAATAATTTTAACTAACCTTATTTTATTTAGCCTTATACAAGGGAATGACACATCCTTAGAACTACAAACATATATATTAAATAAATTTCAACTTAATAATGTAATTAATTTATTATAAAAAAAGTCCCACACATACTAGCACGTTTCCGATAGTAAAAAATAGCAGATATTTTTGTCTTTATACTCACAATTTGTTTTATATTTCTTTTTACTGTATTTTCTACTTGTATATTAAAAAACTCTCTTCTGCAACTAAGTCAAATACTTTTTTTAAAGAAAACCTCAACTCTTTTAATGAATAAAATAGAAAGATTTAGCTTATTTTCTAAACCGAACATTAGCATTTTATTAGCTTTGAAACTTTGTGAAAATAAGTTACTTTAAATGAGTTTATAAATTTCTAGATTAGTTTGAAATAGTCCTGAGGCAAGTTGTGCATACTTACCCAAATCTACATTTTCATCAGAATATCTTCAAGAGTAGAGAAATTCCTATCATAATTATTTCTTAAAAGGTATAGGTAAAAACACAAAATAAATATTAATAATATATGTTCCACATTTCTAAATTGATGTTATTTTGGAGTTTTAAAATTAATTACAGTGAGCAATATGCATAGAACTTGCCCAAGGAGGTTAAATTTAATAATTGATAGTTTTCTTAGATAAATTGACTTATGTTTCCAAACTATACATTTGCTGGAAATATTAGAAATAGATTAGTAACGTTTACACCATTTATTTATTATTTAAGGCGTATTTAGATAATTTGCATTTTGAAATTAAGGATGTGGGGGGAAAGACCAGACAACTCCACTTTTGATTTACACCTTTTCACTTATTCTTATAAAGAAAATAATCCGCTATAGATTTGTGCAAGAACCAATCGCTACAGAGATATAAATAAAAAATATCTGTATTTTTGTATTATACGATTCAACAAACGCACAGTGTTTTTCATCCTTCCTGAACAACTTTGAAAACTGGAGCTGCCTCGTTCTTCCACCCACGTTTTCAATTATCTTAGATTATAATTTAAAGTGTTACTTAACCATTTCATATCGATAAAGAGAATTAAGAAATTAAAAACCGGCAGGCCTTGCGTATAACAATTCTTAAAGCTAGTAGTCATTAATATTGATACACCTTTAAATATATTTCTCTTTTGTAGGATGATATCATATTTTGTCAAACCAAAACTTAATACTTAGGCAGTGTCGTTTTAGTAAATTTTTAAATAGTTGCCCTGCGCCAGTCACGTTGTCTTTTTATGTGGCAGTAAGTTTGAAATATGAGGTATATAGAAAAAATTATGTACAAAAACGCATCAAAAGTTTTTTTTTAATGTTTTTTCTAAATTATACTTTTTCATGAGCAAATATCGATTTTTTTATAATAGCAAACCAAAAATCACAAATACTTCTTTTAGGAAACATGTCTGTTAATATCAGAAAAAAATATGTGAAAGAATGTTAAGCCTAAATATTTTACTTCCGCTTTAAATATATAATTTGTATAAATAACAAAAACTTTTTTTACTAATTAAAATTATTGATAAGTTCGAATTTGATAAAGTAATAAAGTTATAATTTGTTTATTAAAAATGATGTCATAATAATATTATTTATTCTAATATTATTTATTATAATAATATAATAAACGAATTACGATAATTAATAATAAGTAAACGATTACTTTGTGCTCGGGTATTGTCTTCGTCATTTGACCTTGGTTTAAAATTATGGAAGAGTGAGGATCTTTTTTCTCTATGGATTTTAAAGCAGAGCTAATAGCTCGTTGTATAGCTTAATGCTATGTAAATGTAACTTAACCAATTAACACACAATATAACAGAGTGGGGGGGGGAGGGTATTTATGTTGCATTTAGTTGTCAATATAATTTAATGTGTTAGAAAAATAATTAATTTTCTTATAATCTGAAATGAAGATAACTGTTTAAAATGAGTACACTCAAACCTGTTTTTGTGCGGTGGATAGGGACCGCATAAAAAAAATTTGCACAAAACTTCACGAGTTGCTATAAAGAATAGTTTTCGCAACACAATTACATTTTTTTATGCGGTGAATAGGGACCGCATAAAAAAAATTCACATAGAAAATAACTCAAAACTTTACAAAATAACTAGGAATTGATTTTTTTTAACCGAAATCAAGACACGAGGCTTGACAGCTACTTGGAATCCCGCCAAACCTTTTGGAATCTGATTTAGAAAATACACATGCGAACATTTTTAAATATTTTATTTACATATGTACTTATTTTACACATACAAAACTTTTCAAAGCGTATAACCATTATCCTTCGTAGTCTGACAATACGCAAACTTGGTTCAAAATCGCTTTCGTCACTTGAAGATACTACCTCGCCCTCGTTTAGAGTTGACTTTTTTTCAGTTACCATGGAGCCAGTGACCAGCTTTTGCGACGACTGTTGTTTCACTAGACGCTTGTATATGTCTCGGTAGCCAGACAATCAATTATGTTCCAATATGATTGGCATTTTCATATACCGCACAAAAAAAATCGCACAAAAAAAAGACCGCACGAAAACAGGTTTGAGTGTATTTTTATATGTGTAAAATTATTAAAAGGAAGATAAGAATATATATTTTTAAATAACTAACTATCATTTAAAAGAGAGCGTAGTAGATAAGATATTTAAAGCAAAAATCTTACAAAACCCCTTTTTACACCGCAGCTTAAATTATCTAACACGACACAAAATACACAATCTTGAGCGCTCTTCGCTTAAAATTTCTTTTAGCATCCCTCAGACGTTATCTTTCTTCATATCGCATCTGTCAGGTTAATATCTGTTCATTAAAAACCCTCCATATGTTGGTTAATTTTGCGCTTCCCACACACACCCTGCTTTTTCTTTCACTCCCACTGAAGAGTGTGGTAAGTGGAGATAGCCGCTATCTGCGCTTTAAAAGCTCCAGTTCTTCTACCTTTCCATTTTTAGCTTCTTATTGCTAATATTTCAGGCTTATGTGCCCCTCCGCACCTAACCCTACTTCCACGCACTTTTTGCTTCTGCTTCTACCTTTTGGATTTAATGTTCTAAAATCTGTTCAGATTTGACGATAGTGGGAATGGGTGATGGTTGTACCTGGGGTGGGAATGGCTGTGGATGCAACAGAAGTGATAGGCGGCTTAATGCAGTTATTGGAAAAAGGGATGTGCCTCTTTTTATAGAGGTTGCTCTGGTTTTTTTTCGAAGTGTGAAATAAAATAAAGTGGAAGTGAATCAATATTTTGTATATGAATTGAAAAAATATATAACTTTTAAATGAAAGTTTATTACTAATATTGGAATGAGTGTTAGGTGTTTAATAAGGAATGATTTGAGTCGGGAATATGTTTGAAATATTTCATTATTGTATTTATCATATTAAAGTATGCGTAACTAATGGAATGTATGTATTTTTTTAGAAATTGTAATCACTCGGAGTTTGTTGTATTTAAATTAAACTTGGAGATAAATAAACTAATAAATCTCTAAGCTACGTACTGACTAATATTTTTTACTCAATAATAACATTACCACTCTTAAATATTACGCTATTTCTTATTAGTCACTAATTTTACTTCTATTGCTACAAACTAGTCGTAATCAGCATATGTCAATATCTATTCGTGTGTATATGGAAATATTTAACGAATCTAAACATTATTTGTTCAATGAAAATTGAAACTAAGTCATATATGTATAAATTATAAAAGTATATAATTTAACATTCGACATTTAGACGTAAAAGGGAAATAAATATTTTTTTCACATTACATAAAAATATAATCATTTAACCTACAAACCAATTGAAAAGAACTAAATCCCCCTCATCATGATGATAATGATAGAAATGATAATTACGCCGATGATAATGATAACTATGGTTATAGTAATGATAATATTAATTACAAAGCTAATATTAATTACAAAGATAATATTAACAATATTGCTTAAAATTATGATAATATTAATTATAGTGAAAACATTAACAATATTGTTTAAAATTATAATAATTTTAACGATAATGATAATGTAAATAATGATCCCATTAATAATGAAAATAATTACAATGAAAATAATGACAATAATGATATTGTCAATGTTGATAATGATAAGGAATAAAAATGTAATTTTCTTATGTTTAAATGCTTGACTCTATTAGTGATCAAACAAATAAAATAATTATCGATTTATTTTCGTAAGAAGATTATGGAGGTAATATGCAAATTCAGCTTGTTTTAAAGTTTGTAAAATAATTTCACAAATACACTGATATGATATATTTTTATAATTTAAACAAGGAAATGCAAAATAATATGTTAAATATATATATTTTGAAGCTTTATCCGTTTAAGTTACTTTTTTAATCAATTTTATACAAAAATACAAACCGGAATTCAATTGACCTAACCATGTTTCATAATTACATTGTTATAGTTAAACGTTACAAACAAATACAACGAATTAAATATTTTAGAGCTTCAGAAATAGTTTAAGACAACAAATAAAATCCTTCACATTTGAAATTTATCTTCAAGGAATAATTGGTTTCCGCTAGTATTTTTCCAAGAAAACAATGACTGCACCCGATCGCCCGTATCGCTTAAAATATTTAATTTCTGGAAATATATTAGTTTTATGTCATTAATTTAAAATTCTTCCGCGGTAAAACATTGTATTTCCAAGAGCTGCCCCTCTACAAAACGTGATTTTATTAAAGGCAAATGCAGAATTCGCGAGAAAGAATGTCACATTTAATTGAAAAGTCTCAACATTGTTGGGTAGTTATTTTTCTTGCAAAATAATTGGATTCTATTTATAATTGGAATATGCCGTCATTCTCCAAAAATACGCTTTAATAAATAACAATGGGAGAGGAATTGTTTTTAGATAATGCAATGTTTTTAAAAAAAAGTTATTTATGTAAGTGGTGTTGCCAGAAATAAAATTCTTTATTCAAATAAAACAGCTTATTTCTGAACGATATAAATAAATATATACGATAAAATTCAGTACAAAATAAAGAGTGGTAGTATGGTGGGAGAACGAAGGGATATATGATTACCATTGAAGTGTATTATAAAATTGGAATGGGGATCAATATCCTATACCAATATTTATTATTACTTTATCAATTGCATATTACTATTTAATTATTAAATAGTGTTATTTTGCTTATTAAATAGTTTATATTATTTAAGTTAATATGCGAGCCCCAGTTGCTCAGTGGATAAGGCGTTCAGCTACTAATCAGAGGATTGGTGGTTCGAATCCGTGCGATGGACTTGACAAAGAAAAGTAAAAAAGTAGTGATCTTGCGATCGGAGGGTTGCCAGCTTCGCTACAAAAATACTAGAAAGTCGTCCAGAACATCCAACAAATTATACTGGTGTGTATACGGGACTGGTGCACGATAAATCTGATCGGGGTCTAATGTCCTGACGCCTATTGAGGTTGCGTCGGGTGCCAGCTCAGGTGTTGTCCTCGTCATCTGACCATGGCTCGAAAATACGAGGCATCGTTCCCGGGTCTTTCCTTTGAGATAGGCGCCGAACCGTCGCCAATAGCCCACTGTATAGCTCTAGTGCGACGTTAATTAAACAAACCAAACCAAACTAAGTTAATATGCACCTTTTTTATTTTATAATTTAAGTCGTTTTTCAGATTTTTAATCTATTTAAATACTTTTTCGCAGCAGTCCTTTAATTAATGGTTGAATGAAGTAATTGGTAATATATTCTATAGTGGGGAGATATTTCAAAACGATTAATTTCAAAGTTCTTCTAAGATAAGTAGAACATATTGGGTTTCTTAAGATATATAACAATTGCATTTTATGTAAGGTAATGTCATATACTAAAATGTATGTTATGATAATATTTTTGATCTCCTAACAGTATCATCATAAAGATTACACACCATTAGCTTAAAAATGGAGATTTGTGAGTCATCTAAAAAAAAACCACAGCATTTTACAATGTATTATATTCAATAAGCGTGTTCACACGATACCTACACATTTTTTTTTCTGGAGAGAAAATTCTATATGAATTTTTTTAAATCAGTTAAAATGTGCTACGAAGCCAATTATAACGTTTCGTGATTCGTTTAAATCCGTTAAATGTCAAGTTTTCTTTGTAATATTTTATGATAAAAATTTAAACTGGAAAGGAGAAATACATATTATATCAAGTTTTTAACTTGAAAGGAGAAATACATTAAATGTAAATTTTTAAAAAAATATTTTATGATAAAAATTTAAACTTGAATGGAGAAATACATATTTTTTGTCAGTCATACCTTGTAAATTAAAAAAAAGTATAACAATATATGATATATTTTGTTAATCCTGACCATTAAATAAAAGGTACTTTTTTCAATTATGCTGAAAGTTAAGACTTCAACATTAAAGTTTAATTAAAAATCGCAAATTCACATTATGTATAAAGTGTAAAGGGTAATTTGTGCAAAAACTTTTAAGGAATTTAATTGAAATTTATAAATAGGTATCTAAATGGTTCAACCAAAAAAAAATCCATATCATAGTAAAAGTTATTTTAATCTACAACTCATTAAGTAGAATACGAAATATTTTGTTTAAATGTAATTAAATTTCAATATTTTTACTTTTGATAAAATATTTATATAATCAATGACAGATGACCATTATAATAATCAATGACCGATATTCAATAGATATTGATAATTGCGCTATTTAATAAGTGGGTTGGGGTGTTTGATGTGTGGTTTTATTTATACCCTGATATAATGTTTAAAAGAATTAGTATTTGTTTTGTTAGGTTGTTGGTATTTTGTTAAGTTTTTAATGATAATAGGGAGTTTTTTAAGGGCGGAACTTGAAGTGGAGTATTTACGTTTATTTAAATAAATTATAAATAAAGTCTTGATATTTGTTAATATCGAAACCAAAATTAAGAATTTTAATGTTGTTTATCTTAGGATCACTTATCACTGATGCATATTGAATACTCCTTTACTAAATGCAATTTTAAAAATATCAACTGTTACATATATCTATAATGCCCGATATCAATATATATTGATTACTGCACAATTTAATCTTAAGAAACTTATTTATATACTAGAGTGATAATGATAGTATATAACCTTTCATTCATGTTTAATAATGGCAGTTTAGTTAGATTTTCAAAAAATATTCTCAAATAAATTTAAAAATTTGTGCTGCCGAAAGAGTTCAACTCACTATGAATGTTTAATAATGTAATTTTGGTGATACAATTAACTGAGAGTATTGAGAATTAATATCGCGATTCAATGTAAATATTTCATACTTTTATATTTTTATTTTAATAATCGCAATTGAATTCGGGTGATTCCAGAGGCCATTTTTAATTAATAGCATTAAGTTATATAAATCTCAAATTAGTTTTCAAAATATTAATTTTGAGTTGTTAGATAAGTTTTATTCATCAAATTTCAGAATTTTTATATTAACAATCGCAGTTGAATTAGAGTGATTCCAGTGACTATGTATAATTAATAGCGAAAACTAATATAATTCTATATTCAGTTTCAAAATATTATATATATAGTTTTCAAAATATTTAAAATATATAGTTTTAAATATTTTTTAAATATTAGTTTTGAGTTGTTAGATGAGTTTCATTCACCAAATTTTAGAATTTTTATATTTATAATCGCAGTTTAATTAGAGTGATTCCAGTGACTATGTATAATTAATAGCGAATACTAATATAATTCTATATTCAGTTTCAAAATATCAAATATATAGTTTTCAAAATATTTAAAATATATAGTTTTAAATATTTTTTAAATATTAGTTTTGAGTTGTTAGATGAGTTTCATTCACCAAATTTCAGAATTTTTATATTTATAATCGCAGTTGAATTAGAGTGATTCCATGAACTATTTATAATTAATACCATAAAGTAATATAATTCTCTTTTCAATTTCAAAATATTATATATATAGTTTTCGAAATATTTAAAATATATAGTTTTAAAATTTTGAGTTGTTAGATAAGATTTATTCACCAAATTTCAAAATTTTTATATTAACAATCGCAGTTGAATTAGAGTGATTCCAGTGACTATTTATAATTAATAGCAAAAAGTAATATAATTCTCTATTCAGTTTCAAAATATCAAATATATAGTTTTCAAAATATTTAAAATATATAGTTTTAAATATTTTTTAAATATTAGTTTTGAGTTGTTAGATGAGTTTCAATCACCAAATTTTAGAATTTTTATAATAATAATCGCAGTTAAATTAGAGTGATTCCAGGGACTATTTATAATTAATCATATAAAGTAACATAAATCTCTATTCAGTTTCAAAATATCAAATATATAGTTTTCAAAGTATTTAAAATATATAGTTTTATAATTTTAAGTTGTTAGAAAAGTTTCATTCACCAAATTTTAGAATTTTTATATTAACAACCGCAGTTGAATTATAGTGATTCCAGAGACTATTTATAATTAATCGCATAAAGTAACATAAATCTCTATTCAGTTTCAAAATATCAAATATATAGTTTTAAAAATATCAAATATATAGTTTTCAAAATATCAAATATATAGTTTTCAAAATATTAAATATATAGTTTTCAAAATATTAAATATATAGTTCTCAAAATATTTAAACTATATAGTTTTAGAATTTTGAGTTGTTAGATGAGTTTCATTCACCAAATTTCAGAATTTTTATATTAATAATCGCAGATGAATTAGAGTGATTCCAGTGACTATTTATAATTAATCGCATAAAGTAACATAAATCTCTATTCAGTTTCAAAATATCAAATATATAATTTTCGAAATATTTAAAATATATAGTTTTAGAATTTTGAGTTGTTGGATGACTTTCAATTACCAAATTTCAGATATTTTATATTAACAATCGCAGTTGAATTGGGGTGATTCCAGAGACTATTTATAATTACTAGCATAAAGTAATATAAATATCTTTTCAGTTTCAAAATATCAAATATATAGTTTTAGAAATATTTAAAATATATAGTTTTCGAAATATTTAAAATATATAGTTTTCGAAATATTTAAAATATATAGTTTTAGAATTTTGAGTTGTTAGATGAGTTTCATTCACCAAATTTTAGAATTTTTATATTAACAACCGCAGTTGAATTAGAGTGATTCCAGGGACTATTTATAATTAATCGCATAAAGTAACATAAATCTCTATTCAGTTCCAAAATATCAAATATATAGTTTTCAAAATATTTAAGTTTTATAATTTTGAGTTATTGGATGAGTTTCATTCCCTAAATTTTCTTCGTCCATAGCAATCAACTCAAAAACTTTATCCAACACACATATCTCGCACATACGAAACCTTAGCATCTCGTTTTCCATTCCTCCCGGGCTAAATTGAGCTAATTAAACCGACTTCGCATCCCATCTGCATCCGAAATTCCTCCAAACATTATCCTTCTCCTAAATGCCCCCATCTATCCACATCCCGGAGCCGCTGGTTCTCCTAAAACCCGATATGTTCATTTATCTGTTGCTAACCTCCGGGAGGGCAATACTGCGCCACTATATGATCCTGCATCCGAGTCCCCCTCCCCCCCTATACTTCCCAGGGCATCATCCCCGACAATATCCTTGGAGTCGAACGTCTGGTTGCCATGGAAACCAATTGGACAGACGATACTTTGCATCATTTGGCAAACCACTTGGCGCCACGCTCTACGGCTAATAGAATGGTTTGTGGGAGGGGGTAGGGGTGTTTGATGTGTGGTTTTCTTCTGCCCTGATATAAGGTTTGGGAGAATTAGTGTTTTTTTTTTTGTTGGGTTGTTGGTATTTTGATTAAGTTTTTAATGAAAATAAGGAGTTTTTTTTTTAGGGCGGAACTTGTGGTGGGGTATTTATGTTTTTTAATTAAAGGCTTGATATTTGTTAATATCGAAACCAAAATTAAGAATTTTAGTGTTGTTTATCTTAAGATGACTTATCACTGATGCATATTGAACATTCCTTTATTAAATATCATTTTAAAAATCTCAACTGCTACAGATATTTATAATTCTGTCTATTTGAATCTTTTTTGATGATAGTCAATAAATTTATAATAAATGATATTAAATGGGCAGTTTTTCGCTATTGCTACTACTAAATAATTTATTATATTATAATTATACTAATTTATTTTCCTTACGTTTAGTATAAAAGAGAACTACTTACGCATGATTAATAGTCAGTTTGAATATCGCCTAGCTGTTTATGCATATTAAAAAAATTTCTTGTACAACTACTTCTCTTATATTTTAAGTAAGTCGCTTAGCTTCAGTAGCAACACATAAAGCAGTTAAATTATTGCGAAAATAATGGTTTCTATATGTAGTTATACAGCCAAAAAGTGTATGATTTACATCCCCCAATATTTCGTGGCCACCCTGCATATTAAATATGTAATTGTACTTTAATTGTTTATAATTAAAAGTATGTATTTTAAAGTTATCTAAATTGCTGCGTTTTAGTAATAAATAATAAAATACTATCATTTTACTTAAATAGTTACATTATATATTAACTAAAATAGTTTAACATAATAAAACCTTTAAAAACGAAAAAAATATTTTCGAAACGTTACATTTTTTTTTTCGCTTTTTATTAAATTTAAAGTTAAAATTAATATATTTATTACTTTGCCTTCCCAAACCATCACGTGTACTAAAGTATTCAAATCCATAGTAATATCCCTTAAACATCGAATATCTAATAATGAGAATATTTTATTATAATAGAATAATGCATAACAATCAAACAAGTCCAATTTGCCAGTTTCTAACCAGTACATCATACCAACAAATCACCCTCCTCAACACACCTACAGCAAGTTGAGAGAAGTATACACCTATACATCCCATCGATAGCATCACCATCCAATCCTTCAAGATGCCTTCCCCCATCCCCACTTAATAAAGTTACCAAAGCAGCGCGGTCCTGCATTCCCTCAAACCCCCGATACGTTGATCAGATTTAGAAGGGCCCGTGTGGATATCCCTGATAAGCCCCATCCTTCCAAATGCAGCAGCATCAGAAACAGAGTCAAAGCAGGGCTCTCCCTTGACACCTGTTGAAAAGAGGGGGTTGTCTTCTCTTGCAAGGAAGATTAATCGTCCTTGGAATCGCTCTCCGCCATCCCCCCCCCCCCCCACCCCCTCTCTAGCCCTTGCTTTTCAGATTGTGAAGCGTTTGGCATAATGACCGTTAGATTGAGCGAAACTTGGTGACGTTATGGGATACTGGTGCATTGATGAGTTTGCGTGGGCGGGGGGTGGGGGTGCTTTTTGGGGTTTTTTGATGGGTTTATTCAGGGATGGGAAGATTTAATCTGAGGGGGCTTTTATGTAGATGAAGAGGAAAATTTTGGGCGTGTTTGGTATTTTGGAATATGCTTTGTGTAAATCGATGTTTTGAAAATGGAATTCAAAATGGTAAGAATACGTGCTGTTCAGAGTTTGTCGGGAAATACTCATGTCGTTAGATAATCTGATATGTTTATGGTTTCGTATGTATTTCGAACTCCTTTTTATTATTGCGTGAAATTTATTGTGGGTAGAAGGTAGTTTACTTTGAAAGCTTTTATCTTGCCTTTTAGGGGCTTAGAAATATATACATCAGTTTAGATTTTTGATTTTGAGGTGTCATATATAATATATATATAAGGTGGGTAGGTAGGTAGGTAAGGTAATGTAGGTTTAAATGTAATTTTTTATTAATTTAATTGTTGTAAACTTGTAGTATTTTAATGGTAATACAAATTTTAAATAACACAGTTATTTCATTACTAAAAAACTTATCTTAGAATATCAAATTATAATTCTTCTGACATAAATCAATCGTTATCGCTTAGAGGCTTATATAAATTTTCATTAACCTTATTTTTGAAATAAAATGGAGTTTATTAGTAATGAATATGAGTAATGAAGGAATTTCATATATATTTTCGATAATACAATTACATTATTTTAAATTAACCGCAATTTAATACTTAGAGGGTTTACGAAAGTAATGTGGCACTTTCAAACATTTCATAGTCCGTTGCGAGTTATTGGTTAAAGTTCCAAAAATACGCATTGAAATATTTGATAAATATGTAGTTTTTAATTTTTCCAGCTTTTAAAATAACTTAAACCTTCTGACCGTTATAAACGTATTTTTGCGTCCTTTATCTCTAGTTTTTTCAGCGATACACACTTTTTAAATTCTTAAAAATACATTCCAAACTTTTTTTATTCGGGTTAAACTCTCTAATAGAAAACAACTTTACAATCTGGTTAACGTGTTCTTGACGGTCAGAGGATCAACAGTTATTTGCAATTTCAGCACATTTTATTCGCATCTGATGTCTTTTAAAGTGTCGATTTTGTACAGTATGTGTGATTTTTCAACTGGACTATTACTATTCTATTCTGAATTACTAATTTTATTAACATAACAATAAAGCTAATATAGATCTTGCAGAGAAAAATTTTCCCAACGAGCTTTTTCACTCATTCTGCAGTTGTAAAACTTTCAATTCTCTGAATCTCAACCTCATAAGGGCATTCCAAAATGTGTATTCTGCCAAATTCTTGTAGAATACATTCTCAGACTTAACAAAATATATCTTACACAGATGTCGTAACGGCATATCGTAGGCACAGGACACAACCGTTCCTGCACCCCTACCTCCTCCAAACGATCGCTCCCGGACATTTTTCTTCATTTCATTTCAGTTCCATGGTCGTTTCGCAACTGATTCATCCGCTTTGAAATCAACATCACAGCTATCACTCCCCTTGGAAATAAGAAGGGAATCACTTACTGCTATCACCCCTATTACTTACCCCTCTACGCATTTTACTCCCGTATTTCTTTTCCCGTCGTAAACCACATGCATTTGTTCCGCATCCCCCCCTTTCGTTGTCATGGCAACCAGTATGCTGACTCGTCTCAAGAGAGTCCGCTGTCATATGAAACAGAGGCTTCATCCTAAATTCTACTGTTTTACAGAGGAGAAATGGCTACAGACCTAAATTTGTATTGTTTACAGCAACATTTGTAACTCTAATACATTTAGGTTTGTGCGATTTTGTATTGTTTGAAAAAGGTTTAAAGGGAGTTTTCTACCAGTAACATCAGTAAAGGCCTATGCTCCGGTTAGATATATCCATTCAGATACTTAAATATGTTATAATTCCAAAGTAGGAACATAGGTAAATTGTTCCAAGCTGTTCCATGTAGCTGTGTATATTCTATATAATAATAAATAATATTTTACAGTTGGAAAATCCCAAATATTATATTTCAAAATTGTAACTGAAAAAATCCTCTCATAACGAGTACAAAATCACTGTTTAAAACAATCTTGCATTAATTTCAAGAATAATTTTAGAAATAACATCTACATTTATTGTCTGTATAGGGTATTGTGTATTGCTGTGATAAAGCATTGATTAATTTTTACTCGGAATATTTAATGCCAATGGTGATAAACCCTTTTGAAAATATACTTTTAATTCATTAATTAATAAATTATACTTAATTTTAGTTTCAATGAAATTGCCCTTAAAATCATGAAGCACATTTGAATACCATATTATGCTGTCGCAGCGCTTTCAAAACTTTTGTCATCAAAATTGATAGTCAATAGCAGATATAAACTAAAATATATGATTAATTAGTTGACGCGTCGAAAGGCCTTTAATGCAATGCATCATATGCTATAATCAATCTTGCGATAACAATTGATACCAATGAATATGCAAAATCATAGTATCGGTATTCAAATATAAGCTATTTCTCAAGCTTATTTTTGAATACCGATATCGCAGGCAGTGCAAAATTAAATTGTCCAAGTTCTGCCTAAAGAGTTGTCTCAATGCAACCTTACAAATTTCGCTGAAATTGCATAAAAAAATCAATTAATGTTTAAATACGATTCGGTTTTGCAGGAGAAAGGCCTATAATGAAAAATGGGGTGGGGGAAATCGAAAAGTAATTACATGATAAATTGATCTTTAATCGAAGTTTCGAGACATTATTTCTGAAAGCAATTATTTTAAAGCTCGTTTGTGGGTTCAGAATGCACGAAGATAATTATGAATCACTTGAAACAAATAAAATACTGGTTCGGAAGAAGAAGATTTTGATGTTGCAAAAGTCCCAAAACTGTTGTCTTCTCAGGGACAAATCCGAAAGGGAACATTTTCAATTTCCCGTTTTATGTATAATGATAATTTGAAAAGTATTAATGCTAAATTGAGATTGGTAGCATTAAAATGTATTAATTGACACTTAAGCTATTTAAATAAAATTAAAGGAAACGAAAGTTTAAATAAAATATGCTTTGATTTAAATTCACGAAAATCTGTTCGTTTAAAGTTGCTGATTGTGTATGCAAAATCAGATATTGTCAAAGCAGCGGGGATTACTTTACTCTATGATTTTGGATTTCCGAAAGTTAGTAAAATATTTGAGTACTATTAGGGCAACTAAAATTTTGTTCTAGGTATCAATGTATTCTGAGATAACTGAAAATTTCGATAATCTTTTTTTTTTAATGTTGACTTGTTTGGTATTTATATTTGTTTCACTGTGGAATGAAGTAGGACTCCAATATTTACGTTTTTCAATGTGAAAACTTTGTTGGAGTAAATACAACCATTTGGTTCTTATTATGCACCATTCAAAATGTATGTTATATTTTTGCTGTCCAAAAAATACCAATTTTCAATACTAAAAAAATTCCTTTAAAAACCAAAAAACTTTAAACTATTCCAAAAAGTTCCCTTTTTTCATAACAATTGGCGAATTTGGATTTATTTTATCATCCAATTTTTGCTCGTATACTTCAGTGGAGTAAATAAAAATAAATTACATGTAAATTAATAGAAAACTCAACATTATTTAAAGAAATCATCACATTTTAATGCAAATTCTTTTTACGGCCAAAACATGGCCAAACACAGCGAACATCTCGCAAAGGCAGGTGATTTAATTTTTTTTGCTTAACTAATAAATTAGAAGAACATTAAGATTTCTACTAAAATTTACTTTATTATTGTAAGATTTACTTCACTTTAACTGGTTCCACTAAAATTTACTTTATTATTGTAAGATTTACTTCACTTTAACCGGTGAAGTAAAGTAACCCTGAATGTTGGACTGGAATGAGGTTGGCGAGAAAGTATCAGAAATCCCATTAGTATACGTTTAAATTGATTTTTACATAACACAATTATGCACTTACCTTATTCAGGGTACACGTAGTTAACGTAAAATATACAATTTTACACTGGAAGAAGACACATGTTATACCTACACAACAATAAGCTTTACATCTTGTACATCTTTTAGCTATAACCTTCCCTAATAGAAAGTGAGCAAAAGAAGGCATACCGTTGGACAGCACGTTTGCCAACCATTAATGTAAAAATATATTTTTGACTACTTTTACTGAATGTCTCACCTTTTTTCAAATGTGAAACTTTTTCCAACTGGAAAGTTACCCTGTAAATAGTAAAGTAGACGTATGTAAAAAAAATATAAAAAAGGAGATATACAATGAATTTTATAAAAAAATATCTCTATACGTTTTTTTGGCAAAAAATGTCTTTCCGTTTTAAAACTTGAAAATTCGAAGGTCCATAGAAATGCATGTGTTTTTGCGTTTTTTCTCGATTGGCGATTTTGTGAAGTTTGGTTTTGTATGTGCGCTCTCAGGAAACAACCATATTTTTTTTTTAACTTTCAATTGTTAGAAATAAGTTCCATTAAATAAGGCTATTTGACATGCATTTTGTTTGTATTAATATCAACGTTAAGGTTTTGAATAAATAATATTAAATATGTCAAAGTATTGTAAGGGCTCAAGGGAAGAACGATATGGATTAATCCTGAGTGATAATGTAGAAAACGAAAAAAAAGTTAATGTCTCATAAACTAGACAAGAACATCCTTCTGATCAATAAACGGTTTGTTTTTTCTCTTGACGGACTGTTACCATTTGTAACGTTTTACCAGTACCATGAATATATCATTCTCTACTTAATATAAAACGTTGATATATCTATTTAAACAAAGAGTAAAATCAGTCTTTAGCATGAACCCTTCAAATTATTTCAAATAAACAATCAGGTATTTGCCTGCATGCAACTAGCTACCCATCATTATCTGTTTTAACTAACTCTGAACATATAAGTAAGTTAATTATTCATTAAACTAACACAACAAATTCAATATACATTTTAACGATTGTATCCGTTTCGATTGCACACTTCCTATCTTTAAACAATTCAAAATTAGAAGCGACTCCATTTTAATAGTCTGAGCAGTTTGCAATACACAATAGATTCAAACATTAATCACATGTACAATCGCCCACATCAGGATATTGAATCTAAACTGATTCAACGTCCAACAACGGACACGCAATTTTCTGAACGAACAAATCGTGAAACAGCCTATTTAATTTAATACAGATCTGCAATTACGCCACATCCTGGAATTGGAATCTTTATTTCCAATGGTAATGTGTTCCAAAACCATCTTCGGGCGTCTCTGTAGACTTGTTATACTGACTTTCATTAAATATCCAATAACCTGTGTTTGTCTGTATTTAATGCGGCATTGCGCAGTGAATGTTTGCACTGGTGCACAAAGCAGTTTGTTTGATAAATATGGAAAGTTTTATGTTATTAATAATTTCAATTACATGCGTTTAGTGGAGGATTAAAGATACGAATTACTTTGTGATTTGGATTTGCTTAATATTTTACATTATATCGTTCATTTTATTTACATTGAATACATTGTTCTTGTTTCATTGAAATGTTTTGTTTTAGCATTTGATTAGTTCATACACTTTAGTTATAAATTATAAGATATTTAAGTAATAAAATTAAATTGATATCAGTATTTTGTCTTTGTAGTTTTAAATAATGGACTATAATCGAAAGTATACTTTTTTTATGTCAGAGGGGTGGGAATGAATTAAAAACTATAAAGAGTACTATTGATCGTTTGATATGTAATATTGCTTTATTGAGGTTTTTAACCCACGGACGCTCACGGATGTGATTTTACGTCCAAGGATCTCCAGGTTTTCCATTAATGCACTCAATTTTTAAACCTTTGCTCTGCAAGAAAACTTTGAGATTTGTGTTCTTTCTATGGAACAGTTATTCCTCTTTATGTTCTTTTCCACAGATTTTTTAATACTCATAAAGGGAAAAAGTGCAAAGGGAACATTTTCATTAATTTAACCAATTTTCAATATTTTTTAAATCTAATTTTTAAGGTATACTTTTTAAGCTATATCATTACAATTAATTAAAATTTAGAACAGATTTAGTTAACTAATTAAAAGTGCGCGCTTAGAAATATTATTTAAACTTCCAAGCAGTAAAAACAACTTCGCAATTGCCAAAATCGTGTGGTGTTAAATGTCTTTTATACAATTTAAGAAAGTTATTTTAGATTTTAGTGGGGTTAAATCGCTAGTGGGGTAGACGTCTTTTATACAATTTAAGGAAGTTATTTTAGATTTAAGTTATTAATATCTCCCTCTCTTCCTTGTAGAAGCGGTAAAATTAAAAATCTTGTAATTTTTAATATATAATAATATTTAATATTTCTAGGCGCGCACTTTTTATTTGTTAACTAAATTTTAATTAATTAAAATGATATAGCTTTCAAAAATATACCTAAAAAAATTTTATTATTATTAAATTATTTCCGATCCATCACGAAAAACACTCTAGACTAAAGTCTGTTGTTTGGCTACCACTGCACAGTTAAAAGTTTCAGTTCAACGTTGCACTATGTCTTGGTGTTCTGCAGCAACTACAACATATTTTGGTGCAATTTAGGTTGTACCAAAAATATTTGATCGAGAATAGAGCAGCTTTCACCAAAAAATGGTGCAATCTCCTGAACTGCAACCGAAACCTTCGCTGAATCTACAAACCGGAGAACCCCCCTCGATCCTTTTGCATTAGGGACCCGGTTGTCCAGTGGATAAAGGCGTTCAGCTAATAATCAGAGGATTTCTAGTTCAAGCCTGTGCGGTCGGTGGACTTGACAATAAAAAAGTAAAAAAGTAATGATCTTGCGATCGGAGGGTTGCCAGCTTCGTTACAAAAATACTAGAAAATCGTCCAGTACATCCAACAAATTATACCGTCGTTTCGCCATAATGTGGGATAGCGAAAACGCGAATTTTGGTTCAACGTCGTTTTAACCATAAATGTTGAAGCGAAATTGGTGGAGTTTTGGTGCAACGTTTCACCACTAATTGGTAGCACCATAAAGTTATAAAAGTAAACACCAAAAAATGGTTGCAGCTACATGGGTACCAAATTTTGGTGCAACGTCGTACTAAATTTTTAAAAATGTATAGACATCGACAATTTTGCTCAACTCCAGCGGTGGAATTTAGAAGCTATAATTCAAGTTGGATGAGAGTATGAAACCATTTTCAACTTACCCCTTACTTGTTTATGTACGTTTATCAATAGTAATCTTGTTTATGGGCTTTCTCGTGCCGATAACATAGTGCCTATACCGAAAAAAAACAAAACAGGGAGTCGAAATTCCAAAATTATTTTTAGTTAAAGAATATTTTTTATATATATAATCGTTTTACTCGATCAACTCATCGAAGAATAAGAAACACGATGACGTAATAAAAAGACTTAACTTCAGATGATAAAAGTATTTTCAGATGAAATTGCAAAGACAATCAATTAAATGTATCTCGAACTCGTATTTCCGGAAAAGATTCTTGTTATGGTATATCAGTGCGTGTTTTATTACTTTGATGGATTAGTTTTTTTCACTATGAAATCAATTATTTTTTAAAACAAAATGTTCTTATTGTATAGTGATGATGTTTTATGATAATATTATTTTCCCTTTATATTAAATTTAATTATAACTGATAACATTTTTATAAATTAAATATATTTCTTCAAGTTCAACTTGAAATGATATTATAAGTTTCGTTCAATTATAAGTTTTATAAAAGAAAATGTTGTTACTGTATAACGATGTTTTATGATAATATTAATTTCCCTTTATAATATATTTAATTATAACTGATAACACTTTTATAAATTAAATATATTTCTTCAAGTTCAGCAAGAAATGATATTATAAGTTTCACTCAATTATAAAAATTTCTTCTTTGAAATCTACATATATTCCGGAAACTATATTAATATTCTTACATAGATACTTATATTGAAGTAAATAGATTGACTTCTAGATGCTGCAAAATATTGCAGCTGCCATGTAAATAATACTGACGACACCACAAAACAGTTCGTATGGTTTCAGCAGTAAATAATAAGATATTTAAGTTTTCTCTAATAGTAAATAAATTTACTCGTTCTTTGCGATTCCTGCAGTTCTAAATTATTAACTTTAAAGTTAGTTTTGACAAGGTTTAGATTTTTTCACAGTAAATTGTAAAGGCAAATACGTGCCATTAAAGCTGAGAAACAAAATTAGTTATTTATAAATTATAAATACCTAATTATTTATATTCTACTTTTTTGAACATTTCTTTTATATGCATGAACATTTCTGACCATTTCTTTATTAATGTATAATTTATTATGTTATTAAAACAATTTGGAATCTTATAAAATATAAATAATTTATTTAGTATTTATTATATTTTATATAGAGGAGATTGTTGTACATTGGCTCACTTTTTAAAAAAGCTCATTGGAAAGTACTTATGTATCATTGTTTTCCCATTTTAATCTGTAAAATTTCATTCTGACTTTATTTTCCTTCGTTTTTCCTTCATTTAAGTATTTCATCAATCAAAATAATTACTTTTTTTTAAGTACAAATACAATGTTAAAATACGCAATAAAAATCCATCTGGACGTGTTTCGGGAGATACATCTCCCTTCATCAACAGAAAATGAAAAGTCTGTGTGCATTAGAATAGAAATAAACTCAGAATTGAAAGTGAAACCCCGAATTTAAAGTTAAACCCAGAATTGAATGCTAAACCCAGAATTGAAAGTTAGTTAAACCCAGAATTCTAACGAACACAGACTTTTCATTTTCTGCTGATGAAGGGAGATGTATCTCCCGAAACATATTCATATTTGATGGATTTTTATTATGTATTTTAAAGTTGTATTTGTAGTAAAAAATTCTTAACGCAATATTCTATAAGACGAGTTTTTATCTTAAACTAATTACTAGTTCAATCTAAATATTTTCACAGGTTTCCAAATTTAACTACTTCAAAATATCATGAACATATATAACCCACATTAACCACTTTATAAATGTCATATTCAACTTTAAAAAAAACCTCGAGTAGTCGACAAAAATAAAACTCGAAGACATACACTCAATAAAAGGCATCAAACTTTTCAAACTTCTAATCCTTTCAAACCCAACCCCTCTTTCAAAAAGCCTAAAAAAAAACCTCCCAAACATACTCAATCTCCAAGAACACACACACGCAAACTTTCTCTCAAATTTAAACTCCAGGTACCGCTATAAAAACATCCAGAATAGTAAACGGACAAAAGCAAAGAAAAAAAACTCAAAAAATACACCAAAGAAGAAAGAAGTAGAAGAATCTGAAGCGAATGACAGTGTTGTAAAAGTAGTCGAAGGTAGAGAAAAAAAAAGATATTTGCAGAGCTATCAGCACCTCTTCTCGAAACCCCCTCTGTCCTTCCACCAGTAATGGCCCTGTCAGACCAATTATTTGCACAGGTGCATTTACTCACCGCATACAGGGAATAGGAGAAGTCTTTCTAGGGCCAGAAACTCTCTCTCTCTCTCATCTTTTCCTATGTTCTTGACGGACATGCGAGAAGTTGGGGCAACGGAAACTGGAGATCCTTCCCCCCAAAGTGGTGAGGATCGCTTACGATGGGTTATTCAGTTTCATTGTGTTCTGGGGGGAGTAGAGTCTCCTGGACTTGTTCCCCCTGTTCTTTTTGCAGAATGTTTGCTGCTGTGATTTAAATGCACCCTTGGTTATTAACATTACAGTAGCAAATGCTAATGTCAAGTGTTACGTGAAGTAGTTTGATTATTAAGTCGTCAGTCTGATTATTGAGTCGTCAGTTTGAAAGGGAGTAACTGATTCTTTGTGTAATTTGAATTTATTCAGTACTAGCAGTGTTCACTCTAGAAATAAAAAGGGGCAGGGCGCTGTTGGCAGTAAAAGGGCACCCCATTTTTGAAAAGGCACTTCTTGTTTTTAAAAGGGTACTTTAAAAAAAAAAAATTGTGTGGGCGTGGCCACACATTCACATCGGACCCGTGACCAAACAAAAAAAAAGTTCCGATTTGTTGGTTGACATTGCGCCAGAGCTGCATATTGGGTTATTGTTAACGGTTCGGGGCCTATCTTGAAGTAATGACCAGTACAAAATTGATATCTCTTTATGAAAATATTATTGGAAATCTAAAATTTTACATTTTTAAATTATTGTTTTCCTTAAAAACCAATTCGGTAAGAATCAGATTTCAGAAGAATCAGATCCTTACAAAACTGATAAAAAGGCTACTTAAATCCAAAATTTGGTAATAAAATGCTTAGTCATGCAAACCAATCCCTACCTAGTCCTAAACAATATTCTCTTTAAATAAACACTCTTGTAATAAGTTTATTACATTGATTTATGACTTTGAAAAGTTTCAGTATGTTATACAAAATTGATTGTGTTTTTTAATATTTTTAATAGTTATACAAATTATTTAAAGTTAATACTTTTGTTTTGTTTCCTAAAATTATAAATATTTAAAAGTGTTTTTCTTACACCGAATTATATTTTGTATTTCAATTATAAACAGTATTTTTTGTTCTGAAATGAAACTTTTTGTAAAAAAATTATTAAAACTGTAAGACTAAAAAAACTTCATTTTGTACATAATAATAATAAATTGAATGCTTAATTATTTACTTTAGTGTCAACACTTCTCATGAAAGTTGATATTATAAAATTTCTCAAGTTTACACTCGTATAAAAATCTCTTACATTTAAAAAGAGATAATTATTAATAATTTAAAACTGATGTAATTTTTTTTAAAACTGTCTGGCAAACTAACTGGCAAATTTATTTTTTTTAAATGAAACTCAAATTGTCAAAACACAAGTGACAAAATAAGGTTTACATTACACATGGGTGATACAATTTTTCGCTGAACTATAAAATCCGAAAAAGAATGAACAATTTTAAAAAGGCCAAATATAGTTTAAAATTACAAATTTGGCCTTTCTTTATCGGAGCCCTGACGAATACAGGCTGGGTTTTAGCCTTTTGAAATTACAGTTGGCTTTTTTCCACTTTATTTGTTCGTTGTTGTTCGGATCTTAAATGTTTACATTAGATCAAGTAAAATTCTTATTTTATAAACATTCCCTTAGATTTCTGAGCTTCTACAATGACTTCCCTATAAACTTTTAGATACATCAACTTTTATAAATAACCATAAGTTACATTAGGTGTAGTCTCTATATAGAAAATTACTTCCTAATCATTCATTAGAGTTATTTGGATGGAATTACTACACCATTTTTATTTCAACAAAACCCCGTAATTAGTAAGCACTTACTAACCTTTTAAATTTAATGAGACACGAATACCTTAATTAGAAGTTCCCTAATATTGGGAAAAAAGAACACACATCGTTCTGAAGATTCGAGCAAAGGATGGAACCAAAAAACTATTTTAATCACTCGTTCGGAATTAGAACAATTTAAACTCCATTAGTCTTTGATGTTGGAAGTTTTTTTTCTTCTGTTATTTAAGTTAGGGGAAGTTTCGAATGGAACAGAGGATGTGATTGGAGATAAATTGAATTTATTGCCAACCAATAGGATAATGTCGGTTTAGTGCTAGCTGTGTAATGAACGGGACACTTTGATTTTTATCAAACTGCGGAATCCTTATTTCTTTTGAGATTTATATCTGTTATATAATTTGAAAATATATCATTGTGTTTATTATAAAATTCAATCAGTTCTAGTCAGCCATATCTTAATTATTAAATTATTTGCGTTTATAATTTGTTTCCAAATTGTTTACGTATAATATTATTTTAAGAAATTTACTGAGAATGTAATTAGCAATGTATTCCCTGCGTACTAAATTTTAAAATTACTTTAATTAAAAGCAGAACCAAATAGCACGATTAGGATCTAAACTATTATAGTAATATTATTAATTATATTAATCAGCAATGAAATATTTAGTCCTGACTATATTTACGTTGATTTTACTTGCGGAGTAATCTGTTAATGAGCAGTCACCGTATTAATGACGTTTCTGAGTTTTCATATAATAAAATGGTCAAAATCCTTGCTTGTTAAAACCATTTAATGTCAAGATCACGAAAATGACCCATTAACTTAAACCTTCCTATCCATTCGTTGAAACCAAGATATATTCTTGATATAATAAAATAATCATTTTTAAAAAAAGGAAAACCGTCTTTAAGAAAAATGCAAAAAAAAGTAAAACATATTTTTTAATTTTACAAACGAGTTGAAAAATTGAACTATTTAATATCAATTTTATACTTATTACAACTTTTTGATATCGGCGTCAAATGCATGTATGGTATATGTAAATTGGCACCAACTTAGAAAAGTTATAACAAGTATAAAATTGATATTAAACCAATTTTTTCAAATCGTTAGTGAAATTAAAAATTATTTTTTACTTTTTAGCGCATTTTTCTTAGTCGGTTTACTTTTTATTTTTAACGATTATTTTCCTTTTCCTTTTTTAGTTTTTAATTTAGCAGGGGGCCCATATCCCCTTTCTATTATTTACCAAGAAATCCATGTCTTGTGCTCATATTTTGTCTAAATGTATATTCTAAAACAATCCATACCCCTGCCCATAAATGCTGGGCAAACGAAATGTCATTGTTGTACAGTACAACCGCTATCAAAGAAAAAACATTTTGAAATTGTAGAACCTGTTATAAAAGAGTCCGGTTAAATCGATATTTCCAGATATATAACATTCGGATAACCGATAATTTTTTGCAAAAGTGGATTGTTCTCTATCCAACAAAAGGAATATTGAAATCAGACAATATTTTTTTCAAACGGTCCCCTTAACTGAGAATGCCGGATAGTTAAATGCCGGATAACCGGATTTGTTTTTCAAAAGGTGTCCAAGAGAGGCATCTCCTGTGTAACAAAAAGATAATTTTCCAAATATCTGAAATTGAGCAAATCTTGCTCGAACAGTCGAATTGATAACCTTCTTTCTTTTAGAGTGCTTTGGCGGTTTTGGTTGGCGCGCATTTCAGTCGGTTAAAAATGCAGAAAATCGAAGTAGCCAATAAGAATCCCCTACTGTCCTCTTAGAACTCGTCTTATTTGCGGAAGAAAAACAATATAAGCTCTCCAGATGTTGGGGCTATTCCCTACATGCAACAAATTAAAGTCTTAAAATTGTCAATAATACTTCTTCGCTGGAAGGGTCAAAATATATCAGGCATTCATTGGGTGAAGCCAGTACCTAATATCCATGCTCAAATTTAAAACGGGTTACTATGATCAATGACATTCTCCCCCTCTGTGGATCGTCGATTTATTATTGTGACCATGCTTTACCTCTATCTGCCCTGCGAAGTCAAAAATCGAATTCCAAGTTTTCATCTCAGACGCGAGTGATTCCAAAGATCAAATTGTCGCCTTGGGGCCTTTTTGTACGTCTAAATAACAACAACAATAAAACTACCCACCACAAAAAATAAAGGTCTTACCGTCGAATGAATTACGCTATTGACTTCCAGGATCGCGTTTTTCCCCTTAACTCTTTTCAGCGAATTGCAGCTCTCGGCGATTTTATCCCGTCGAACATTTTCAAAAAGTTCTTTTGTCTTTCGCCGCCATTTTGAAGATCTGCCCGGTAATTTTTGCTGAGGGAGGCAGGGGGTGAGTTCGGATACGCTCGCGTTCTTTTCAAAAGCCCCCCGCGTTTAAAGTTCTAATTGCGGATTGTTCTCTGAGATATCTGGTGTTTATCCCTGAGAGGAAATGTCAAGAGAGATTTTAAGGTCTCGGGGAGTTGAAAAAGTATTGCGGTGAGTCAGCCGTGGGTATTTGTTTGTGTGCAGGCTTCTGTATGTAATTCTATTTGTTTTGAGCAAGAAGGAAAAACGGTATTGGTATGGAATACTTATTAAAAAAAATATGAAAAAAGACCTCTCAAACATTTAAATTTTTGGGTTTGGTTGTATTGCGCTTGTTTTTATTAGGCAAGAACACAGTCAACTCGCCAATTTTGGAATTTTATCTCGATTTACAATTTTTAACATAAATATATACTGTTTATCGTATATTTAAATATATATTAAGCCATGTACTTTACCGTATACTTAAGCATATGTATTAAGAAATAGTATTCAGAACTGAAATTTTTAATTACATTTTAAGTTTAGTTTTTAAATTATTTTTTGAACGTAGAAAGTACACTTTTGAAATTTCAGTTCAACGTTGCACCATATCTTGGTGCTCTGCAGCAATTTGCATCATATTATGGTGAAATCCATATGCTGAAATCCGTCTGGTATATGGTGAAATCCATCTGGTATATGGTGAAATCCATATGGTATATCTTGAAATCCATGTGGTATACGGTGAAATCCATCTGGTATATGGTGAAATCCATATGATATAGGGGAAATCCATCACCATATTATGGTGATACACCATATTATGGTCTGGGATGAACCAAAAATCCTTTATCGGAAAAAAGCGAGAAGTTTTCACCAATAATTGGTTCAACCTCTTTAACTACAACTAAAATTTTTGCTGTCACTACATCAACAAGCCAAAAAATCCCTTTCACGAAAGACGACGACGAACAAGGGCCTCCGTGGCACAGTGGATAAAGGCGTTCAGCTATGAATCTCAGGATTCCTAGTTCGTGGCCCGATAGGTGACATTTACGAAGAAAAGTAAAAAAGTTGTGAGATTGCGATCGGAGGGTTTCAATTTTCGCTACAAAAATACTACTACTGAAAAAAAACTCGAATTTTGAGTTTTAAGCGACGTTATGAGTTTTGGTGCAACGTTTTACTACTAAATGGTACAACGTCACACCGTAAAATGGTGAAACTAAGCTCCAAATGCTGGTTGCAGCTAAATGAGTACCAAATTTTGGTGCAAGGTCGTA
The DNA here is from genome assembly GCA_963932185.1 of Troglohyphantes excavatus. Classification (NCBI taxonomy): domain Eukaryota; kingdom Metazoa; phylum Arthropoda; class Arachnida; order Araneae; family Linyphiidae; genus Troglohyphantes; species Troglohyphantes excavatus. The sequence continues at coordinate 38,663,781 of OZ010666.1, forward strand.
ATAATTTTTAACAGTGTATTTTGCTTCTGAAATATATTACTCGTTTATACACGTACCTACTTGACTGTCTATCCACATATCTACATACATGTGTATTTGTATTTTTTACCTATGTACCTATTTATCTATTTACCTATCTAAATATAATTATCTACTGGCCTACTTACTGACCTATGTATCAATATACATAGCAACTATACTCGGGGACAACAGAAGTTGAGCTTAAAGCAATTCAATATTTATACATATCATACCTTCTGCTTCAGGTTCAACTTAGGTTGTCCCCGAGAATAACATCACATATATTTTTTCTGTAGTAAAGACCTCTTTTACTTGCCTCAGACGCAAAGAATTTTTACATATGAGGTACAAAAAGAAATAATTTTATAGGCCGGTGACGAATCCCAGCAAAAGAAGTCAGCATGAAACCTTCATCAAAATTCCCAAATTGAAGGTTTTTGAAGGTTTTATAAAAGATATTGAAACAAAAACCGCTGTTTTTTTGAAGTTTTTAATTTTCCTGTATAAAACCTTTAAAATAACTGCATTTTCCCTTCATGATTAAAAATTGAAGGTTTTTTGCAGGTTTTTATGAAGGTTTTTTGCAGTTTTTATGAAGGACATTGAAACAAAAACCTTTAATTTTTTATATCTTCAAAAAAACTTCAGTTTTCCTCCATAAAACCTTCAATTTCGAAATTTTGATGAAGGTTTTATGCTGACTTTTTTTTGCTGGGATCTTACCTTCATCTCATAAATATCAACAATTTTTTGTAAATGCGTTTAAAATAATTCATTTTAACGTTTTTTTTAAACAAGCCGTTAATAATGCTGCCATCTATGTAGACCGTTAAACTTTTTTAATTATTTGGTCATAAAAGATTAGCTAATGTCTTAATATTGTGTGTGTCTGCGCGGGATGGGGGTGATGGGGGGGGGGGATTTCAGGCATTAATTATCGCATGGGCATGCTAGTTTAATTATAATTGCTTTAGAATCCAGTATATCAAACTCATACTGTCATTGTAAATTTCACTGCATAATAAAATTGTTATTGCTGGAAACAATAATGACAATACTTACTTTAATTTGAAATTGTTAATTATTTAAAAAAAAAAATTATATAATTCACTTCTACAATCTCTGTACTATACAAATATATAAAATGTTATTTTCTATATTCAGTAAACTTATATAAAAAGATCCCTGTATAAATTTATAATTGAGTTGAGGTAAAGAATAAAAATTTTATTCGAGTGTTTTGCATTCTTTCAAATACAGGAAATATATTTAAGGGTCTGTCTTGTGTTACATGTCCACAGATAACGAGATTGTTATTTAAATTAGCTTTGTTAAGCGACTAGAAAAATAAAAATAATAAAGTTTCAATTTGACTCGTTGCAATTATGTATCAGTATCTAGTAAACAAAGGAAATTTGATCATAACAATGAATCTCAATAAAGTCGTATTAAATTTCCTAATAATAGTATTCTATTTTTGTTATAAACATTTATGCGTTTTGGCTATGCAGTGAAATACACGGTTATTAAATTTTAAAGAATTTATTATGGATAGTGAATTGTTATCAAGTATAATTTGTTGAGTTATAATGTAGCGTTTACATTTTTTTCAATTTGAACAAGTTGTACTGCAGAAATATTACAGATTAAATTTGTTAGTGTTACTTTCAAAACTTACGAAACTAAAAATATAGTAAAGGAAATCTTTGTTAGGATTTAAAATGTATCGCACTAAACATGTCCACATAAAAAAAAAAACATTATTTCTGCCAACATTCACTAAACTGTAAAGCGCTTGTTTTTATTAGGTTAAACTAAAATGAAAATGAAATATATAAATTAAGCATTTTCTAGTAAAGTTAGGTTATCGAAACTAATGCGATTTTCTAATAAAATATATTTTATGCCAAGCCATCACCTAAATAATTATTTTTAAATATATAACATCGAACACTCTATACAATTAAAAATAAACTGTATTGTTTGATTATACTTGTTACCCAGCAACAATCCAAACTGATTTATAACCACCTTCATCAACGTTACCCCGATGCATTCCCTGAATCTACGCTTCTCATACATTCCCTATCTAACTCAAGAAACGCTTTTAAAGCCATCTATTAACTAGCATTTGTCCAGCAAATGAACACCCATTTTAACAGAGAATTTCTCGTTACTAAGTCACAGTGAGGAAGGGGTACGAATTATGCTCCCCCCTTTCAGGTCACTGCTGAATAAGGCGTCGTCATGGCAACTAATGATGTATGACGTCACGCTCTTAGATCTTAAAAGCGCTAATGAGGGTTGCAGGACGAGGCCAAGCAAATTGTGCAGTGACTTGCTGCTGCTTCGCTATAGGTAAAAAGGGAAGGGCATCAAAAGGCTGAGATTTTTTTAAAGGTAGAAAGCAGTTCATTTTTGAGTTTAATTGGCCGTTTTGAGGGTTGCTTTGGGTAGGGATTGAGAAATGGAAATTTCGGCAGGAGGTAGAGAAAATATAAGAAATTTAAAAACTTTAACAATGAGGATTTTTCATTCATAGAGATTGAACTTTTATTCGAGAAATAAAATAATTCTATGACACATTAAAAATGCCTTCTATCTATACATCAATTTTCTTTTAATTAATTTTTATTTTTATTTATATCAGTATAAATTTAGTGTCGAAGAGACATTTTGATTCTCATTAACAATTTCGATCTCGATATCAAAATCAATTTAGCAACACTAATTAAATAACGTTTATTATAACGTTCAAATAAATTAAATTGGAGTATTAAGTTAATTAAAAAATATTAATACCGAGAGAAACGATACTTTTGGCTTTAAAAGTTTTAATAGTTTAATAGTCATCCTTAGTCAGTTATTATTTAACATAATAAAAAATCTAGATAAAGAGAAGGTAAATAAACCTTCAGGAGGAGAGGGATAAAGAGTACAACTCTAATCCCGCCTTAACACAAGAGTTTTTCATAACAACAATATTATTTTAAATGAAATAGATAGGATATGATACGAATTTATCTAAAACTGCATTTATTAGACTTTTAACTTCTTCCTAAGTGTGTGTTTTTTGCATATTAATTAACTCTCAGATTTTTTAGGAAAATGTCAAAATTATAAATTTGTTTACTTTATAAGATACTTATTTTAAAATTGTAATGCATGTGCATTATATTATATAATTTTTTATTATTCTAATATACATATAGCTTCAAATAAACACCTCAACACTTTATATATGAAAATTATATTTCAAAATTGAATTTTTTTATGCATTTAAAACTTATGTGTATTGCTAGAAAAATCGGAAACCCATGAACTACTTAGAGTTGTCCAGCTCCGTCGGAGGGTTAATTATAAATGAACAAATATATAACTAATTTTTAAAGCAAAATAGACACGATTTACAAATTTAAACAATCATCCGAACTGCTGGAGGAGGAAATTCTCTCACGCGAGTTATTGTGTAATAAAAATGTGTAGTAAAAATGTGTAAAATACCAATTAATGATAGCAGATGAATTTTGAAATAATTGAAAAAGCTGCTAAATGAGATATTATGCTACGGTTGAAGAATGAGAGATACAAAACGTTGATTTTTATATAAAATATATCTAAATATGTACAATTTAGCAGAAGAATGAATATGAGGAAAAGCAAATCCATTGCAGAATGATTATAGTTTATTTTCTGCTATATCATGTTGATTAAACAGAAAAATATCCCTTTGTAAATTATTTTTAACATAACATATTATTTGCACTAGAATATCTTTATGAAGGTTTTCCACTACTAGACATATAAATGTAAAACTTTGAAATTTCCCCCTTTCTAAATAATTATCAACTTTTATTGTTCGGCTAAGAAGATTTTAGGTCATGGTAAGAAAAGGACCCTAAAGACGCATTGTTCTTAGATTGAAAAGTATTATTTATATTTGTTATTATAGAAGTTTTGTGGATTATTAAATATGACAGCAGGAAAAGAAAGTACGTGCTCTTTTCGTGGAATGTATAACACAAAAATGCAATATATTTAAGTATTGTTGCGTATGAAACTTTATTTGTTTCTTAGGCATTTTTCGTTTTGTAATATGATTTGAATGCTTTTTTTAAACCCGAATTTCCAAATCTAAATCATTTATAAAGGAATTTGAATTCAATAATTGCAACAGAGTTTTGTTGTGTTATATTTTGTTATATGTCAAACAATGTATACATTATATGGTTTATTACATTTGTATAGATAGCTATTTAAATAAGGAAGATTTTAATATTAACTTGGCTCAAATATTATTTCAGTTTATAGTGTTTACAATTTTCAAACAAACCTTGCATATGGTTTTTTACGATAAGTAGATTATACAAATGAATGTCCAGAAGGAAAACAATGAGCATCTATATTTAGTTGAAAATGCCTTAATTTAGCTTCGGGTTTTTATTTTCCTTGTAGCAAGTTGTTAGATGGGAAGAGCAATAAGGCTATGTCTAAAAATAATGTAAAGATCGGAATTATATATTTACGATAAATGAATTGTAATTTATTTAATTTCTGATTAAAAAAATTTTCTCGAAGTTAACCCTCATCGTTCTATAAATGTATCCTTCAAATGAGTTTCATAATTGTAAAAATAGAAATATTCAACCAGATTTCAGTAGCTTTTATCTTTATTCTTCAGTATGTCGGTTCAGATTTATTTGGGTCTTAATGGTATTATTTTATTTAATTATAAAATATTCAATTTATAAAAAAAAACCTAAAATTTTAACTTTTTAAAAAAATGTATATTCACGTTTTTTTTTAGAAGAAAACTGCTTAAAAATGAATTGTTGATTTAAATTTGAAATAACTTTTGAGATAAAGTAAACTAAATGTGTTTTGTAGAAATCAAATTACCAAATAAAATATATTTATTTATTATTTGAAAACTGTATATTTTTACGCAAAAGGCTTTAGTAAGCTGTAGTAATGTTATGGGTTTGAATAAATTAAATGTTAAAACAAAGTACCTAATAAAACTCATAAACAAGTTTTATATTATTCGGTTTTTCAACAAAATAGGTCCAGTACCGCTCCATCAACTAACTTGATATATTTCAGACCATTCTCTGTTATTCCATTACAGAAGAATTTACCAGTTTCAAAGTAGACAACCCCCTTTAGATCAGCCAGAGGGAACGGTAAATTTAATTATTAATTTCCTTATTTCTCTGTATACGTTTATGCTCTGAATAAATATTGGAGTTCAGGTTTTCTTTTCATAAAAGGAATGTTTAAGTGATATTAATGCGTTCCTTTCCTTTTGATAGAAACGCAGATGCAATTTTAAGCAGTTCTATATTAGGAATAACTTTTTTATATTTGATTACAGATTTCCGCGACTTAAATTTTTTTGTGTGTGTTTCCTTTGCACTTGAGAGCCCGTACATGTATCCTTGCATTTATTTATCTTGCATTTTTTTATAGGTTCTGAAGGCTTTTTGATTTATTTTGCGATATTTACTGATTAAGTGTTGCGAGTTTTATAAAAGAAGGTCGTTGACATTCAATGAATGTCAAATGTGGCTTAAAAGTTATAAACTTGGCATATACGAGTACATTAAAATAAATAATACCTATAAAACTTCAAATAGTTGATACTAAGATCTATATTAAAAAAAATACAAATTAAACACCAATGCTATATAGTGGCTAAATAATGTAGTTCTTATTATGTGTGTCTGGATTCAAATCTTGGATAATACATGGGTGTGGATATATGTTCATATATTTAGTTCAACGGTGTCGCTAACGTAATTTTTTTTTACAAGACGAACGACGTTTTGTAAGGAGTGAATGTTTTCAATCTGATATATGACTTTTAGACTTTGGCGATGTCGACATTTTAGAATCGTGATTTGATCGCCATTCAAACATCGATATTTTCCGCTTAATTGATATTTACTATATATTAATATTTCAAATATATTGATATTTATATATATACAATGCTAATATATCGATATATCTATTACATCGCTATTTTTAGTACATCGATATTTCTAATATATCGATATTTCTAATATATCGATTTTTTTCTAATATATCGATTTTCCTAATATATCGATATACATAATTATCGATAAACATAATATATCGATATTTCTAATATATAGATATATTTTATTCAATATGCATGTGTACTTTCCAGTAATCAATCGAAAAATAGAGTAATCGTTAAATCGTGAAACCAAAAATTACACAATCGAAATCGCAATGTTTTTCCATTTCGAAATGTTTATATATATAGAAACATCGCTGGAGACTAATGTCATTCTTTTTGCTCCAAACTAAAAAGAAACATAAATTTGTTTACGTATGTTAAATGACCTATTTTCCGTTGTAAAATTTTCATATTTTGACAATAAATGATATAAAGCATGATCGGCAAGGGAAAAAAATTATATATTTCTTAAATAATTAACGAGAAATTATTAGTTTAGTAAAGAGTTAGAATCATAATCCTTGTCGAAGATTAAACCAATTTATCCTTCACCGTTTAATAAAAACCAAGCTGTGATAACTATACAAGTTTATTTCAATTCATTAATGGTAAAATTTACTTTTAGAATAATTTATAATAAGTTTTTTACAATATAGTATTGAATAAAGAAGTGTCCAGTATTTATTTTTAATCCAAGTTTATATTATTGAAAAATTACGACATTTTATTTTTGGATTGTATGTGTAGAATAAAGATAATGTAATTAATGGTTTTTACTGGATTGTTGTACCCGATTCTACTCTCAGAAAAAATACATTAAATAAAAGCCTTTTATTGCTTTAGGTGAGACCGCTCCAATTCTAGGTTTTTCTCTTTTTGGCAAGAGTGATAAATTATTTTGCTGAACGATTTAATTACGTCTAATGAAAAAGAAAATAAATGAAGTAAATTAGTTACGAAAAAGTGCATGGAAATATTGTCCCTTTGAACAAAGCCGGCACCGACATTTAATATTTTGCTCGCGAAAACTTAAGGCGTTAGTTTAAAATAAAATATGCATAATAAAAAATATAAATGAATAATAACAAAAAATATAAATAATAAATAATAAAATATACATGAATAATAAAGTATACATGAATAATAAATATATATGAATAATAAATATATATGAATAATAAATATATATAAATAATTAATATATATGCATAATAAATATATATAAATAATAAATATAAAAGTATACATGAATAATAGTTAATAAAATATACATAATTTCAAAATAATTTATTTGCGAAAATAAGATTCTGCTAAACTGTATATTAATAAAAAGTAAGAGGTATAATTTTTAATAGTTTTAAAAATATATTTTATATTTATTTTATCAAAAACATTTAATATAAATAAATGTCAACTTTATTGTTGTAAACAGTTATTTAATATTTCTAAACATGCTAAAATAGCTATCTATTCATTTAACAAAATAACCAAAGGGTACTTTCAATCCAGTTACAAAAACAGTGCTACAGTCAACTTTATAATAGAATGGCCACTGCGTTTGAATAATAAATATCTTTGGAATTTTTTATTAAATAAACGATATATCAAATTGTTTTATAGTACCTTTTTTTACACTGCATTATAAAATAGTCACATAATTTGTTTAAGTTTTCTCAAATATTCCTCCCTTTAATTTCTTTCATTATGGGGGTTTTCTTCTTTTTTCGAAATGCTGTATAGTTTTTGACTAAAGAGTGCACATCTGCAGCCACCTCTGTCCAAGTTGTATCTGTTAAGCTACAAGGACGAAGTGAAGAAATTACAAACATAACGTGATAAATGAAACGTTGGATGTTTCGTTTGGTACACTTTGTGAAAAAAAGACAGGTACTTAAAAATCAGTACCTGAACATACTCGTTTTTCTTTGAGTACAATTGCATCGTAAACGAAAGAGGACGTACTCAAATTTAAACAACCGTACTTTCTAAAAAATGAGCAGTGTGATTTAATATTGCTAATTTCAACTTCTACTCTAGCCATCTTAACAAAGCAACCTTACAAATTTAAAACGTTTGTACAGTAGATGGTTTTCCACGTTATTTGATGTCGATTGTTTAAATGGAAACTGAGTTACTATAATTCAATTATCTTATTTCCCATTCTTTTGGCACACCTTTATAACATTTATTCTGTTTACAACTTATTTACGTCGCTCTGGTAGTACAACGGATTAGGCCCTGAACTGCGGTGCATGAGGATATGGGTTCGATTCCCGGTAAGTCTTGGTTGTAATAGGCGATATTTATTGAAAGTGATTTATGAAGGCAGCCTATGTAGGCAAGCTACTGCTCATTTTTATTTTTATTAATTTTACTCATTGTACTCATTTTTAAGTACATGTCTTTTTCAAAAGTCAAACATGTATTCGGAGCTATGATAAGCATCGAATGTAATCAAAAACGAGTATATTGCTCATTTTTGAGTACTTATTTTCAACAGTGTAGTGACTTCTTGTCAAGATGAATAACTTTTAAATGTGAATAACTTTTAAGTTTTAGGTTTGCTGTACTTGTAGATATTGGCTAAAAAAAAACACCAAACATATTTACAGCTATTTTAACACTGGATTAGTATTAAAAAAAAAAATTATACTATGTAATATGTAGAAAAGTGCTTTGGTTTAAATTTGAACTTTGGACCTTCGCTCCATAGTCAGATACACTACTATTAAACCAAAAGTATCATGACCGTTGTAAAGTTGTATGATATTTTTAACGGGATCCTTCCAAAAATTATAAAATTCCCGATTTTTTTTATTTGCTAAAATTATAGTTTGAAATTTTCTAAATATGCTTGTAAAATTCTAGAATTGAATCTAAATTTTTTAATGAGTTATTTGAGATTTTATGCTGGATGAGAAATATGCATTTTAAGCAACGAAAACTTTAAATCGTTTTTTTTCGGTGTTTGGTTTGCCTTGATATAAAAAATTTCGGAACTGTTTTCATTATTAATAGAGACATGCATAATTTTGTAAGTTAATTGTAAATTATGTGTATATTATAAATTGACAAGAGAATCAGCTCTTAGTTTAGTAGTTTATTTTATAACTTACTAAAGTAAAGAAATGTGAGTTTTATAGAAAAATTGTGTGTTATTATGAATAAATATTTATATAAAAATCAAAAACATGTAGTATACAAACTATTATTGATATTTTTATATATTATAGTTCAAAGAATCATAGAAAAAAATATAAAAATATATACATATTTAAAAAAAACTTTAAAGTTTTAAAATAAACTTTAGAAAAATTGAAAAAAAATTTGATTAAAAAAACCACACAAACTATTATGAAATGTTTGTGTGGAATATTGTTTTATTGTCTATATTTAAAAAATATACATTAAAATTTTGATTCAAAATATCAAAAAAATAATGTTATCTTGCCCCCTTAAAGTGACCTCCACAAAAGGATTTATATCCACAAAAAATAATAATACATTATACAAAACAATTTAAAGGAACTCAATAGTTTTCTAATCAACATGAACTGTCACTCCCAGAACCCTATTATTTTGTTAATTACGACAATAAGCAGAATAAATAATAAGATTCACTAGAAACTTACTACAAAACTGCATTTCCATCAAATATTTTCCGAAACAAATTCCGTATCATCAGCAGCCTGAAAAATCCAAAATCCAAAATCAAAACCAAAACCACAGCACACTTTAATCCCAAAGTGAACGATTCCAACTTTTGATGACCAAAATCCACCAAAACCATGGCCCCAAACCCGACTCCGGGGCAATTCGGGGGAGATTAAAACAAGCCACATTAGCATAAACTAATCTTATTGATCCATCTTCACTGGAGGCACCCCGTCGGAAATTTGCATTATCCTTTGGGCTTAATTAACGGCTGTAGATTTGCAACCACAAGACTGGGATATTTATTTAGGGGACTGAGATTCGGCCCTCTTCATTTGAATTTAAGTACTGTTTGTGTTGTTTTACTTGCCTGAACCAACCCTAAGATTTCTCCGGTGCTTTCTCTAATTTGCCGAAAGGATTTAAAAGCTTCTGTCAACTTTTACTTTGCGATTTTGAAGAAGGGGGAGGGATAAGCTGAGGGGTGAGGGAGGAACTCCAGTGATAAATTTGGTGCAATTTGTGGGTAGGGGAAAGCGACTAATTTAGACCGGATTGTTTCTGCTAGTTAGGCTTGAATATATATTGATTCATTTTACATATGTTTGTGTAGATTTACAGTTGGGTTCGTCACTGAAATATATGCTACCGATTATTCAAACTATTAAATGCAATTTGTAGGCATTTACAGTTGGGAGTATTTGAATCCTTAAATATTTGGGAATTTAATAAAGTTAATGATAGTGTTGTGTTAAATAACTATTATTCAAACTGTAGTATGAGTGTTGGTATATAAACGATAGTTTTATAATACATTTTATTATCAGCTTGCGTTTAATATATTTTTCAATGAAATCGTACTGAATGTATAATACTGATGATGGTATTACCGTGTAGCTATGATAAAAATATTTTGTTGTTAGATAACTTTAAGTATTTGTACTAACAGCATATATAACATAAAATAGTTTTGTTTTTAAATTTACTGCATAAGAGCAAAGTAATGTTAGACTTAGTGCTGCTAACTCTGCTTAAAATAGTTATAGTAGTATAAAGTAAGGTAAGATGGAGGAAAAAGGGTCATTGGGTAAAATGTGTTTTTGGAAATAAAATATTACATTTTAAATAGTACATTTTAGTTGAAAATACGTATCTGGGTGATTTTATTCAAGTCCTACAATTGATTTTTTTGAGTGTACAAAAAATCTTGATAGTTTGATGCATGACAAATTTTATATAAAAACTAGAAAAGTCGAATTATTTATTAATATTCCTAGGTTTTGTATAAAAAAACCTTTTTAATAATTTTTTTTCCAATAATGAAATTAGAAAATTTTATTTTATTTAGCTTTTTTTTTCAATGTTTTGCAAAATGGGTTTTCGAATTTGTAATGGTAAAGAATGAGAAATTCGTAAAAATGTAGCAATCTACGGTAAAAGTGCAATTATTCTACAAAAATATGATTTTTGAAGGTTATAAATGACATAAGTTAATTACAATATATTTAACACTGCGTATATGTAAATAAAATGAAGTCAGATATCTAGAGTTATTTTTTTAAATAAACTGTCAACAATATAATATATTTCGAGAAAAAAAAGAGGACGTTATTTGCTTGTTTTATTAAAAATTAAATATAATGTTTTAAATTAAATAAAAAATTAAAAATACAGTCAATACAACAAAGGTTTCTATATCAAAATAAAAAAAAATATTATGGTAGATGTTTTATTTAAAAAAAAATGTCGATTTTTCAAAATGGTGATTGCAGAAAAAGATTTAGAAAACTGTAACAAAACCAGTTACATACAAATTAAATATAATGTTTTAAATTAAATAAAAAATAAAAAATACAGTCAATACAACAAAGTTTTCTATATCAAAATAAAAAAAAATATTATTATAGATGTTTTATTTAAAAAAAAATGTCGATTTTTCAAAATGGTGATTGCAGAAAAAGATTTAGAAAACTGTAACAAAACCAGTTACATGCAAATTAAATATAATGTTTTAAATTAAATAAAAAAATAAAAATACAGTCAATACAACAAAGTTTTCTATATCAAAATAAAAAAAAATATTATTATAGATGTTTTATTTAAAAAAAAATGTCGATTTTTCAAAATGGTGATTGCAGAAAAAGATTTAGAAAACTGTAACAAAACCAGTTACATACAAATTAAATATAATGTTTTAAATTAAATAAAAAATTAAAAAAACAGTCAATACAACAAAGGTTTCTATATCAAAATAAAAAAAAATATTATGGTAGATGTTTTATTTTAAAAAAAATGTCGATTTTTCAAAATGGTGATTGCAGAAAAAGATTTAGAAAACTGTAACAAAACCAGTTACATACAAATTAAATATAATGTTTTAAATTAAATAAAAAATTAAAAAAACAGTCAATACAACAAAGGTTTCTATATCAAAATAAAAAAAAATATTATGGTAGATGTTTTATTTTAAAAAAAATGTCGATTTTTCAAAATGGTGATTGCAGAAAAAGATTTAGAAAACTGTAACAAAACCAGTTACATACAAATTAAATATAATGTTTTAAATTAAATAAAAAATACAGTCAATACAACAAAGGTTTCTATATCAAAATAAAAAAAAATATTATAGTAGATGTTTTATTTAAAAAAAAATGTCGATTTTTTAAAATGGTGATTGCAGAAAAAGATTTAGAAAACTGTAACAAAACCAGTTACATACAAATTAAATATAATGTTTTAAATTAAATAAAAAATAAAAAATACAGTCAATACAACAAAGGTTTCTATATCAAAATAAAAAAAAATATTATAGTAGATGTTTTATTTAAAAAAAAATGTCGATTTTTCAAAATGGTGATTGCAGAAAAAGATTTAGAAAACTGTAACAAAACCAGTTCTTTAATAATCGAATATAATGAGTTTTTAATAGTTTATGGTTGTTAGATATTCAATTTTATTTAAGTAAGTAATTTGACTAACAAAAATTTATAACGCTTTTTATACAATAAAATCCTCGAATCTTACAAAAATAACATTTTACCCAATGTCTGTATCCCAGATAGGCTACCTCAAAAAATAATTATTAAATATGTTTTAAAAAAACATTAGAATTAAATAAAAAAATATAGATCATTTTCCAGAAGACTCAAATTTTTGAGACGGAAAATGAAGAAAAAAAATGTTTAGCTATTATTTTCAAACTTAGGTTTTTAATAACATATCGTCGCCTCAGAGCAACAGTATGACATCTAAAAAAAAAAAACGAAAATGAGTTTTCGGTCTTGCTAATATTACCAAATGTGCCTTTATTTAATGGAACACTCGGACATTTTTTTTTATGTCTTCTTTGATGTATTTCCATGCACATTTTTTAGAATTTAAGTTAGTTATTAAGTCTTGTATTTCCATGCATATTTTTCCAGGTACGCCTCCACATGTGGGCAACCACCCAGCATTGTTGTAAAATTGTATTCTTAAAATACCTTATGTGACAAATATTTCGAGCGTGTTGCTCACACTCACTAAGTGCTGGATATTTACGACTGCAAAATGTATATGGAGAAGAATACTTTGACGTCACAACATGTTGCCCGAATATCCTTAGGGACAGGACGGGCTAATAAAAAAAAAATGTCTTCTTTGAAATCCCTAAACTACAGCCTTAGATACTTCGAGCATAGATCCTTCATAGTAGAGAAAACATAATGTTATAATTTCGCTAACATCAAATTGAGGCCAACATGTATGGCCTCAGACACGTGGTTAATTATGTCATTCCATTCAAAAAATTTCACTGTTACACATTTCCCAATTCATCAGCCAATCGCGAGTATCTTTTAATTCATAATTTTGAAAAGAAGTTACGTGTCTGAGGCCATTCGGTCTGAGATGTTGGTTTCACGATTTTGACGTCATATTCGCTCTACTACAGTCCATTCATGCTCGAAGCTTAAATAATCAGCATTGAAAAAATAACACATTTTAAAATAAATTTTATAAGCGACTCCGTTTTTGCTCATATCTTACTGTTCCTCTGAGGCGACGATATTACATTGTAACCATAGCATCCGCCTAGATCGTACAGGCTTTTTCAAATTAAAATTAGAAATTTTAAAAATCATTAGTATAAATATTTCATATATATACATATTTATATATATATACATATTCAAAAATCATATATATACATACTTTTAAGAAAGTTTATTAATAAATTTGTGAAAACATATGTTTAGATAGGAAAAATGAACATATAAGTTACCTAGACTTTCAACTGTGAGAATTTTATTATAAAGTATTTAAAAAAAGACTAAATAGTAAAAACAATATGTAAATAGTGTATTTTTTATTCCAAAAAATTATCAATAATTTGAAAAACAAAGTATCCTTTCATATTCGGTATTTTATTAATAATTGTGGCTTTTAATATTTTCACAGATCATGTCCATGAACCTTCACCATGTCCGTAAACCTTCACCATGTCCGTGGATCTACGAATCCACAGACATGATGATCCACGGACATAATGAAACTTCTATTTATTACTGATATCAAACGGATATTTAGGTTTAAGAACGCGATGCAGTGAAACTGAGACTAGGTAATCTGTTACTATCTGTATAAAAAAGAAAATATATAAATATCGTAACATACCTATTTAATTCATTGACCACAGATAATATGATGGTATTATCTTCCAAACCCCCATTTTCCACTTTAATCTGCAAACTACCTTTCAACTTTAAAAGACACAAACTAATCATTTACCAAAAAACTTAAGATGTTTGACTAAATTCTATTAGTGTCAAAGTTTATTGTTTCTGCCATCTGTTGACCTTTAAAACGGTTGTTAATATTTGGTCCATGGACATGATGACATTTGTGCGACACAGGTACTTTAATTAATGAATTGAACTACATCCATAAAAATGAAAAGTTAATATTTTTAAAAAAAATTGTTAATAAACATTTTAATGAAAAAAATGCAAATTATTAAACAAGTGTGATCTTTTGTGGAATTAGAAACAAAATACAATGTTAAAAGTCGATGTGGGACAGGCCACGGACATGATTTATCATAGTCTGTGGACTCGAATTTTTATATTAATTTTTTTAAAAATTATAATTGTAGCACTGTAGTGTCAAGAGAAGAATTTATATTTGTCAATTAATTTTTTTAAACAATTCTTAATATCTGAAATAATAAAAATTATGTGATGGGACAAGGTTTTTAGCACTTTCTGGAGAAGGACCCATATATGATTGTTTCCAAAAATTGATTGAACACTTTTATAAAACATTTTTAATTTTACAATTTTTTTTTCTTTAGAGAAATTTTAATGTTAATGTCAAAAATAATTATTGCAAATTAACTCACATAAAAATTGAATATCTAACAAACTTTTTCTGAATGCCCCAAAACTTGATTTCTATTTTCTGCATTGCACTACCCTAGTTGATCCCCCTTAGTTACTAAACAAACTTTTTTGTTCGTCGATTGAGGAAATCTTTTCAACTAGTTAGAACTCGATCACTCGGCTTTTTCCCCGACATTCTCTACAATTCTAATTTATTTATTGCGAAAATCCGAAAAAGGAGCTTACTTAATTGGATAGCTTCCAGGCACACAGGAACCACCCCCCTACCAAAAACAAAAACAAAAAAATCCGCGATTTTCTGTCCCTCTATATAATTACTTAATTATTATTTCGCACTTAAAGGAAATGCAATCAAGGAAGGAGATAAAATTTTTGGTTAAACTAATTAAGGAGTACTCGCTTTGTTAATCGACATCTAATTTTTATACATTCCGGTCGAAGTTTTTTGTTTATTTTCCGCTTGCTTAATGGCCAATGTTCTGTAGCAAGGGGTGACGAAGTTTGAGATGAATGGATTATTCCTGCAGTTAGTCTGTTTGAGAAGTGACAGATGTTTTGATGATAGGCTTGGGACGTCGTAATTAAATTTGGCCCTTAATATATGCTCGGGATGTGCCGCTATTGAGGGTTGGGTGGTGGATTCATTGATTATGATGAAAGGGGTGTGATTTTCTGCACTTACTAATTGGTAATTCAGGGTGGAAATTAATAAGTTTTGCTTCGGAGAAGAGTTTTAATCAAAATTTAAAAAAAATTCAGAACATAATATATTCTGATTGTATAGAGGACTCGACATTTATTGAGTAATTTGAATTAGATATAAAAGTTCATTAAAGTATGCTCATTCTTTAAGTATAATTGTATCGTAAGCGGGCGTCTGACATACTCAAATGCAAGTGACCGTACACTTTAAAAAAAGTACTTAAAAATGAGTAACTGAACATACTTGTTTTTTCTTTACGTATAATTGCATTGTAAACGGGCGTATTCTAAACTCAAACGCAAGTGACATTACAATGTAAGCAAATGGTGCTTAAAAATTATTACATGAACTTCTCGTTTTTTCTTTAAGTATAATTGTATCGTAAACGGGCGTATCACATACTCAAATGTAAGTAACCTTACACTGTAAGAAAAAGGTACTTAAAAATGAGTACCGGAACGTACTCGCTTTTATTTGAGTACAATTGCATCGTAAATGAACGATAGCGTACTCAAATTTAAAAAACCTTACTTTCGCAAAAAATAGCAGTGTGATTAAATATTGCTAATCTTAGCTTCTGTTCAAGTCATCTTACCAAAGCGACCTGACAAACTTAAAATAGTTGTTCAGAAGATTGTTTTCCGCATTATTTGACGTCGATTGTCTAAGTGAAAACTAAGTTATTTCAACTCAATTATCTTACTTCCCATTCTTTTCGCACACCTTTTTAATACTACTTCTGTTTATAACTTCTTCACGTTGCCTCCCTGGTCGCTTGACGGATAAGGCTCTGAACAGCGGTGCCTGCAGATCTGGTTTTGATTCCCGGAAAGTTTTGTTTGTAATTGTCGATAATTACTGAAAGTGATTTATGATGTCAATCTATGTAGACCCAGCATCTGCACATTTTATTCCTTTTTGGCCATTGTACTAATTTTTAAGTACGTCTTTTTCAAAATTGAAACATGTATTCGTAGTCGTGATAAGCATCAAATGTATTCAAAAATGGATACATTTTACTTATTTTTGAATATCTCTTTTTAACGGTGTATATTATAATAATATATTTTAAGAGTAATAATCTATTTAGAGAATATTTATAGAGTAATTTTAATTAGTTTTTTATTATATAAAAGTGCATTAAAGCCGTACTGCAAAGAAAAGGTACCTCAAATGAGTATTTAAACCTACTCGTTTTTACTTTAAGTATAATTGTATCGTAAACGGGCGTATGACATACTCAAATGCAAGTAACCGTACTTTTTCAAAAAGTAGCAATGTGATTTAATATCGCTAATCTGAGCTTCTGTTCACGCGATATTAATGAAAGTTGATAAACTTGAAATAGTAGTTAAGAAAATGGTTTTCTACATTTTTTTTTTATGTTGATTTAAATAGAAACTGAGTTATTACAACTCAATTATCTTACTTCCTATTCTTTTGGTAAATATTTTTTAGCATGTATTCTGTTTATAACTTCTTAATGTTCGTCCTGGTAGTTTAACAGATAAGGCACTGCATTGCGGTGTTGAGGAACTGAGTTCGATTCCCAGTAAGATTTGGTTGTCATTGTCGATATTTATTGAAACTGATTTATGAAGGCAGCCTATGTAGGCCAGTATCTACTCATTTTTGAGTGCATGTCTTTTTCAAAATTGAAAGTTGTGTATTCTGAGACATGATAAGCATAGAATGTAATAAAAAATTCGAATTATTTTCAAGTACCTATTTTTAACAGTGCTTTACTTACTAAGATAAATGTATTGTTTTCATTTAAAAATTAACACGATTGTAATAATCAATTTAAGAAACACGCAATTTTTAGTTCATATTCTTTTATAAAGAAAAGCCAAACGGCCTAAATATTAGTAAATATTTTTTAATATATATTTAGTTTGAACCCATTAGTAAATTTACAATGTTTTTTTTAACTAATATATTTTCTTATGTAGGAAAACAGTGTTCGAAATAATTGAGGTACTTTTTTAAATATTACCTTTAATGACATACGAGGTATATTTTATCATTTGATATAATGCTTGCTTAAAAAAGTTTGTAAAAATGAAATACCAAAATATTAATAAAAAGAAAACATTGGTATATGTTTCTAAAGGGACAAATTAATTACTAGCTGAAGAATAACTTAGGCTAAAAGACAAGTTTATTTTAAACATAAAATATAATACGTAATATGTGTCTATTAAAATATATAATGTTTTAATATTTCATAATATTGGGGGATCCGACCCCCATAATCCGATAAAAATTGCTAATTTGTTTCTTCATAAAACGATGCTAAACGTACTTAAGAAGGTGTGTACAAAATTTTTCAAAACAGTAAAAGAAACAGAACATATGTTTTTTTTAGATGTTTATATACCATTCATCATCTTTCTACATACTTTTCGTCTGCAACAATCGTCATTTACTCAAAATATTATTTTTTAATTTTGGTCACGTTTAAAATGATAAGGCTTTGTTAATAATTAACTTAAAACTAAACTGTTAATAGTTTTTGTATCTCTAATATTTCTTTTATAAACGTATGTATAGATTTTTTAAATTAATTTATAAATTATTTTTTTACAAATTATTAAACTTAAAAAGTTGAATATTTTTTGTGTTTTGAACTTAAAATAAGTTTTTGAAGACAATTAAAACATAAATCTGCAAAAGTCTATTCATACGTTTATAGTATATACTTTGACGTTATTAAATCAATTAAAAACTTTAAAAACACTATAATTTGAAAGAGGAGTAGTGTTTTAAAAAAAAGTCTTTAAATTTAAAAAATGCAAAAAAACACAAAAATAGTTTTTTTAAATATACTTTTGGTTTTGATTATTGTTCAGAAAAAGATGTTCTAATAATATAAAAAAAATTGTATTTCTGAATTTATTAATAAACAAATTAGGATTTGGATCTCCCTTTTGCATTAACAATATTCTCTATAAATTAGTTTTATTACACACATATACATCCTGTAGATTTATCAATTAATATCTAAATTTTAAAACTTCACAATGGTAGTCAAAACTTAAATTTTATACAAAGGAATAACATTTAAAAATGTGTTAGAAATTAATAAATTTTAAATACGAATATCTGATGCAAAACCCTTTATCTCACAGAGGAAACAAAAATCGACGGGGTAACATTTCCACGAGGCAGTTAAACTAAAATCAATGATCCCCTGCTATATTTATGATGCCATCATTCTTCTTATATCCCACTTTGGATACCAGGGAGGTCAGATTTTCCAACGAAATAAAACACTGTTCCCTTGACAACGGGTAAACGCTGCCATGGAAACGTGTTCGCCAATATAGAAGGTGAAAAATTAATTGTAAAAAATTTTAACCGTTTTTTTGTTTTTTTATGGTTAAACTGCCACGGAACATTTAAAGTTTGGTGGGATAAATATTTGAGAAGTTTTGTAAAGTTCGCTATCGTCATCAGTATTTGGGCAAATGAGATATTTGCATTCATTATACTTTTTATGTGTGGGTATATTTAGGACTTTTTCGATGTTTGTCGAGGGAAAAGCTGTATATCGCATACCAATAATTATTTTATAAATGTCCTGAGTATATTAGTTCCCTGAAAATCGAAATGAATAAAAATATTTAAAACACTGCTCTGTAAAACAGAGGTACTTAAAATTGAGTATTTAAACCTACTCGATTTTCTTTAAGTATAATTGCACAGTAAATGAGCGTATGCCATACTTAAATTCAAGTAATAGTACATTTTTTTTAAATAAAATGTACCAATGTGATTTAATATTTGTAATCTCAGATTATGTTTAAGCAATCTTAATGAAACCTGACAAATTAAAAAAAAATAGTTTAACAATTACTTTTCTGCATTATTTAATGTCAATTGCTTGAACAGAAACGGAATTATTACAACTCAATTATTTTACTTCTCATTCTTTTGACACACCATTTTTAAAAAAAATTCTGTCTATAACTGTTTAATGTCGCACTGGTAGTTTAACGGATAAGGTACTGGAATGCGGTGCTAAGGATCTGAGTTCAATTCGACGTAGGATTGTATAATTGTTGTAATTGTATATATTTATTGAAAGGGATTTATGAAGGCAACTAATGTATTCAATCATCAACTCATTTTTGGGTAAACCGCTTTTTCAAAATTGAAACTCGCGTATAAGAAGCTATGATAAGCATCGAATAAAATCAATAATGAGTACATTTTACTTATTTTCAAGTACGTTATTGATGTTAAGCACCATGTATGCATCATGATGTTAAGCATCATCATGGCTTTGTTAATTTAGGTTGAGTTCTATTTTGCTAAGAAGGGGGGGGGGGGGGGTGAAGGAATTATGCAATTGAAGTCTCCAGAATATCCGATTTTGTTTTATATTAAACATATTACATGTTATGTTATTAAGCTAATCTTATACTGTAAAAAAGGTACTTAAAACGAGTACTTGACCCTACTCATTTTTCTTTGAGTACAATTGCAAAAAAAATCAGTGAGGACGTACTGAAACGTAAGTTACCGTACTTTCTCAAATATGAGCAGTGTGATTTAATATTGCTAATCTTAGCTTCTGTTCCAGTCATCTTAACAAGCCGACCTGACACACTTAAAATAGTTGTTCAATTAGGTGGTTTTTCACATTATTTGATTATTTGATGCCGGTTGTTAAATGGAAACTGAGTAATAACTCAATTATCTCATTTCTCATTCTTTTGGCACACTTTTTTTTAACGTTTCTCATGTTTATAACTTTTTTACGTCGCCCTGGTAGTTTAACGGAAAGACTCTGGAGTATGTTGCCTAAGGATCTTGATTCCATTCCCGACAATTCTTGATTATAATTGCCAAAATTTATTGAAAGAGATTTATGGCAATATATGTAGGCTATCATCAGCCATTTTAATTATTTTTTAGTACATGTCTTTTTAAAAATTGAAACGTATATATTCAGAGCCATGATAAACATCAAATTTACTCAAAAATGAGTAGATTTTATTTATTTTGAGTACCTATTTTTAAAAACGTATTTCAAATATTTATTTTAGAGGTGTCATAAATACCTCGGAAAAATTCAAAATTTATTTATTAACAATGTAATTGTCAATATTTATTGAAAGAGATTTATGTAGGCAATATATGTAGGCCAGCATCAGCCATATTTATTCATTTTTAGTACATGTCTTTTTCAAAATTGAAACATATATATTCAAGCCATGATCAGCATCAAATTTACTCAAAAATGAGTATATTCTACTTATTTTGAGTACCTATTTTTAACAGTGTATTTCAAATATTTATTTTAGAGGAATAAATACCTCGGAAAAATTTAAAATTTAAACAAAATTTATTAACAAGAAAAAATTAAGTCTTAATCCGTTTTTATTAACATATATTACCACAACCATTTTAAAACGTTTCCCATAAACCCTTGCATTAAAGTTGTTTCTACCACAACAGCTGTCGAACATATGGAAAATACAAACATATCCCAAAATATCTTTCCCGGAAACGGGAACGATATTCTTGTATTAGCATCCCCACTTCCAATGTTTACTACAGCGCCCGCATTTTCGTCACTTCTGGAAAGCACCTCGGCAGAAGGCGACGTTTACATTAGCTATAAAAAAACGCCGGCGTCGTGTAAAAGCGCACTTCAAGTGTGTGTTGATAAACACAGAGCGGAAAGGACAGCTTTGGGATAACAGATGCACTTATACTTATGGGGTGGGAGAGATTTCGCTCTGAGCAATGATTCGCACTTTTTGTGTTGGAGATAAGGCGTTTGTTGATAAGATTTGAGAAAGTTTTGCGTTTTTAAGAGTGTAACTTCGGGTTTTGGTGTGATGATCACCTGTAATGTGTATTTTGATAACAAACTCAAAGGTTTTAAAAAACATTTTTACATGAATACACTATTAAAAATAGGTACTCAAAAATAAGTAAAATTTACTCATTTTTGAGTATATTCGATGCTTATAATGGCTCCGAACACATAAGTTTCATTTTTGAAAAAGACATGTACTCAGAAATTAGCACAATTCATAAAAAAAACATTAGCTTGCCTATATAATCTACCTTCATAAATGACTTTCAATAAATATCAACAATTACAAACAAGACTTACAGGAAATCGGACCCAGAAGCTCAGGCATCGCTGTCCAGTGACTTATCCATTGCACTACTAGGGCGACGCGTAGGAGTTATTAATAGAAGAAATGTTAAACAGGTGTGGCAAAAAATGGGAAGTAAGATAATTGAGTTTTAATAAATGAGTTTCCATTTAAGCAATCGATATCAAATGTTGCGAGAAACCATTTTCTGGACAACCATTTTAAGATTGTCAAGTCGTTTTGTTACGATGGCTTGAACAGAAGAGGTGGTTATCAATATTAAATCACACTGCTAATTTTTGAGAAAATACAATTACTTAAAATTGAATACGGCATCGCTGATTTACGATGCAATTGTACTCAAAGAAAAACGAGTAGGATCAGGTGCTTATTTTTAAGTGCATTTTTTTACAGTATAGTGGAATTGATTTTTAGTTAAACTCGTTGCGGTTACCGTGCCTTTAAATGTTCATAACCCTTTGACGCGCAAGGCCGTATATATACGTCCAGGGATCCCCAGTTTTTCTAGTTATTCACTTAATGTTTAAATTAATCAAATTACTTAATTTGACAATTTTTTTTAATTCAAAGGGTTGAGGAACTAACTAGAAGCTATCTGTTTACAGTTGATTGAAAAAATTAAAATAGTATAAAATAACTTGACTAGGAAAAATTATTTAAATATCCAAACAGTTAAAACAATTTTACCAGTGCTAAAATCGCTTCAGCGTCAGTGTGTTAAATGTATTTTACTATTTAAAACTCTTTCGTCGACAGTCTAGCAATTTACCTGTTAAGGAATCACCATTTTCCCTCAGCTAATACAGACCATATTTAAATTCATGAAAACAATTAATTAAAAAAAATATTTTTATTGGGGTATAAATTAAACGCCATCTTTTTAGATGTAAATTATTTTTTTCTAAAATGTAATTTTACCCTCTTCTTCATACAAAGAAACTTCACAATTTCGTAAAGTGAGTATCTACTCAGAGGTTCAGAAGAATCTAACCATAAATTGGAGCGTTGTTTACATTCAAATTGAGTCGGGTGAGATGTTACATACAACTAACTTAGAAGATGCATTTACTTGGGTTTCATGTAACTAATCTTACGTTAGTTACGCTGAAGTTAATATATAGGGTGGTCAAAAATTATTGAGCAATGATCATTATTTGGCTGTATCATATTCATCTGAATTGGCAAAATATAACATTGCTTTTGCTAAAACTACTATATTTTAAACAAGTTGCTTGCCTTAGCTTAAGTAGAATAAAAATGTAGTTAAAATATAGCAAACATAATGTTTTTATTTGTAGTTAAGGAACCAAACAATGAACGTCAAACAATTTGTGACATCTTTGTATATAAATATAAATTTATGGAATGTCTGTTATTTTTAAGAAAACAGCTAATTTAAATTATCATACGTTCTTATACAATTTGCTATCTTTTCCCTGCGATTTCAAATCTCAATATTGACTTTCTTTTAAATATCATATGCACTTCAAACTAATCATACACACCCAATTCTGGTAGGAATTCGATATATTGTCAGAATCTTAATTAATTATTAACTTATACTAATAAATAATTAGTTTAATTTTATATTGAAAAATTGGACGGCGAAGAGGTTCGAACCAACAGAATGTTTTTTTAACCGCATGCTCTATGAAAATTCCATTTCAAGAAAAACATCTTAAGAAAAAGCATTACAAATTAATAGTTCGAACATATTCATGTTGAGTATAAATATTTAATTTTAGGCAACATTTTTATAATGATTGTATAAAATTCGAATTTACATCGTAATGTGCGTAAATAATAATATTACTTGCTCCCATTGTGAAAGAACAAAAACAACTCTTCTTAATAAACAACAAAGACTTTTAAAACAGTAATAAATAACATACAATGTTTATAAAAATATATATTAAAGGTATTTATTTCTGTACGTCCATTACAATAAGAACATTAACGAAATTTCAATAAAAAAAATCACTAATGAAAACTTTACAAATACCACATCTACAAGTACCACCATGGTATCTTTTAAAATTCCCCCCCCCTTACAAAATCACTTCATTAAACGCAGGCATTTCTCGCCGCAATTAAAATGAAGATATTGTTCAGCACTCCCCCCCCCCCCCTAAAGCATCCCTTATCAAAAAATGAATCTCAATCTTCACGGAATTAAAGATAAGACCCCCCCCCCCTCTGCCAATCCATCTATGTAATGAATTAAACTATCTCCAGTACAACAGCGATAGCAGTATTGGCTTTTGCTAATCCTCCCATTCGCTTGCCTATCTGCAGCGACAATCTCTGTTTCCGTTCTGGTGGCGTCTTCGGGAATTCGATAACATTCCATTTAATAGAAAGTGACGTGGAAACATCCAAAGTACAGAGTGCTGTCTCGGGACTGCAAGATGAACTCTGTTGGAAGCTCTCTGACAATTACTGTTCAGATCTCCTCTGCGCTTGGGTGTCGAGGGACTGCTGCTTCGGAGGATGGGGAGGTTTATGGGGGGATGTGATCGGAGGAGACGCCATCTTTGGGTTGATGACTGGATACACTTAAGATGGAGATAGCTACAAACTAGCGAACCTATTTGTTATCCCAGATTCATGAGATTTCTGAAAGATCTAGGTTATTCTTTATAGTATATAGGGGATTCTGTAGTATCTAGGTTATTATTTATAGTACCTAGGTGATTCTCTATAGTATCTAGGTGATATACTATAGTATATAGGTAGTATACTATAGTATATAGATGAGTCTGTAGTATATATAGGTGATTTCCCCAATAGTATCAATAGATGATTTCAACAATAGTATCTATAGGTGATTTCAACAATAGTATCTATAGGTGATTTCAACAATAGTATCTATGGTGATTTCAACAATAGTATCTATAGGTGATTTCAACAATAGTATTTATAGGTGATTTCAACAATAGTATTTATAGGTGATTTCAACAATAGTATATATAGGGGATTTCAACAATAGTATCTATAGGTGATTTCTACAATAGTATCTATGGTGATTTCAACAATAGTATCTATAGGTGATTTCAACAATAGTATCTATAAGTGATTTCAATAATAGTATATATAGGTGATTTCAACAATAGTATCTATATGTGATTTAAACAATAGTATCTATAGGTGATTTCAACAATAGTATCTATGGTGATTTCAACAATAGTATCTATAGGTGATTTCAACAAATGGTATGCAAATGGTACGTCAACCTTTCATCATGGTAACTGATCGATTTTAACAAGTCGAATTATCGAAGCACGTAACCAAAGATGGCTGCCCTTTATTCAAATCCCGAGTCTTGCATATCGGAGGGGGAATGGAACCGTTTCCACTTTACAGGTGAGTGAAGCGATGATATTATGCATTTCGGCTTTTAAGTACAATCTTGATGGCTAATTGCCATATAGAGGCATCTCTTCGGGCAATTCTTCTTTGTCATAATCCCTTGTTGGGAACAACACACTAAAGGATTGCGACGGATTTTGTTGTTGAAGCGATCGCTCATTTGATTTGCGGATGGATTCAACGGTAGCGACCAATACCAAAGGAGAGTGTTCTGGGATTTATGCGTTTAAACATCCAATGTTGTATTATTTGGAGAATAAAGGGGTATTGTTAAGATTAATGATATTTTGGATGTAATTTCGATTTTTACATTGTGTCTGATTCAAATGTCTACGTTTATAATATCTCATTTAAATTGAAGGAATGTAACTTTTTATTGCTATAGTACAAAGGGAGCGAATAAATCAAAAGTAGTAGGTAATTTAATAGTTTTTGCTAGTTTTGTTATAATTATAGTTTTTGTAAACTGTTGTTTTAATAGTTGCCATTTCTTATATAGTTTTAGTTATAATTAAAAAATAAGTTATTGAATTGTTTAATGCTATATTTAATGAAGGTTTCTCTATATAAAATGACTATTAAAAGTAAGTCACATAATCTTTTAACATATTATTTAAACAGATTTTCATGAATGGAAAAGCTTTGTACAAATCAAGTTTTTAAAAATTAAATAAACTAAGACAACTTCTGAAGGCATATGATAAAATTGAATGTCAGAATACTAGAAAATAATTTTTAAAAAATCGGGTAACCACAGTATCCACTGTGCCGTAGACTAGCTTATATAAGAGAAGAGAGTGTTGATGCACTTAGGTCAAAAGCGTCCAAATGTGCCCCTCCTTAAAAGAAGAATAAAAACCATAGGGCATCTAAAACAGACCAGTGCTCTTTCAAAAAGTTGAGTCAGATTGTGAAATTTCAATCTTAAATATGCGGTGGTGTACTCAAATACTTGAATAGCAGCGCTACATTCTCGGCTTTTGCCGATCGTTTTGGTCGGGAGGGCAAATGCATCTTGCTGTGGATCATGAGATAGCGAGTTAGGGCCTAGTTCGAAGAGCGACACTTAAAGTTCAGCTATTTCAGTTGAGATTTTGTAGCGTATGCATTTATCATCGTCAACAACTCCCATAGTTATCATATGTTTGTTAAGAATGTGGCCCGTTTGTGTGTAGCCCAATCATTATCCTACGGGACTTTCTATCTAGCCCAAGTATAAACTTTTATAAACCAAGTATTACCAGCCCAAGCATAAACTTTTGCAATGCGATAGAGGGTCCCTCAACGAAGTGTTCGGTTTACTTCTTACTTATGGAGAAATTCAGTTCTCCTTAAATAGAATCGTATGGTACTGTACCATAAGGTTTAGTTCATGAATACTTTGTACGTATGCCTTTTTCGTCATTCGTCTTTGTTAAGCTCTTAATCTTTCCGCACTAATCATTAGTTTACACTTCTTGGTATCATTTTATTCAATTTGAAGCTCCCTTTCGACTTGTTAAAGTTTCATTTGTCGACATTATTCAATACGATTTCGATTTTCATTTCATTAAGTTTCATTTGTCGACATTTAGTGTGATTTTTGGCTTCATTGGTAAATCCTCTCTTCTGCTTTGACAAATCGTCGTCACTTTCTTCTCAACAGGAAATTGCAGTGTGTATGAGAAGTATTATTACAATTTGGACACGCAATAAAACCTAAAATAAATAAGATAGTTAAGTTATTTCGCTTGTAATGTACAATACATGTAACATCAACATCTAAGTTTTATTGTACGTTAGTAAAAAAAAATTTTTTTTTAAAGCTTTTATTTAAAAAAAATTATTTTTTTAATTCAAAATAAATCAAAATTATTTTTTGAAAAACTGCTTACAAATAAAATTTCATCAATTGATATTACATGTACAAACGACATAAGTCAGCTATTTCATTTCCCTTAGGTTTTATTGTGTGCCAAAGTTTTAAAGGTTCTCAGGAGAAATGATGCGCTGAAGGGCTTACTAATGGTTTTGGAAAAAAAACTACCTACAAACAAAACTTCATGTGTTTCTGTTACATGTACAAGCAGCATAACTTAGATATTTCATTTCTTTTAGGTTTTATTACGTGTCAAAGTTGTAATGTTATTTCTCATACAACCTGTAGTCTTAACTGCCAAATAATCAAATTCAATTATCGAACTCGTTGTTTTCTTTAATTTAAGCAAATGAACTTACTACGGCGGTAACAGTTGTGCCAGGACCGAATTTAAAGACGTATTTCCGTCATAAAATTAAAAAAAATAATAATAACCTGGTTGTAGACGATGATGCATATCCGACAATGAATTAAAATAATGAATTTCCTTAAATTAATGTTTAACTCTGAGTTTTATTCAAAGTTTTATTCAAAACATTATATATTATTATCGCATAATTACAGCATGCGTCTAAACTCATGGTTACAGTTGTGCCCGAACTCATGGTTACAGTTGTAAACGGTGGTTACAGTTGTGCCCGGACAGAATCTAAACACGTATTTTTGTCATAAATTAAACAAAAAAATAACCTGACAGCAGACGATGATGTAAATCCGACAATGAATTAAAATAATGAATTTCCTTAAATTAATGTTTAACTCTGAATTTTAATGAAAGTTTTATTCATTATATATTATTATCGCATAATTACAGCACGCGTCTAAACTCATTTTTTTATAACTATAATTTTCTATTCTTAATAATAAGTATTCTTTATCACATCCATAATGTAATTATACTTTACGACTTTTTTTTATCATTTTAAATTATGAGATTAAAAGTAGTTTTTACACATTGACTGTCAACCAATATAAAAATGCGCTTTCGCAAAAAATCCGATAATGCATTACAAAGAAGTGATATTGAAGTAATATATGTAAGACGACAATGAAAGGTTGAAAGGAAAAGGTTATAACTTTTTTATGTAGGTACACATTGAAATAAGCAACTGAGATTGACAGGAAAGGGGGAGGGGCATGGCAGCGAATCGGGAATCTTGATAGGGGTTGGCGAAAGCTTAAATAAAAGAAAAAAACGATTTGTGAACAAAAAGGGGGATATTTTTGAAAAGAAAGTCGAGCGAAATAAAAAAAGAACAAATGACTCGCATGGGTTAGAGATGAAGACAAGGAGATTGTGATGGACCTCGGATGTCTGGTCACGCTACATTTTTTGATCTGTAGGTTGCTTTTTGGGCGAGACTGTCGCCAAATAAGATGTCGCCAATTGAGTTTTCGTAATGGGGCAAATGAAATGGAATTGAAGATGAGTTAATGGATGAATTTTGTAAATATTGGGATAGTATATCCCCAATTACTGGATTCATCCACTTATAGAGTTTTGGACCAATCGGAATTTAAAAAAATCCACTTTATGTAAATTTAAATATTTATTAATTAATATTAATGTAAATATATTGATTATATTTGTAACGATAAAATTATATTAAAAGTAATACAAATAATAATATTGATACAAATAATAATATCAGTGTAATAGTTAATATAGCAGTTTTATTAATTATTACATTAAAGTATGTAAATATATTGTTTATATTATTAACGATAAAATTATATTAAAAGCAATATTATTAATAATATTGATACAAATAATAATATAAATGTAATAATTAATATAGCAGTTTTATTAATAATAAAAAAAATTATTGAAGAAACTGAAAGCTTTATATAGTGTTATTCCAAAACTGGCCTAATCCAAAATAAAATGTTAAATTACTTTTTTATTTAAGTATTTCTAAGTATTTCTTTTCTAAGTTTTTCTTTTATTAAGTATTTCTTACTTAAGTATTTCTAAAATTCCAGTGTTATGAATTATATCAATAAGTATTAAATTAAGATAACCATAAAAATTATTACATTAAAGTTTTATTAATTATGTCATTAAAATTTTATTAATTATGTCATTAAAATTTTAATAATTATTTCATTAAAGTTTTATTAATTATGTCATTAAAATTTTATTAATTATTTCATTAAAGTATGTAAATATATTGATTATATTATTAACTATAAGATTATATTAAAAGCAATATAATTAATAATATTGATATAAATAATAATATCAATGTATTAATAACTTTTATGGCATTTTTCCACAAAACAAGAAATAAGGAAACCAGATGCAAAACCATTGGCGCCGGAATCGGTACTCATCAAATGCCAAATATTAAGAACATCACATATTTTTCTGCCATATCTCTTTGAAATAAATTCTGGCGCCACTGTGCGAAACATTCAATAGCTATTTTGAGAAAATCCCGAAAACCAGTCAATCGATACTACTATTTATAATTTTGTGGTAATTTTTCTTGGGAGGGGTTTAAATGCAAATATTTGTTCTTTATCCTTCATTGTATTCAAAAATCTAAGAAAAAATGAAGTAGCAAAAGTAGCTAAAAATTTCAATATAATTTTTCAATATTTGGAGATATAATGTTTTACATCTATACTGTAAAAAATGAGGTACTTAAAAATGAGAACCTGAACCTACTCGTTTTTCTTTTAGTACAATTGCGTCGTAAATGAGAGATGACGTACTCAACTTTAAGTAATCGTACTTTCTCAAAAATGAACAGTGTGATTTAATATTGCTAATATCAGCTTCTGTTCAGGACATCTTAACAACGACACGCCAAACTTAAAATAGTTGTTTAGCGGATTGTTTTCCACATTATTTGATATCGATTGCTTAAATTGAAACTGAGTTATTAGAACTTCCCAAACTTTTGGTACACCTTTTTAACATTTCTTCCGTTGATAACTTTTTCAAGTGGTAGTTTAACGGATAAGACATTAGACAGCTGTGCCTATTTTGTCAAGCAACTGCTCTTTTTATTCATTGTATTCATGGCCTCCGTGGCCGAGTGGATTAAGGAGTCAGCTGGGAATCCAAGGGTCCCCGGTTCAAAACCTTGCGATGGACTAGACCAAAAAATAGTAAAAGTAGTGATATTG
Organism: Troglohyphantes excavatus; assembly: GCA_963932185.1. Lineage (NCBI taxonomy): Eukaryota > Metazoa > Arthropoda > Arachnida > Araneae > Linyphiidae > Troglohyphantes > Troglohyphantes excavatus. The sequence continues at coordinate 38,694,025 of OZ010666.1, forward strand.
CGATCAGAGGGTTGCCAACTTTGCTACCAAAATATTAAAATGTCGTCCAGAACATCCACAAAAAATTAACGGCGTGTATACGGGACTGGTACATCTGATCGGGGTCCAAAGTCCCGACGTCTATTGAAGGCGTTGGGTGCCATCTCAGGTGTTGTCCTCGTCATCTGACCATGGTTCAAAAACACGAGGCATCGTTCCCGGCCTTACCTTTGAGATAGGCCCGGAACCGTCGCCAATAGCCCTCTGTGCAGCTCTAGTGCGACGTTAATTAACCAAACCAAACCAAACCATTGTATACATATTGGAGTACACGTCTTTTTCAAAAATGAAACTTATGTATTTGGAACCATGGCAAGCATCGAATGTAATCAAAAATGAGTTTTAATAGTGTAGGCTTCTCGAGTATGAACAAGACAATTTTTTAAACTCTATTCCTCATCTGTAATGTTAAAAGAGCCAAATATCAAAAACAACCCCGCTCCCTGTTCCATTATGGCACCCCTGCCTTTGGGTGAGGCTGACGCAGCAAGGCTTGCACTTCACTTCACTTCACCCGAATCCGACAGAAAGCCCCCCTCCCGATGCACCAGCCAACCATCCATTGCGTTGCCATAGCAACCTCAAACGAAACGACCAACTGGTTGAACTGGCACGCAACAAGTCCATATAAAAAGCAACAACTAATTTCTCCCTCTCCTTTCCCCCTTTTTATTGTTGGTTTTGTCTTCCTTCATATACATCATTATCATCATTAAGTTAACCGCAGAGAAGAAAATTGTGCTGCTATTACCTACAACTTTATTAAAATAATAATGATTGCGGTATTAAGTTTGTATTAATGATCCTGAGATACCCGGCCGTGTATACGCTTCAATTATAATTTATTTGGGCGTGGAAGGTCTCGTCCCCGTTTATTTCGTACGGGAGCACGTAAAGGAATAACCTTAAGTGAATTGTGCCCTCAAGGTCAGAAATGTAGCTACTGTTGGAGTGTTATTCGATCGTTATCATTGGTTATTGGGTGCGAACAATGAATGGATTTGTCACTTTGTAACGAGATAAGTTGTTGGTGTATTTTTCATTATTTGTTGCCGCACAGAACTCGCTTTAATAAAATTTAATAAAAGATAAGTTATTGATTTTTTTACTAGTGTTGTATCGTTCACATTCTTGCCATTGCTTTAGAAGGATGATTTATAATTAACGGTTTGTTTCAAAAAGGTAAATTCTATTGACTTTAATAATAGATTTTAGAAATATTTTCTAGTAATTATCTGCGTTTTGGAAATTTAACGTTCTTTGTAGAATTTAGGTTTTATATTACTTCGAATTGCTTTATTTTTTTAAAACAAGTTAGGCATGCACGGATATTTACATAAAAATTTTCAACAAAAGTTGCACAATAAATAAATAAAAACTCAAAGTAGTTTATTTGAAAACATTTTGAAATTTATATTAATGTAAAGTTAGTTCTTGATTTATAATAGCAATTTAAAATTGGGTTGGAAACGTCAATTTGGTTAATAAAATACTTAAATTAAATATATTCAAATATTTTAGATGCATCTGATATATTTAAATTTTTATTTTGATAATATATAAATTAAATAAACAACCTATTTTATTGTATTAGTAACTCCACTTTTGATATTGATTATCAGTGTAAATATAATCTTCTACTAATTTGATTTTTTTTTGCAATACAATTCAATATCTCCCATTCCCATTTTTCTTTATTCAAACGACATTCACGGTATTCCCATAATGTATGCTTGAAATATGCAAACTGAAGTTATTTAACTCTTAAGTATGAAAGCTTTAGATACCATTACGGAATTTCAGAAGCATTGCTACTCAAAATCCTATCTAGACACATATAAATTTTTTTAATATATAATTTCCCTAGAAAGGTATGCACACATATTAAAATATAGGGCTAGACAAAATCCTATATATACACATATAAATTTTTTAAATATATAATTTCACTAGAAACGTATGCACATGTATTAAAATATCATACTAGGGCCATATTTATCTCCTCAATAATGCTTCCCCACTATCCAAACACATACATTAACATCTTCAAATACATATTTATCCTTAGGAAACCACCATCATCTCAAGCCCTTCCATCTAAATTACGATTTTCATTTTAACAATAGAAACATCCCAGTCTTATACCACAACCCTTAAGATCCCCCGCACAAAAGCACTACGGTTGTTATTACCAAAATCCATTACAACCTTAATTGCATGATTAGTTCTCGAGGAAATCTTTCCGCAAACCTCGGGTCATCCCCCATCCCAACTAAATCACCCCCATGCCCTGGCCGCAACTAATAAGCTACCCCCCTCAGCTCAGACAACAACAAAGTCGTCAATCAAAATATCCAGTCACCCAAATTATAACCCTACGAATTTATCACCAGAACTTCTCCCTTTAAACTCCCTCTCTGAAGCCATGAGATGCAGTTTAATGAAAAGCCATCCTGCCACCCCCCCTTTCTGCTATCCCGAACGAAATCATCCTGTGATATATATGACAGCATTAATTTGCGAGACTTCAAGTAAATTCGAAACCGTTCCCTTTCAGCAGTTTCGGCCATGGGTGAGTCGGGGGGTTTGGTGTGTGGGCGACTTCGGACAAACCGGGGAAGAGTTTTGAATTATGGATGGGAATTCGAGTTGTGAATGTGGATCGGTGATATGATTTGTTTATGGAATGAATTAAATGTAAATTCGCTTTCTAATTGCCCGGCCATTGGTAATGAAACTGTCACTTTGTAAGACGATGCCAAGAAAGACGATACTGGAAAATTAACATACTTGGAAATGTGTCGTCTATGCATATCGCATGCGTTGTCTCTATACAGACATTGCCTTCTGGTTAGATCACTGATCTCTAACTGTAACTTCTGGATTGGACAAGACATTTTGTTGACTTGAAGCCAAAGAGGAAGCAGCTATGCTGTACCCTACTTTCATCGCTACCGCAATATTTCGCATATTTTTCATGTTAAAATAAACCGACACATATTGCTTTTGGCTGAGTTTTTTTTTATTATTTTCTTTTGAAACTCATTTTAAATCTAATCTGCTATTCAAATCTGCTATTTGCAAGTCAAAGTAGTTAAAACGCAAGAGCAAAAACTATTTGTTTGGCAATACAAATATTAATTTTTTAAGAAAAAAATATAATGCTTGTATACATTTAATATTTCTACAGTTCTATGGTATTAAAAAACACCACTAAAATACTTAAAAAAAAATATTGGGGCACAGTATAGCTGTTTTACATCGGCTTCAACGCGCCCATAGAGGAAACAAGTTTTGAGCCTTCCAGAAGTTACAGTTACAGTTCAGTGGATTGGATCCAGCACCTTAGCCAATATACCGTTGCCAGCACTCAATCCCTATTATATAGATCTAGTGCGACGTTATTTCAACCAACCGATAATTCAAATGTTTTTTTGTATTCCAGAATTGAAGACACCCTCATACTATGTGGGTGCCAGAACCAGACAGCTCTGAGCAATGTTAATAGAGATATAAAAGAATAAGAAGCTGTACTTTTAGATGCAATGCAAGAAACGTACAGTATTTTTCGTCGTTCTTATACAATTTTGAAAACTGGAGCTATCTTGTTCTTACACACACGTCTTCAATCATTATTATTAGATTTGTAGCGTTATGCACTTTTTGTCTCTCACTCGGAATATGACCGAGGACCTTCTGCATGATACGCCGATACTCTACCAGTCACGCTAAAGTGATCACTCGAGCTCAAGTGGGAGTATCGTGTATACGAAGTGACCTTCACGGTATCCCCCTCTTAGTGAGTCTGGCGGAGGAACGAATGACTGATATGCCCGTTAAGTGTTATCACGTGGGCAGTGGTCGAAGTTGTGGTGGTTGATTCGATGTGATGGCACAAGTGTTTGTTCAAAGGCTGCGTTGATCTGCAGTCCGGAAGTCCCCAATTTAGCGCTATGCACTTTTTGGCTATCAGTCGGATTCGACCTTCCGTATGATACGCCGATACTATGCCAGTAAGTTTAAAGTATGGAATGGTGGCAAATTGTATTAACGATGCCTTACGACACAAATGGGCCTATTGACATGGTACTATTCAGTGTCTATACTGTAAAAAAAACCAATAACACACCTTTTATATTATAAATAAAGTCAAACAACTTGTACAACACATGAACTGGCATCCTACTTTCTTTACACCACGACCACGCTGTAAAAAATGTGGAACATAACATAATAAACGTAACCACTCTCAATATGGCGGCGTTTAGTTGGACTTCGGAAACCAAGAATCCGAAAGTTACTAATTACGGTCTTACCTCTAGGCCAAACAGTCCATCGAGTATTTTTAGTTAAACTTTTAACAAGTTAACGTGGCATAAGTCAACTTGTTAACTGTATTTCATGTTAACTTCTAAGTTTGTTTCAGTATCCCATCCCATACCTAGTAAGATTGGTCCAATGTATCTAATATATTCTCACGATTCCCCAATCCAATTGCTTTTAAAAGCTACCCACACCCCAAGAAGAACAACACACTCAGCAAACTATTCAATTTGTCTATTAACATATTAAAAATAATGTTTCCTAACTTCCCTATTAAAATGTGATTTACATTGTTTGAATTCGTAAGTTAAGTATGTAATTACGAAGTATAAGATTTGGAAATGCTGCAACAAAATATCTGGCTTGGCTTCTGAAACTCATATTTAATTGTAATTTTTAACAATTAAGTTGTCAAAAATTAATGTGAAATAACCACAACAATAAGCCCTTCATCGAAAGAAAATATTTTTTAATTAAATATCGAACATCGGCTCTCTACAATAACTATACATATACAACATCTAGAATGAAATGTATATGGATGTAATAACGAGCAAGAAAACAAATGACTTAGAACAAAACAAGTCATATATTTTTACCGATGTCACACACCGTCCCAAAGAAAGCATTTAAACAACCCATTTTGCAGAAATATGACAACAGCAATCTACGAAACACTCCCTAATAATTGCTTGAGATACAGGCCCTTGCGGTTTACTGAAAACGATTTTCAAATTGAATTATCGTTCTGCATCTTTCCCCAAGGATGGCCAATACTTCAAACCATAACTTAGTTCTCGACTCCTGCGTTTACTCATAATGAATTCTTTGCAAATCGAAGGGTCGGGCATAAATTCCTTCCCGTTTTGGAAGAAGGAAAAAACAAAGAATGCTGGTCGTAATTTGCTTCTAATGGTCGCACAGACGCGACGCTCATTTCGAGCAGAGTATGTATTAATCAAACTGAGTATGCCATTCTGTATCTAATTTAATCAGATAAATTGAGTTATTGGTCAGTGTCTTGGAACCAGGGGGTTGCGTGTTGCCATGGAGACCATTGTGTACAAAGTCTGGGGACGTTCATAACATTCAACACACATAACTTCTTTTCTTCTGGACATGGAGAATGGGTTTCGTGAAGAAAGCTATTATTATTTTTATAAATAAAAGAAAAGGAATATCGTTATTTTTATAACTTGAATCTAACAAAATGGTCACGAATGGGATAATATTACTCTGGGTTTCTCAGCGATGCGTCTGATGTTTAAACTCATAAAAGAATCTACTTTATAATATTTTCGCAGGCCTTGATAACTTGGAGGTCACGGCGTTGAATATTGAAATTGAGGTTTCTGTTTTCAGTCCAGGTATGGCTGACCAAGGACTCACCGTGTAGAGGTGTACTGCACGTTAAAAATAAATGACCAACCTCAAATACCCGATTTGGAAGTTTTGACAATGAGAAAATGTCTCAAATGCTGTCCTCGTCCCTTTTTTGTGGTTCAAAATAAGGCAGTGTTATAGGATAATTTATTCTAACTATTCTAGATAATACCAAACCGTCACCAGTAGCAAATTTTGTAGCTCTACTGTAACGTTAATTTAACTAAACAAATATATTACTATATAAAAATAAAATTAATTACAAATTAAATAATAATATTTGTTCTTTAAGTTTTTTTTTTTTTTAAATATGATTTTGAAAAGAAACTTCTTTCACACAGACGAAGAACAACATGGTAATTAAATAATTCGTTTCAATCTCAAATTCCTATATATCTTAAACTTTACAGCAACACGTGTTTTTAGACGTCTGTTCTTTATTGAATTATTTCTTTAGTCTGTTCTTTATATTTATCTTTTATTAAAAAATAAATTATATTGTGGTAGTATCGGATACACAGCCGCAGTGTTGTACGTGAAACGTCTTGCGCGGGCTACAGAGGGAATGGACACTAGGGTACCTCTTTAGATGGTTGAACACTGCGAAAGTCTACAGACTCAAACCTTAAGTCCACGCAGAATAATTTGAATTTTAAGCTCATATAAGTGTCATAACACTTTAACAAATTAAACACTTATAAGCTTTGCAACTCCTGATAAAACCGGTTTGAGTTGGGTGGATTATACTTTCGTCAAACGTGATTACTCCTACTCAAATAGACAAACGCACTGCCAAGCTATGCCCTTGTGAAATACGCGTAGGTACGAGGATGTATTTAGTTTCGCATGCGTCACATGTGGAGCGACAACGGTGTCATCTGCACAAGCGCACTACATACTTCCGTTATACATGCGGTTTTAGAAAGCGACACCCTATTAACCAAACTGAAAGGCGTTTCACGTAATAAAATGTTGATTTGAATACAGCGACGTTGAGTTCAAGTCTAACTCTTTGGCGGATATCATACAAATTGGGCTTAAATATTAAAGGGACAAGTAAACATTAAGGGACTGAGTAAGGGACGAGTAAACGTTAAAGGGACGATTAAACATTAAGATGACTATTAAAAATTAAGGGGACGAGCAGAGGACGAGTAAACATTAAGGAGATGAGCAAACCTTAATGGGAAAAGTAAACATTAAGGAGACGAGTAAACATTAAGGGACGAGTAGAGGCCGAGTAAATATTAAGGGAATGAGTAGGAGACGAGTAAACATTAAGGGAATGAGTTGGAGACGAGTAAACGTTTAAGGGACGATTAAACATTAAGATGACTGTTAAACATTAAGGGCACAAGTATAGGACGAGTTAACATTAAGAGAACGAGATTGGGACGAGTAAACGTTAAGGGGACGAGTAGAGGACAAGTAAACATTAAGGAGATGAGCAAACGTTAAGGGGACGAGTAAATATTAAGGGGACTAATAGAGGGCGAATAAACATTAAGGGGGCGAGTAGAGGACAAGTAAACATTAAAGGGACGAGCAAACATTAAGAGAATGAGTAGGAAACATGTAAACGTTAAGGTGACGATTAAATATTAATTTTAACGATTAAAATGACTATTAAAAATTAAGGGGACGAGCAAACGTTAAGAGGACGAGTAAAGGGGACGTTAAGGACATGCGTAGGATACGAGTAAATGTTAAGGGACGAGTAAACATTAAAGGGGCGAGTATAGGACAAGTAAACATTAAGGAGATGAGCAAACGTTAAGGGGACGAGTAAACATTAAGGGGACCAGTAAACATTCAGGGACGAGTAGAGGGCTAATAAACATTAAGGGGGCAAGTAGAGGACGTGTAAACATTAAAGGGACGATTAAACATTAAGGGGATGAGTAGTTTTCTATGTCTCACCGGACTCGGGGGACCTAAAATTTTACTTTGAGCGTTAATGAAGCTAAAACTTCAAAATAATTAGTTGGCTAAAAATTGTCGTTTTATTCTAAATATTTGCGACGGGGCAGCTCGTGTACTTAGAAGGATAGCCTACTCTTGTAACTTTGAACCGCGGACAGATACTGAAGCACGATCAGATAATAAGGACCACACCTAAGCTTGCGCCACACTCTCGAAGTCTCCATCATGAAAATCCCATCGACCAGTTATCGATCGAACTATCACTTACAAAATCACAAATTAAAACGTGTTATACTGAGAAAACAATACTTAACGACTCGCCATCCGAGAAATGTGCGTCCCCTCACATTGTTTAAGGTAAATTCTCTTGACTTAATTTAGAAAATATGCTGCGCTGAAGCACCTTCGTGAAATTTTCGAGTGTACCCATCTTCTCCTTCCAAACTACTTCAAGGGCATTGAGGCTCTTTAGAGGAATTTATTACTCCAAGCACAGAATCGAAAGCATCGGACGAGAAAGATAAATAAAAGAGTATCATATTTGGGAGGAAACTTGAATGGAGAAATACTTTCGAGTCCAATAAGCCAGTAAATACGGAATGTATCCGTGAAATATTTCTCTGGAAACTATATAATAGACAAAAAATATCATTTATTTTCCATGTAACCAGTTTATTAAATATAATAAAATAAATATATAACATAAAATGTTTAGGCGATGGTTGAATATATTTTTTAAAATACATTCCATACAAATAACTATTTGATACTAGTTTAAGAAAAAAGTATTGGTTAAAATATCTATAAAGGAAGGAGGTTTTATAAAAAAAATACTAAAATACTTTGAAACCTATTTGATTGATTCATTTCTGAAATATCTTCATGTTTTCAAAATAGTATCTAGGTGAGTCTATAGTATCTAGGTGATTCTATGGTATCAAGGTGATTCTATAGTCTGAAGGTAATTTTATAATATCTAGGTGAATCTATAGTATCTAAGGGATTCTACAGTATCTAGATGATTCTGTAGTGTCTAGGAGATTAGTACAAAGGGGATTCTATAGTATCTAGTGTATTTTCCTCATCAATTGTATTTTAAGAAACACGCCAGAAAATGTTCTCTGAATTTATTAATTATTTTTATAGTAATTGAAACAAAATCTCGAACTTTAAGAATAAATAAAAGTTAAATACCAATATGAAAATGGGATTTTTAAATTTTAGAAATTAGAAATATCCCAGAGCCTTTATAAAAATAATGTCTATCATTATAAAAAAAAAATTGAGTATACTTTAAAAAAGCAGTTTTCAAGTAAAATAGAGAGTCGGGTTTAACAATTAGTAAAACATTCATTATTTGGTTGCAGGCAATATAGTTTATAGCTTCTCAAAGTTTAAAATAAACCAAAGTTTCATCTAAATAATAATAATAAATTTTACATTTTAAATTTGCCAGTAGGTGGTTAGGGATTGCATAATATCCATTAATTTACTTTGCAGCGCATAATAATTTATTAAAAAATTAATTATATTTCCTTATAAAAAAGTATCAATTTTACAAATTCACAGGAAGCACTTTGTAGTTGGACCGTGTTATGCAACAACACACACAGTGGGATGGATCAGCCCACACATTGTTAATTTTGAGAAAACTGGCTTTATAGCAAACCATTTGGATAGATGCTGCAACAATTTGTCATATGTCCACTGTCGGCGCTACATGCCCGTAGTACATATTAATTTTTGGTAGCATGGAAAGTGAAACTTTGCGGTTCCATTTACGTTGAAAACGGCATTTTTTTCTTCAATTTATGGGTTCATAGCTGGATTTTGAGTTAGTGGACCCCAGGCTGAATATGTCGTGCAGGCCTCTCAACTACAGGGGTGAGGTGCCCAGAAGATTTCAACCACCCATTTTTTTTTTTAAAATATATATTCCAGAACTGCCTGCAAAATTATTTTAAAGTGTACATATGAAATTGGGATGCACTTTTTTGTAAATTTCCAATACTGTGTTACAAAATATCTACGTTTCAAAGAATCTCAAGGTGAAATGGTATTCTGGAATCTATAAAAATAAAATATTGCACTCGTTTTTGTATTACCCTCAAATGGCTGAAATAAAAATAAAAATGTAAGGAAATAGAAACAACTAATTCCTTCCCCCACAAAAAAAATTCCATCATATTTATCACAAATTAAACATATTTAAAAATCATAAAAAAAATAAGGTATATTTATACTGAACAAATAGGTTTAGAAAAATATAATTTTCTACATTATAAAAAGATTGTAGTATACTTATTTTCATTAGGATTTGTATTATCATCTTTCCAAATAATTTTTTACGAAAGTTGACTATTATTTTTATTTTATTTTGGTGTATGGTGCAGGTCCCTAGGCTGCAGCTTTTGTAGCCTATGCCTGAATCCGGCCCTGTATGGGTTGATACATTGAGGTGCATAACACGGTCTAATACGTAAAACGAAAAAAAATTGAATATATTTTTCAACAGAGCTGGCCCGCGTTTAATTTAAAACGAAACTTAAACATATAAATTTTTATTTTGTTGTTATATTTAAATACTTATAGATCATAAAAAGACCAAACACGCTCCTCTTTAGCCATATATTTTGGCACCATGCACACAATACCACCCATGCATAAAAATATTCCATGAATCCATGAACAAAAAAAGGCTGTTCTTTATGCATTCATTCTAAATATGCGTCCGCGCCTAAATTTAACTTTATTCAAAATATTCTACCAGTTAGAGCCTTCACAACGCCGGAATTTTATTCCTTCACAAAGTATATTTTTGTGGTTTCTTTCTTATTCGCTTCCTTTGCTATAGCGAGCAACTTCTTCCTTTTTTTGACTTTCTATTTCCTTTTTCGTTTAGATCTTCTTTTTAGTGGTTTTATATAAAGATATACGCTTTTATATCCGTCAGTATTTTCTACATTTTTCCTTCATAATTTTTTCCCTCTCTCTACATTTATGTCTCTTTGTGCTCAATTCTCGATTTTCAGTTGCAGTGTAATCGTAGATGGTAGGGTTCCTAGCGGCACTTACGATTCCATTTCGAACTTCCTTTTATTCTTTTTTTGTATTTTTTTCGTTCGATTCCACCATTTCACTTTTTTTTTATTTAGTTTTAGGAACTTTTTTTTTGTTTCTGTCCCTTCTTCTCGCTGCTCTCTCACTTCTCTCCTATCGTCTGCCTTTCACTCTTCATCGTTTTACTTCACTTCATTTCTATCCATCTGTCTATTTATCTGCTGAAACCGAGGTGAAAATCGTTTGGCGAAAATGGAGGTCGGAATTGTGGGTAACAACATAAATTCGAAGGAAAAGCGAGACCTCGTGACGACTTCCAGTGACGAAATTACACTTTCTACCAGTGCGGATCGCTTTGTTGTCTCTTCCCGGCTGTCACATACTCAAAAACCTATTCATTTAAGGAACATAAAAAATAGAAGTATTCTTGTCAGTGGAAACATTATTTTTTCTTTTGTTTGAAGCTGTTTTCTAAAAGTAATTCGTGTTTTTGGAGCGGTCAATTGAAATAGTTAAACAGCAAAAAATGTGCAAAAATGTTTTAATAGTATTTTTGTTACATAACCTTTTTTGTAAACGAGTTTGTAATTATTTTTATAAATGTAGTTTTAAATTTATACCTGATTGTAGTTGATTTAAAAAAATATTTGCATTGATTGGGGGGACATGTTGAAGCATATAAATTCACCTCTATATAAATTAACATGATATGTATATTCATTAGTGTTCTATGCTTTAGATAGATTACCTTATAAGATTTACGTGTTACAGAATAAACTCGTGTCATACTATTGTCTATTTGGATATCACATTCATTTCAGATCGTGAAACTATTGCGACACCACACTGTGATATTACTGACACGTCACATTATGACATTACTGAGACATTCCCATTGTACTTCCCATTTTGTTATTACTGAAATATCTTATTGAGATACAGCTGATAGACATATCATATTATGATACCAATGACATAACATATGAATGCCTTAATATATAATATTCTAATACCCTTGACATATCATATTATGATATTATTGACATATCATCTAATGATATTATTGACATATCATCTAATGATATTACCAACATATCATGTTATGATATTACCGGCTCATCCTATTATGATATTACCGACATATTATAATATTTCCGATATATCATGTTATGATATTACCGACATATCATCTTATATATATTTCTCTTACGCGGTGATCGAAAAACGCATTATTTCTATATGTGGAATGGCAACACGAAACTTTTGTTTACATCAACAATCGCGGTCGCCATTGAATGGCCGCGCTATTTAAAAATGAATTTTAGGATTGCCTAGCCATTTTGATGTCTCGGTATTTTAATGTTTTTCGAAGAATGAGTTGAAGCTGTGCTGCTGCAGTGTATAAGAAAGCGTATTCGATGATCCAGCGAAAGCTATGTCAGGCGAACTTTTGTTTACAAAATCAACAATCGTGGTCGCCATTCAATCGCCGCGGTATTTGAAAATGAATTTTAGGATTGCCTAGCCATTTTGATGTCTCGATATTTTAATGTTTTTCGCAGAATGAGTTGAGCAAGAAAGCTTCTTCGCAGATCCACGAAAGAGTAGATGATAGCTATTTGTAGAAGTTGATAATTTCGGGTGCATGACGGAAGTTAGCGAATTTTGTGGGGCCTTTTTCGGGAAAGTTCGCCTGCCACATTTATTAAAGGATTTGTTATCTGACAATACAGGCAAAGGAAAAAAAACTATCGTCAACATGGTTTCTCCCTTATATGCAACTGAACAGAAAAGGACTGAAACAACTAATCGACGTATGGATAAAAATAGTGGATGTTTCCGCAGCATTATGGATAAATTAGATGCTTTATTGACAGAAGTAAATCCATTTGCTGAATCATATCTTCAAATGCACAAATTAGCCAAAAGTAATCCTACGGCAGACGTCAAGTTAGTTTTTTTGGAAATTCCAACGACGGTACAATGCATCTATCCTATAGGTGAACATTGCCAAAGATATCGCCTATGAATCAGTGCCCAAATCCTATGGTATATCCCCTACTTTTTCTCGAGGAGAATTCGGTTGGCCGCACAAGTGGAAGAAAGGCGTGCCAAACGTATTCAAGTTACACAATTGCAGTATTACGCTTACAGGCTGGCAGTGCGAGCGGAATTTAGTATTTTGCGGAAAACTCTTTCAGTAATACATTGTTGATGCCTACGTGAAAACAGAAGATTCCCGTTTAAATTATTGCACCTAAACCAAGAGAACTTGAGAATTGAGCTGTACCAAGGTCTTTTGGATGCTTTACTGAAGTATGTAATAGTTTTCAGCAAGCGTGTAGAGAGCTTGGGTTTCTGGACGGTGCTCAACATTGGCATGATACATTAAGCGAGGCATCACACATAAGAATGCCACGTCATTTACGAATGCCCTTTGTTATTATTTGTGGGTTTGGAGAAGTAGAAGGTATACCTTCACTATGGACACAGCATTGCAATGTTCTTTGTGACGATTTTGTGCACCAGTACTCGCAAGAAACTGGAGTACAAAATGCCTCTTCCGAAATTAATGAACAAAAAGAAGCTGAAGGTCGACTCAACATTGAAAAGCTCAATGATGAACAGAAAATTGTTCTTACAATGGTTCCAAGTGCTGTGTATGAAAAGAAGACGTCTAAACTTTTTTTTTAGATGGGCCAGCAGGAACAGGAAAGACTTTTGTGTATTCTACTTTATTGCATATAAAATGGGGCCAGGGGAAAGGAGACCAAGCAACACATGTTGCATCTACTGGAATTGCTGCTACATTGTTAAGTGGAGGACAAACTGCTCATATAACTTTTAAGATAACCCTTATCTTGAAGCAACATTAACCTGTAATTTAAAACCCAATACACCTGAAGCACGAATATTCAAATTAATTATTTGGGATGAGGCACCTATGTATATGCCTTTTTGGCTGTTGACAGACTTTTGCAAGATTTGACTCATTGCTCTGAGCCATTTGGTGGAAAAGTTGTGCTCTTAGGCGGAAATTTTCGTCAAGTGTTACCTGTAATTCCTAGAAGTTCCCGTGTTTTGACAATTGCTAGCTGCTTGAAAAAGCATGCTTTGTGGAATGAATTACATGTTTTGTATCCGAAAATATGCGTGCTCTTCTTCATGAAAGGGAGTTTGCAAAATGGTTGTTCAGTTATCTAGCAATACAAGATCCAATTAAATAACTGTATGATGATCTTGATTTTTTAACAGATTGATTTTCCATCGGACAACAATATGCCTTTTTCGTTCAGAACAAAATAATTTCCAATCCGTTTAGCTTTTTCTATGACTGTTAATAAGTCACAAGGCCAAACATTCAACGAAATCTGTTTAGTTTTATCCAAACCTGTAATTAGTCGTGGGCGATTGTATGTTGGTCTTTCAACAGTGCGATCATTTAACCGTGTTTCTATAATAGCTACCATTCAGAGACATACAATTGTGTGTTTAAAGGTTCTAACGTAAGTAATTTTCTGTTTAAACTATAAAATTGAAAATTTAGGGAAACTTTTACAAATTTCTACGTAGTATCTGCCAACAGCAATGTTTATATGTAGTTTTTAATTATATTTCATTTTAAATGTTGCATTTCAAACAAACAGTTATGTCATTAGAAATTGTAATTCATCAACAAAGCATTCACAAGTCAGTTTAATTATGTTTTTTGTTTACATTCTTATTATACCTTTGAAAAAAATTTCAGCTTTCTGAGTTTTAAATTTGATTTATATTACTAAAAATGTTTTTTTGCTAGGACACATTATTATTGTGTCCCACCTTATAGCGAGCGAAGCGAGAATTGGTTTGCAAAGCAAACCAAAGAGGATTGCATAGCAATCCTCCGGGGGCTGGCGGAGCGTCAGCGGAGCAGGGGGCAGAGCCCCCTAGTATTATAATATTACCGATATGTCATATTATGGTATAAAAATATACCATTATATGATATATCAGTGGTATCACATTATTATAGACATATCATATTATGATACCACATGCATATCATAGTATGGTACCACATGCATATCATATTACGATACCACATACATATCATATTATGATATCACATACATATCATATTATGATATCACATACATATCATATTATGATACCACATACATATCATATTATGATACCACATACATAACATATTATGATACCACTGGTATATCATAATATGACACTACTGACATATCATATTATGATACCGCTGGTATATCATATTTATGATACCACTCCTATATTGTATTCTAAAGACATTAATATATCGATTTCGATACCACTAATATCATATTATGATACAAATGATATATCGTATATTCAAATACATTTGTATATTGTATTCAGATGACATTGTATTATGATATCATATTATGACACCATTGCATTATGAAATCATATTATGACACCCTTGATATAATCATCTTATGACCTTATTGATATAACGTATATGATACCACTGATATATCATATTATCATAGCACACTGATGATTATAGGATATCACACTGATAATTTATATTATGATCACACAGATAAAGGACTTTTTCTAAATTGCATAGCTATATATATGTAATTGTGGGGATATGCTCATCGATAGTATAATTATGACAAACGGAGTTACGTAATTATCACTACAAATTACGATCTTCTTGTGAAAATTAAGTTATTAGGGAATATATATTTTCTAATAATAAAATTAATGAAATAAAAAAAAAATTGTTATATCATGTTACACCACTGTAATTTTTCAACGAGTTCCTGCTGCTAAAAATTCTAATTTAACAAATTACTAAAAATACTTTTCAAAAATCATTTATTGTTTGCTTATAAATGTATATTTATTCAAATAATTTATTGCTTTTAACAATAATTTAATTTAGCTTATTTTATAACGTTAAAAACTTTTATTAACAATTAACTGTCAGAAATAAATCCTAGCGAACGGATTCTAAATATTTTTTTTTAATAAACATGTTTTTATACTAACGTCCTTTATTATTTTTTCTTTACAAGTCACTTAAAGTTCCGTTGAAAAAATCGAACAAGAATTTATCAAGAACTTAAAAAATAGTAAATGGGATAATCCTTTCAGATCCCTGGTATTTTTTTTTCTTTTCCAACTTGCTATCAATCTGATAAAATCCGTAGCATGAGTGTTTGAGGATTACGTCAAAAAAAGGAGTTAAAAATAGTAACTCTAAAAACCCTACATTAAAAGAGTTATTGATAATGTGCTGTCGAACATTTTATATTTTTGGAAATGATATATATATGCATACTAAACAAATATGTCTTTACGTAACGATTTTTTTTTCGAACTCAAGAATTGTAATTCTTTCAAGCATGCAAATAATTGTTTATAGAATATTGTAGCCATAAAGATATAGTATAAAAATACAAGTAATGGCAATATTGGAAATTAATTAATAGTTATTATAATGAAATATCGACATGTTTTTATATTGCCACGTAATTATGAAAATTTAGTGTCGATATGCCATTTGAAAAGGGAGTTAAAAGATAGTATATCATTTGATTATACAACTACAACAACATGACTTACACCAAATCGTGTACTAATTAATTTAAAATAGGCATTTATTTCAACAGAAGGTTCACCCAAGCAATGCCTGATTTTTTTTCTAGTTAATAATAATATAAAAGTATATAAAGTATATAAAAGTAAAAAAATATATATTTAATTAAAAATATATTTTGTTTTGAATATTATCAAAGTATATATTTTCAAATAGCTTACTATAAATTATCTTAAATATGGTATAATAACCTCGTACTGCATTTAAAATATATAACTATTGTTATATCAGTTCCTTTAAAATTCCTTACAAAAAATCTCCCATATACATTGAATACCCTAAGTAAGTTACAAACTTCCGCCTCTAACTGATTGTATGTCTATTCCACCAAGTGATGAAAAGATAATAATATAAAAAGTGTGTATATATTTAATTAAAATTAAATTTTGTCGAATATTATCAATACATTCATTTACTATATACTTGCTATACCATACTTAAGATACTTTATAATGACTTCGTACTACATTTTAAATATAACAATTGTTATATCATATCCTTTAAAATTCCTTTAAAAAAATCCCCCATGTACATTGACTACCCAATGTAAGTTACAGACTTCCAACAATAACTGATTGTATGCCTATTATACCAAGTTATGAATAGATAATAATATAATAAATGTTTATATATATTTAAATAAAATTAAATTTTGTCGAATATTATCAATACATTCATTTACTATATACTTGCTATACCATACTTAAGATACTTTATAATGACTTCGTACTACATTTTAAATATAACAATTGTTATATCATATCCTTTAAAATTCCTTTAAAAAAATCCCCCATGTACATTGACTACCCAATGTAAGTTACAGACTTCCAACAATAACTGATTGTATGCCTATTATACCAAGTTATGAATAGATAATAATATAATAAATGTATATATATTTAAATAAAATTAAATTTTGTCGAATATTATCAATACATTCATTTACTATATACTTGCTATACCATACTTAAGATACTTTATAATGACTTCGTACTACATTTTAAATATAACAATTGTTATATCATATCCTTTAAAATTCCTTTAAAAAAATCCCCCATGTACATTGACTACCCAATGTAAGTTACAGACTTCCAACAATAACTGATTGTATGCCTATTATACCAAGTTATGAATAGATAATAATATAATAAATGTATATATATATTTAAATAAAATTAAATTTTGTCGAATATTATCAATACATGCATTCTCTATTTACTTATTATAAATTATGTTAAGTATGGTATAACAAGTTTGTACAACAACACAAATATAAAACAATTGTTTTATCATATCCTTTAAAATTCCTTACAAAAAATCTCCCATATACATTGAATACCCTAAGTAAGTTACAAACTTCCGCCTCTAACTGATTGTATGTCTATTCCACCAAGTGATGAAAAGATAATAATATAAAAAGTGTGTATATATTTAATTAAAATTAAATTTTGTCGAATATTATCAATACATTCATTTACTATATACTTGCTATACCATACTTAAGATACTTTATAATGACTTCGTACTACATTTTAAATATAACAATTGTTATATCATATCCTTTAAAATTCCTTTAAAAAAATCCCCCATGTACATTGACTACCCAATGTAAGTTACAGACTTCCAACAATAACTGATTGTATGCCTATTATACCAAGTTATGAATGGATAATAATATAATAAATGTATATATATATTTAAATAAAATTAAATTTTGTCGAATATTATCAATACATGCATTCTCTATTTACTTATTATAAATTACTAGCAAAAGTACCCGTTCTTCGCACGGAAATAAATAAAATAACGACAAATAACTGAAAATATATACATTTCCTCTCCTGCCTGGGATAATCGCATATACCATTTTAGAATTCCTCTTTAAAAAGTGATAAAGCTTTTTTTTTTTATAATTTAAAATATTTTTATGTTTAATAAATTAGAAGTTAAAAAAAAGTAAAAATATCTCTATACTACTTGGTTGCTAAAACACCGATAAAAATCGAATAATTTCTAGTTTATCTCTCATAAGGTATGGAATTTTAAAAATTAAACATTCCTGAACAAAAATATTTTTAGAAATTAATATGAATTTCTTTTCGGTATGGGTATACATAGTTACATTAAATACCATAATAAAAAACGACGTTTTTAAAATCCTCCAAGTGGAATAAGTTAATGGGTATAAATAATATACTATTGTGTAGACGAAAGTCAGACGTTTCGTACATGCCGATTTTTAAGCCTCCCCTTTTTGCGTTTGTACCAGGTGAAAATAAGTGTACCGCTATCATTAATTCAACGTGGAATTAGCCTATATGGATAAATGACATACCATCGTGTAAAGGAAGGAAGGCCATTTCAATCATTGTAGGCCATTTATTCTCTCCCCCTCTCAACCTTGTACCGAGTAGGGGCCCAATACAGCGCGGTCTGTACATAACCGATTTTTTTTAACACGGATGCCGCAATTTATTTGTGAAATGACTATAATTATATTTTAGTTTACAGTGCTTACTTTAGTCGACGAAATTTTAATTACTGTTGTCATCATTATTGAAAGATAATGTGCATTATAACAGGTATTTTATATGAATAATTATTTACACAAAGCTATGATTTTTTTTTATCTAAGGAAAAAAATATTAAATTAAATAATAAACTAAGCGCTATGATCTTCATTTTTATATTATTTTTAAAAATAATTTCATCAAGGAGGGTTTCATTAAATTGCAGTTTTAAAGGAATAACTTCAAGCGTGAATTTTAATTAAACTTCTGAATCAATTTCGATATTGAAATGTTCTGAAGCTGCATGGAAGTGAAAAAAGCAGCAGAAACAGATAACATAATTTTTTAAAGCTGACCAAATTAATAAATTTGATAAAAAACTTAAATGATTTAACTTTCAAACATTCCGAATTTCCCTGTTCCCAGTATTGCAATTTTGATTTGATTATTTCCAAATGCCCGTTCCAATGTATCGTTTAGGCTACATCTTTGCAATATCTTCGACCAACAACTTGTGTATCTAATTAATAGTTTGCATTTTTGTCCTCAATAATGCAGAACATAAGAATGTAAATTGCAGCCAGAATAAACCTAAACGTTTTTTGCAAATAAACTGCCTTAAATTCTTTATCAAAGTAAGAATAAAATTAACAGCCCAGCATAAATACTCAACCAAAAATAGTATGTTTTTAAATACTACACAACTTTCTTTTACTACGCCCTGCCCATGTTTTAAAGAATTCCCTTGAATAATATTATTACAGAAGAATAACCACCTATTTTAATTTTAAGTTCATTTTTTTATTTACGGATCAATTTATTAAAAATTCTTTTGTTAACAATTTGTTAAACAATTGTTCCTAAAATTTTGATTTTGTGATACTGTTATTATAGAATTCGCATCTAAAAATACCTGTCATACAAATATTTAGTAAGTTTCCACAGCAAATTACAGCCAAGGCGCACTTCATCCAAAGAATACACTGTTATAACTTGGCGATAGTTTAGCACACGGTGCAGCATATTATAATCTCACCATGTACTTTCAATAATTTTACATTTAATATTTAATGATCGCCATTCAATGTTTTAAAAGGAAATATTCATTGGCACATTAAATAAAATATTTTCTAAATTATCAGTTGGTATCTGTGAAATTTTATTCTTTAATAACATTATAAAGTCTAATAGAGTTGAAAATTCACAATGAAACCAAGCTTCGTACATTAAAAAAAATACTTGCATAAAATATTTTTCAAATAAATAAAATGGACGTTCATACACAAATTACTCGCATTTTGGATGAATTGTTCTAAAGTTCGATCTAAGATATACTTACAATAAACCTGTATAAAACAAAAGAGATAAAACAATTATAACATTTTAATACAATTCTAAACCATTTCTTTAAGATAAAATTCTGGTTGTTTTAATTTTTGAATGGTTCCGTATTGTAGCAAAAAGCCCAATGTATATACATTTTTCAATAATTATTAAATCAAACAAAACCTATGACGTCGTTTTTATATTGCCAATAACGAACAATTTTATTTTAAATTGCAAACGATATTTTCATCCATGTTAAGTCAATGGAATCCATTAAAATAGCTATAACATACGATTGAAACATCGTACAAACTTAAAAATTATTACAAAAAAATTCTAATTTTTCAAGTAAAGTATTCTATAAATTTTATAAAGCTACGTTTTGTAGTTATGGAGTATTCCGTGAAAAGATCGGCATTCTAATTGGTTTATAATTTTTTATATTACATTTTCGCTTTTCTCCGTTGATTTTAACTGATTTTACTGTTGCCACTTCGTGAAACTTTGCCGACGTACGCTAAAAAATGTCATAACATTCGAATGGAACATCGTAGAGACTTGAAAATAGTCGCGTTAAAATTCTTATTTTTTGAACTAACTATTCTGTGAATTTCAAAGCTCTGCGTTTTGTAGTTACGGAACCTATAATATACTGACAAACCAACAAACACACATCCGGACAGATTTTGAAGATTTCTGCTTTATATATAAGATGTTAAGTATGGTATAACAAGTTTGTACAACAACACAAATATAAAACAATTGTTTTATCATATCCTTTAAAATTCATTTAAAAAAATCTCCCATATACATTGAATACCCTAAGTAAGTTACAAACTTCCGCCTCTAACTGATTGTATGTCTATTCCACCAAGTGATGAAAAGATAATAATATAAAAAGTGTGTATATATTTAATTAAAATTAAATTTTGTCGAATATTATCAATACATTCATTTACTATATACTTGCTATACCATACTTAAGATAATTTATAATAAGTTCGTACTATATTTAAAATATAAACAATTGTTATATCATCTCCTTTATAAAAACCCTTTAAAAAAATCCTTCATATGCATTGAATACCCTAATTAAGTTACAAACTTCCACCACTAACTGATTGTAAGTCTATTCCTCCAAGTGATGAATAGATAATAATGTAATAAATATGTATATATTTAATTAAAATGAAATTTTGTCGAACATTATCAAAACATACATTTTCTATTTACTTGTTATACCATATTTAAGATAATTTATAATAAATTCGTACTATATTTAAAATATAAACAATTGTTATATCATCTTCTTTATAAAAACCATTTAAAAAAATCCTTCATATGCATTGAATACCCTAATTAAGTTACAAACTTCCACCACTAACTGATTGTAAGTCTATTCCTCCAATTGATGAATAGATAATAATGTAATAAATGTGTATACATTTAATTAAAATTAAGTTTAGTCGAATATCATCAATGCGTACAATTTCAAGTTATCTTAAATATGGTAAAAAAGCGAATATACTAAATTTCAAATGTATCTTAATTCTTATATAAGCTCCTTTAAAAATCTTTTTACAAATAAACACCCATACACTGACTACCCTAAGTAAGTTACAAACTTCCACCACTAACTGATTGTAAGTCTATTCCTCCAAATGGTGAATAGATAACAATATAATAAATGCTTATACATTTAAATAAAATTAAATTTTGCCGAATGTTTATAATACATACAATTTCTACTTATTATAATTTATCTTAAATATGGTAAAAATAAAGTACATACTAAATTTCAAATGTATCCTAATTCTTGTATAAACTCCTTTAAAAATCTTTTTACAAATAAACACCCATACACTGACTACCCTAAGTAAGTTACAAACTTCCACCACTAACTAATTGTAAGTCTATTCCTCCAAAAGATGAATAGATAACAATATATTAAATGTTTATACATTTAATTAAAATTAAATTTAGTCGAATATTATCAATGCATACAATTTCAAGTTATCTTAAATATGGTAAAAAAAAGAACATACTAAATTTCAAATGTATCCTAATTCTTATATAATCTCCTTTAAATATCTTTCAACAAATAAACACCCATACACTGACTACCCTAAATAAGTTACAAACTTCCACCACTAACTGATTGTAAGTCTATTCCTCCAAGTGATGAATAGATAATAATATAAAATATGCGTATATATTTAATTTAAATTAAACTTTTTCGAATATTATCAATGCATACAATTTCTATTTATTATAAGTTATCTTAAATATGGTAAAAAAAAGAACATACTAAATTTCAAATGTATCTTAATTCTTATATAAGCTCCTTTAAAAAATCTTTAAACAAATAAACACCTATACACTGACTACCTTAAGTAAGTTACAAACTTCCACCACTAACTGATTGTAAGTCTATTCCTCCAAGTGATGAATAGATAATAATATAATAAATGTGTATACATTTAATTAAAATTAAATTTTGTCGAATGTTTATAATACATACAATTTCTACTTATTATAATTTATCTTAAATATGGTAAAAAAAAAAGTACATACTAAATTTCAAATGTATCCTAATTCTTGTATAAACTCCTTTAAAAATCTTTTAATAAATAAACACCCATACACTGACTACCCTAAGTAAGTTACTAACTTCCACCACTAACTGATTGTAAGTCTATTCCTCCAAATGGTGAATAGATAGCAATATATTAAACGTTTATACATTTAATTAAAATTAAATTTAGTCGAATATTATCAATGCATACAATTTCAAGTTATCTTAAATATGGTAAAAAAAAGAACATACTAAATTTTAAATTTATCCTAATTCTTATATAAGTTCCTTCAAAAATATTTAAACCAGTAAACACCCTTACGCTGACTACCCTAAGTAAGTTACAAACTTCCACCACTAACTGATTAAAAGTATATTCCTCCAAATGATGAATAGATAACAATAGATAGATAGATAGATAGATAGATAGATAGATATATTTATTGTAGTGGGCCGTAGCCCATTTACAAAGGTTGGCAAAAAATTTTGACAAAAGCGGATACAAAGTTTGATAACACAAAATACAATATAATACATTTTTAAAAAATTTAAAACACAATTTGAGACAAATACACAAAAAAAAGACAAAAATAAATTACATGACCAATTAGAATTGGGTTTCAAATCTTTTATTCCTGCACAAGTACACTGATCAAGTCCTCCCAGAATTTTAAAACAGAGATTGCATAATTATAAAAACAAAAATATTCTTTATTGTAAAATTTTAGGATGGTTGAAATATTACTGGATTCAATTGATGATAAGTATTTTTGTCTGAATGCATCGTAAATAGGACAGACTAAAAAAACATGATCCCAGGTTTCATTTTCTGTTGTGTTACAAAACTTACAGGACTCGTTAGGAAAAATTTCGAAAGCAACTCCTTTAAAAAATATTAGGGATTGATTGCAACGAATTTGTATAATAATTCTTTTTATAGTGATGTCTATATTTGAAATTAAATAGTCTTCGATTAAATGTGAGGTTTTGATATATTTATACTGTGAGTGGTTAATACTATTGTTCATTGAAGCAAGATCATTTTGTGTGTATTGGTCATGGTATACTTGTACTATCGTTGAAATGTAATGTTCAGCAACTTTATGGTCTTGCGAAAGCCAAACAAAATAAAAACCAGCGTTTTATAAAATATTTCTTATCAAGATGGCCCAATTAAATTTATTGTTTGTGCAGTTAAAGGATAAATTATACTTGTTTAAGTAGCAAATTTTAGAAAACCTATCATCTGACATTTTGAGAAGGTGTATCCAGTATTTTAAAATTAAACGAATAAAAACTAAAGAGATCCTAGGATGACCTAATTCGAGTGTTAAAATATATCCAGGTATATAACGGGAAACTGTAAGGAGCTTTCTAACAAAAATACAAAAACATTTTTCTAGATCATTGTAGTTATATATCGCCCAAACTGCAGCACCGTATGTTAAAACAGATAAAATCAAAGCATCAAATAATTTAAACCATGAGTTAACCGAATTAATTTTTGCGCCTGTCAGTATGGACCAAGAAGTGTTTACTGCACTATTTGTTTTAGAAATAAAATAATTTTTGGAAAGATTAAAACAGCCAGATGAAGAAAATGGAATACCTAGATAAACATAACTAGAAACTATTTCCAATTCGTTATTGTTGTAGAAAAATTTGTCATGCTTAGATAATTTACAGCCCTTACGAAATATAACTATTTTAGTTTTATTAATGTTAACAGTTAAAGAGAAGTTATCACAGAATTTTTAAAGAATATTAAGTTTTCTTTGGAGATTTATTGGGCAATCAGCGAGAATCACAGCGTCATCGGCATAAAGCAAAATATGTATAAAAATATCAGAATTGATATATATACCAGGGATTGATGATTCGTTTAACCAAATTATTAAATTATTCAAAAACAGGATAAATAATAAAGGACTTAGAATTTCTCCTTGTAAAACACCAGTAGCAATATTAAAGGATTCGGTAGATCCGTCACCTACTCTAACTCGGGCCGTAGCTTTTTTATACATGTCTTTTATAATAGAAATAAATTTTGGGCTGACTGATATCCCGTTTAAAGCTGACCACAGAAGATCATGATTGACGCTGTCAAATGCCCCTTTTAGATCTATAAATGTAGCATAGAGTTTACCACGTTTTTTCCTTAGCTTGTTTTGTACTATTGAGTTTAAAATAAACGATTGATCCACACAACTATATTCCTTTCTAAACCCAGCCTGTTCTTCTAATAATAAGTTTTTTTGATCAAGCCAGCTTACCAGTCTATTGTTCAAAATAGATGTAAATAATTTACCTATTACTGGAACCAAAGATATGGGTCTGTAGTTACTCGGGTTGATTGGATCACCTTTCTTAAAAATTGGGCATATTAAAATATCAATCCAGCTAGCTGGATAGGAACCAGAGTTGAAAACTTTATTAAAAACTGTTGCAATGATCTGAATGGACTCGTGGCCTAAATATTAAAAAAATTCTGGTCTCAAACCATCTACACCAGGGGATTTGCCATTTTTTAATTTATGTAGTACAGATTCCAATTCATAAGATGTGATATCTGGGTCAAGAATAGAATCGAAGTGTGAGAAGGAACGTGTTACATATAAATCAATTGAGGGATTTGGGGATAATTGATTGTTTGAAATAGAGAAAACACCAGAATAGTAATCAAACCAATCTTTTGGTGATATGTTGGGGGTCGTAGCTTTAATTCTTTTAAATGTGCGTATAGTTTTCCAAAACGATTGCGAGTTATTGCAATTTGCTAATTGAATTTGGATAGAAGAGTAGTAACTTTCCTTTTTGCCAGTACATAATTGTTTATATTCTTTTTGTAGGAACCGATAGTTTTGAATGTTTTCGATGTAGTTTTTTTGTTACGCGTTTCAGAGCTGACCTAAGGTTATATCTTAAAGTATAACAGTCTTTATCAAACCAACTGTCTGCAAATAAATTATTCTTTTAATAAAATAGAGTCATTGGAATAAAGGTGATCGTGTGTATTAACTATGGGTACAAGATTGAATAGATAACAATATAATAAATGCTTATACATTTAATTAAAATTAAATTTAGTCGAATATTATCAATGCATACAATTTCAAGTTATCTTAAATATGGTAAAAAAAAAGAAAACTAACTTAAACTACTAAATTTTAAATTTATCCTAATACTTATATAAGCTCCTTTAAATATCTTTCAACAAATAAACACCCATACACTGACTACCCCAACCCAGTTACGAACTCCCGTCGCCAAGTGAACTTTCCCAACTGATTGTTAGCCATTCCCGCCAAGTGATGACTCCACGGCAGTGTAGTCAAACATGAGAAGTCCCCTCGTCAGCACTTTCGTCCTAACTTTCTTCTCACAAGACGAGGGCCTTGGCGTCCTAACTACTCTTTATCCGTCGCTACCTCCCGAACCCGTCGAGGGCTAATTGTGATACGGCACAGGACTTTGGCGATGGGGTCATCTTGGGACTGCCAAATTGGATCTCATGCGACAAATAAGATGGAGTGCCTTTCGAATGGGAAAGAAGATATAGATCAATGTGTGTGTGGGGGGGAGGTAGAAGGATTCTTTCGAATTGAGGAGAGAGTTGGTGGGGAGTAGAAAGAAGGATTGAATTTGATTATGTTTTTGTTTGAGATGAGATTTTAATTAAAGATGAATGAGTTTGTTTATTTCTTTTAAATTAAAAAATAATTTTTAAGCTATTGTGGAATGAGCGAAATATGAAGTTGCGGTGTTGTTTTACATGTAAAGAGTTCGGTTTGTTCAATGAATTTTCTTTTTCAAAAGATAAAATTTTGAATTATTGATGACTTTTGAAAGTTATTTTATTACTTTAACGCTTTCACGACCAAGATTTTTTTGAAATTGTTGAGTGGGTACTTTTTAAATAAACTTTCGTGATTCTCGCCACAAAAAATGGTTTCGAGTTGCGAACACTGATCTGTAACTGGAACTTCTGGATTGAGCAAGACATTTTGTAGACTTGAAGCCAATTGAAGGATTGAAATGGTACCCTAATTTCATTGCTAACGCAATATTTCTTATAATTTTCATTCTAAATAAACCGACATGCACTTATATTGGCTGAGTTTTTTTTATTATTTTTTAAACCCATTTAAATACAATCCGTTATTTTAATAGAAAGTAATTCGGAAGTCAAGTTCGGCAAGGTTAAAAAGCATGAGCAAAAACTATATTTCGGCAATATAAAAATTAATATTAAAAAAAGAAAATATAAAATCTATATACATTTAATATTTCTACAGAGCTATAGCATTAAAATGTACTCTAACGCACTTAAAAAAATTATTTGGGGCACACTATGGCTCCAATAACTAAAACTTAAATAATTGTTTTAATTTTTTTTCATTTAAGGTTATGATAGTACTTACCTTTGACAGCAGTATCATTTTCCAGAACAACCATTTTTAAATTGTAAGTATTTAATAAAAAGTCATAGTTAATAATCATAGTTATTATAATGAAATATAGTTATAAGTACTTTGATTTTTTTACCAGTTTTAATCCATCAAGATCAATAAGATAAATTTTAACTATGTACCCTTATAACATAGATGTTTTACAATTTCTCGTAGTGAAATTGGATCTGTAAAAAAACTGAACTAACTGAATCTGAAATTTTTTAAGAGATGCGTTTTTCGTATCATAAGATTTTATAAATAAAAAGGACACTTTTGAAAAAAATAGCACATACTTTTTTCAAAGTCCAATATTCGATTTCAAAGCATGTAAAATGATATACAGTAATAACTTTTTATTGTCATTTTGTTTAGCTTTTTATATATAACTGCTAAAAAACCGTCCATTCTAAAAAAACTATTATATACTTACGATTTTCAAAAGAAACTCTCTACCAAATAAAAAATTAAATATTAATTGCATTTATTTAAAAGCGTATTCAGAATCATGGTCAAAAAAGCTCGTATTGACAAAAAATATACTTACTCACCATCAATTCTGCATACGTACGTAAAATTAACATAAAGTATTTATATATAAGATTAGTCAATGGTATTATATATTTTTCATTTGATGTGTCATACCACGACCAAAACAAAAACAATTTGTAATGTAAAAGATTAAGTTTAAAAAATGAAAAATAAATATAACACACTAAAATAATGAAAAATAAATATAACACACTAAAATAATGAAAAATAAATATAACACACTAGAATAATGAAAATTAAATATAACACACTAATATAATGAAAAATAAATATAACACACTAAAACAATGAAAAATAAATATAACACACTAAAATAATGAAAAATAAATATAACACACTAAAATAATGAATATAATACACTAAAATAATGAAAAATAAATATAACACACTAAAATAATGAAAAATAAATATAACACACTAAAATAATGAACAATAAATATAACACACTAAAATAAGGAAAAATAAATATAATACACTAAAATAATGAAAAATAAATATAACACACTAAAATAATGAAAAATAAATACAACACACTAAAATAATGAAAAATAAATACAACACACTAAAATAATGAAAAATAAATATAACACACTACATTAAATAACGTATATAATATTCTATTTGCGCTCATAACTTTTTACATTAAACCTAAAAATGTTTCACCTAAAACGTAAAAACTAAATATGATGAAGAATGTGAATATAAGCCATTCGCACTGTCTGATCTCAAGTTTCTAACGTTAGATGTCCGACATGTTAAATATGAAGAATCTTAAATAATATGTACCTGAAGTAAACGTATAAAATGTATTTTAATACATCATCCTAAGATAATGCCTCCTAAGATAATGCCCATATTTAAAGTATCCTTTTACAAAACCCGCAAACCTACAATCCAGAACAATTGGTGCAATCAATTCAACAGATGGCACAGCAATCTCGCGAAAAGACCGGCCGAATCTACCCGCAGACATTTTTCATCGAGGAAGGAACGATTTACATCTGCAAAAAATACTTCTGAAGCGTGTTTTGGATTCCTTTTTTACCCGTCATGCCTCCGAACAGTCCGACCACTTGTCCAATGTGATGGAGATGCTTTTAGGATATCCTGTGCCTTTTCAAATGGCCCAAAGAAAGGAATTTTTCTCCTGGATTTTCCTCTTTTTTTCCTGAAAGGCGAATCACTAAATCGGATTGGTGCTTTCTTTATGAAGAGGTCTTGGTCAACTGGGTTTTTCTGCTTCGGTCAGATTTATGTTTTAAGGGGGGGGGGGGGGGGTCTGGTAAATATGCCTCTTAAGGGTCGAATAAGTCTTTTGGTGACATTCTTGTGCAGGGGGTTTCCATGTGCTGTTTGAGCATGCAGAATAAGTTAAGTCCATATTTATGCTATAGATTAATATAAACCATTATAGGATATTTATTGAAAGTATACTTTAAAAGTAGTTTTAATATGGTACCCCAATAAAACATTAATTGGAATAACAATATTTTACTTTAGGGTATAAATCCTCATTTAACTCGTATATTTATATTTAATAACTACTGTACAAGAAGTATTTGGATTAAAGGATTTGAGACAACGTTTTACGTTTGACAAGAAATTTGTATACTTTTCGTAAACGCATTTTAAGTATAATATATAGGAGAACACATAAATAAAATAATTTATATGGAATACCCCAAATATTAGCAAATCCAAATCTGTATAATTTAGTATTTACATAATAACTATATTCCATGATCTTAAAACCTGAGAACTAGACATTGTAGGTAACCGGTACAGAAATTCAAATATTTTAAATGATATAATTCTTAATTTTAATTTCAAATGTTAACACAATAATACTAATACTTGAGAATTTTGAACCAAAATTTATATTTTATAAACTATAAGACAAAATTTATAAACTATTTACGATGCTTTTTTAAGCAATAAATACATATTTATTGATTTTACTTAAGCATAGAATATTTTATCGCTTGAATCCAATCATTAATATTTCGTATGTATTTCTGAATTTTAAATTACTGTAAAAATAATACTTTTAAGCATGGTTTATTTTTAATGAGAACTAAGATTATTTCATTCTAGTTTTATATCCGTACCCTGACATAATTAAGTCAAATGTTCAAAATCATCGATTTTAATTCATACTCATCAATGACGTTTGAAAAGAAAAATACATTGTTAACTGGAAGTCATTGTTCGTTTCTCTCTTATAATTTTCATTACTTTTCAGTTTTCATGTAAATAAACCTAAATATTTTTTTTAAAAATTAAATGTATACACAAAACTTATTAAGTGTGATTCTGGACATTTTTTCTTTTGTACAGATACGAAATTTGTAATGCCTAAACAGTTTTAAAAATAAGTAACAAATATTTTTCTTAATTTAAGTCAAACTGTTTATACAAAACTTAAAATGTTATTAGTCACAAAATATTTTCCTTTCGAAATAAGATTGTAATTTATCTTGAGCTAATAAATGCTCATTTATTTGTTTTGCATTTTTTTTGAAAATTCAACTTTTAATTAATTGACTAATTTAATAAAATTAACAGTATAATTAGCAGTAATAGTAAAATATTCAAGCATGTCGTAAGTTTGTTGACAGTTGACATGTTAGTTAAGCATCCCGAGTATGCTACCAACACGATAATTATTTTTCTCGAAGTTATATTGATTTGTTAAGATGAAGCAACTTATTTTTAGAAATGCAATTAATCGATTTTACAATAAACTTACTATAATTAGGAAATGGGGCTGAAACCTCCTAATGCACCAAAACTTTGCAGTATCCATTCTAGAAAACTTTACAGAGTAAGATGGGATAAAACTTATTTTAAAACGTGATTTTTTTATGAATTTCATTCTAGAATAATATTTTTTGGAAAATTACAATTGTTTTATAAAAACGTTCTTTTACTTAGTGGAATATAATCATATATTTTTGTTTTTAATTATGATTTTTTATATATTATTAATACTTTTTTTTCCTAAGGTAACTTACCTCGAATCTTAGATGGCTTAGATGGGATTCGCGTGGAATTCAACATAAAAAAGGCATAATAAAATAGAATGAATAACAATAATCAACTCTTAAAAACTCAATATATTTGATTATTACTTGACTGTTTTCGCTACAGCTGTCTAAAGCTTTTTCAGAAATCCACCATTTTGAAAAATCGTCTTTTTTATTATTTATTATCATTAAAATTGAACATATGTCACTGTAATTTTGTTTTATTTTATAAAGGAATATTTATTGTATTGACGTTATTATTATATTTTCCGCAGACGATTTTTTATATCTTTTAAGACATTATGTTACTATAAAACATTCTAATAAAAAAAGTAACTGTAATAGTGTACTATTTTATTTGAGGTCTACTCTCTTGTCTTATTTTCCAGTAAAATCATTCTCAAAGACACAGTACACAATATTTCAACTCAAAAATTTAAATCAAATCGCTGAAGCTCCCAGTAAAAACCCCCAGCCAATCTCATTACTTAGAGGATATCTTAACGCTCCCTCTACTCCAATCAAAATGTTTATACGCCATTCCAATGCACACAGCCCATTTTCCAGCCAATCCAACTTGTTGCAACCGCATTGCAGCATCTACATGGCGAGCAGACTGGGCAAGGAGGAGCGAAAAGACGCCAATATGACTAGACGCCGGAGTCACTTTGGTCTCCAATTTATTGACGGTCTTAAAACCGTTTTTTCCAACCATTTCCACCTCCTTCGTCCTCTGTACTGGTCTCGATATAAATATATCACGCGCACTTTAGACCATCATATATTTCCCCAACTTTTTCCCTCTCTCCCCTTTTTTTTGTAAACTTATCCTATATTTTCCCTTACGAATTTTTTATTGTTTTCTATTTTGGGTGCGGAACTTCGACTCTGCTATCCCCCCCAAGTTTTTTTTTTATATATATATATATTTTTTTCTCACGAGTACTTTTAAGGGAAGAATGGCTTTTGAAAGAGATTGGAGATTCAGAAATGATTATTTTATTTTCACCCTATTTTCTGTTTAAAATATATTGGATGGCTGGGATAGGGGAAAAAAGGGATATTATTGAGGAGAGTAGGGATATATATGAGTGTGTGGGTATGTTTTAAGTTAGATAGAGGAAGAACTTTCTTGAAAGATGGACTTAATTTATCTTTCTGTTCTCATAACTTTTTCAGAAATCTTTATTCGTCTTTCTTGAAATGTTGTTTTTTAAAAAGCTTTTGAAAGAATTGAAAAATTGAGTTCGATTTTGAAAAGAGACTAAAAGACTCTTTGAATATGTCATAGCTAAATAGGTATTTTGAAATTTAATATTCTTTATCTTTATAAAAGTAAATTTAATATTTAATTGAGATTTATGCTAGGAATTAATATTAAAAGTTACTCCTCGACGTTTGTAAATAAATTACGATTTTTAAGGATCATCTTTCAATATTAATATTCATTTCATAAAAGGAATATTATTCTTAAAAGTTTGAATATTAATAATTTCTTATTTCTTATTCAGATAGAAAAAAGTATATAGAATTTTAACTTGAAAATGGAACTAATAAACTTATAAGTAGAAAATAGTTCATATATTCTGAACGTTTAAAAGGGGTCTCGACACATATTCAATAGTAAAACAACTATAATTAATGACCCTAAATAATTAGTAGTATTATAATTGTCTGAGTCTTAAATGATAACGCTGGTTCAAAATATGCCGATAACTGTACAATTTTCGATATTAAATGCAATTAATTTTTTTTAATTAATGCAAATTATTCAGCTATAATAATAAAAGAAAGCTGTGTGTCTTTGGATCGCAAAACATCTACTTCCTCTGCGTAAAAAAGGCTGAACATTTATATATAATTACTATTCATCATCAAGATGTGCGCCAAACCATATTTGTAAAATTATGTTATAATTATCGCAGAAAGACATAGCTTTAAAAAATATTTTCTAGATATAAAGCGTGCTTGTGTAGCTTGGGTGATAGCGTTCGGGACTTCGAAACAATAGGTCGAGGGATCTAGTCCCAACGGGGGGATACTCGTTATTTCAATGTATACGCCAGCAACGCAGTGTCAAACAGATAATTACTAAGAATTCTGACTAAACATCAGTTATCTTCGAGTATGATTTGATGATTGAACGGCAACAGAGCGACATATAAAATTGTGTAAAAATATGAATGTGCTGTATTCATTGAAATAAGAGATATGTTATGAGTTTATACTAATCTAGATTAAATTACGAGCGGCACAGTGTTTATTCAAGTACTCTATGACATCTGAAATTTAAAACAGTTATGTGAAACAAACTGGTTAACATTACATAAATAATGTCAATAATATTATTACTAAAATAGTAAATATATATAGTAAATAAGAATAGTTAATAGACATAGTAAACATATTTGTAAATACGCTGAATAAAAAGTATTTAAAAATGAGTAATTGAATTTACTCGTTTTTCTTTGAGAGTACAATTACATCGCAAATGAGGGATGACGTAGTTAAATTGAAGTAACAGTACTTTCTCAAAAATGAGCAGTGTGATTTATTATTGCTCATCCCAGCTTCTGTTTAAGCCATCTTAACAAAGCAAGCTGACACACTTAAAATAGTTGTTCTGAAGATGCTTTTCCACTTTATTTGACGTCGAATGCTTAAATGAAAATTGAGTTATTACAACTCAATAATCTAACTTATTCTTTTTCCACACTTTAAAAAAAAATCTGTTTAACTTGGTAGTTTAACGGATAAGGCCATGGACTGCGGTGCAGGATGATCTGGGGTGAATTCCCGGGAAATCTTGGTTGTAATTGTCTATATTTATTGAAAGTGATTTGTGAAGACAACTTAGATTGGAATGCATCTGTTCTTTTTATTAATTTTTACTCATTACAGTACACATTTTTGAGTACATGCCTTTTTCAAAATAGAAACCTATGTATTCGGAGCCATGCTAAGCGTCGAATGTACTCAAAAATGAATACATTTGAGTACCTATTTTTTAATACCTATTTTTAACAGTGAACTTTACTTAATCTGAAACAGTTTTGGGAAAACAAAACTAGTTTACATTACATAAATAATATATTTAAATAACCTTATTATTAAAATAGTAAATAATACTAGTTATTAATAATAGTAAATAATACTAGTTATTAATAATAGTAAATAATACTAGTTATTAATAATAGTAAATAATACTAGTTATTAATAATAGTAAATAATACTAGTTATTAATAATAGTAAATAATAATAGTATTAAAATACTAGTTATTAATAATAGTAAATAATACTAGTTATTAATAATAGTAAATAATAATAGTATTAAAATACTAGTTATTAATAATAGTAAATAATACTAGTTATTAATAATAGTAAATAATACTAGTTATTAATAATAGTAAATAATACTAGTTATTAATAATAGTAAATAATACTAGTTATTAATAACAGTAAATAATACTAGTTATTAATAATAGTAAATAATACTAGTTATTAAGAATAGTTAAAATACATAATAAATTTTTTTATAAATACTAAGCATTATTGCTATAGACTTTAAATGGGCGAACAATGGTGATTTTTGGCAAAATAAGTCTATAAAAGGCACCTACATCATATTCAAAATGAATTGACAACCACGTACATCACTAAGTCCATAGTCATTAGCCCTAACATAACCAGTAACACCCTTACCTTTCCACAAGGCACGATAATAACGCATTTCCGCATACCAGCCCTAGACATAAACATAGTTTTCCTGTAGATTTAGCTATCCGATTATAAATTCGATAATGGATTTGCTCCATGTACGCGGCGGACATTACTGCATTAAAGTCTCGTATCAGTCGGATTTGATGAACAATCCCGCTGCCCCGCCTCGGTTATCAACAGAGGGGGTTTTGAAATGGCCCGTCATTACAGATGTTGGGGGTTGAGAGCTCTGGCTTTCAATGCGAGTACTGGTCAATTAGCGGTATCGGACGTTAAATGGACATCGTTCTTTTAGGGGAGGGAGAGAGTCTTGATTGGGGGGTAGTGATCGTCAGAATTGCGTTCTTGCAGGTGTAGAAGTATTCGAATTAAATGAATAACTGTTTAGAGTTAAATCATTGAATTGGTTTTAAATAATATTAAAGTAGTAGGTAAAATTTGTCTAACAAGATGTATAGTAAAGATCGACAATTAATAGATATGCTCCTTAGCATATACAAGTAAAACATTTTCTGTATACATTTATAGATGTCTTACTGCACGGTTGCGGCGTGAGGCAAATAACTAAATTATCCATGAAATCCAATTTGAAAGTTAGTACTCTCTCAGAAATGACAACTCTAATTTTTGAGTATTCTACTATCGTCATGGCTACTTTCATTACTTTTTTTGTACAGATGTTGTCAAACAGTTGTTATTAAAGAAATACAAAATTGGATTATAATATTTAAATAAAAATTATGTATTTAAACAAATATGGTGGGGGAATAAAAAAAATGGCTGCCCGAAACAGAAAGTATAATTTGAATTCTGCAAAAGAATTATTCCAATGCCGGTTTTTTTTGTGTATAGCATTTATAATAGTTTTAAATATTCTGTATTTTGCATTAAAGAAGGTTTTCATAATATTTAAAGATAAATTAAGCTTTTAATGTATTTAATTCTTTTGTCCCGAAATCTGTGTCATGTCTGTTACCATACACTTTAAAGCAAATTTTTTAATCAAAATTTACATTTTCTGAATAGTAAAAGTTGTTTATCAATTCAGCAGGATTAGAGAGATAATTACAAGCAGCCGTCTTGAATTTCTTGTTGTTAATAGATAAAGAAGGATACCTTTCGTAGAAAGTATTTTTATTAAATGTCATGTCTGTTACCTTAATTTTTTATATAAATCATTTATATTTTTTTAATTTCTGAACTGATTTATTTAGCTAACAAGGTTATTTATCCAAAATAAATGTATTGTTTATGTTTTGGCTTAGATATTCCAAGTATATAATTCTTCTTCTATGAAATGTCATGTCTGTTACCGTCTTTGGTAACAGACATGACAATGTGTTGTATTTTTATAATAAAAATTAATAACAGGTATTTTAAAAGAAGAACTGCATGAAAAACGTTAAAATATAGTTAATATCCAGTTTAATGTTTTTTTTTTAAAAAATCGGTTCAAAAAATGAAATACATTTTTTTATTCTTAAATTTCCGTTTGTCACCGGATTTTGAAAATGACCCATTAATGAATTCAGAAATACCATTTTTTTATATTATTAGAACATCTTTTTCTGAACAATAATCAACAAAAATGTATTTAAAAAAATTTAGATTTGTTATTTTTTAGCGTTTTTTAAGCTAAAATGGATTTTTTTTAAAAAAACACACTACTCCTTCTTTAATTTCTAATGTTTTTAATTTTTTAATTGATTAAATAACGTCATGGTATGTACTACAGACGTATAAATAGACTTTTACAAATTTGGGTTTTAATAGTTTTCAAAATCTAATTTTAATTTCAAAACCTAAAAAATATTCAAAATTTTATGTATAATAATTCATAAAAAAATAATTTTTAACTTAATTTAAAATTGCTATTCATACGTTTATAAAACAAATATTAGAGCTTCAAAAACTATTAACAGTTTAATTTTAAGTTAATTAGTTCCAATACCTTAGCTTTTTAAACGTGACCAAAATGTAAAAAAAAATATTTTTAATAAATGACGATTGTTGCAGACGAAAAGTGTGTAGATAGATGATAAATGGTATATAAACATCTAAAAAACATATGTTCTGTTTCTTTTATTGTTTTGAAATTTAGTACACACCTTCTATTAAGTATGTATAGCACCGTTTTATGAAGAAAAAAATTACAATTTTTTCGGGATTTGGGGCTTGGGTCGCCCTTAAGAATATTAAAACACAAATACAACTTTATTAATACATAAGATCTAGCATGTTTTGGGAGATACATCTCCCTTCATCAGTAGGAATGAAAAGTCTGCGTTTTTAAGACACATACATTTTATTCCTACTGATGAAGGGAGATATATCTCCCGAAACATGTCTAGATCATCTGTATTTTAAACGTTGTATTTGTATTTTAGAATAACTGATTCTTCATGAAGTCCAATTTGAAAGTTAGTACACTCTCAGAAATAACTCTCATTTTTGATAATTCTACGGTCGTCATGGTTACTTTCGTTATATTTGAAAATCGTGTTGTTACTGAATCAAGTGACTTTTGATGAAACTACAATCCTGAAATTTTTAACGAAAGTAATTTACACACATTCCTTTTCGGCCCTTTTCAGGGTCATCACG
Source organism: Troglohyphantes excavatus (assembly GCA_963932185.1). NCBI lineage: Eukaryota > Metazoa > Arthropoda > Arachnida > Araneae > Linyphiidae > Troglohyphantes > Troglohyphantes excavatus. The sequence continues at coordinate 38,731,155 of OZ010666.1, forward strand.
TCATGTTTGGTTCTTATATTGTATTCTCAGAATTTAAGCAAGCATTCGTGATCGAGTGGGCAGAGCGTTGGACTCTGGAGCGAGAGGTCCGCGGTTTGAGTCAGCCTCCGATCCATATTTGTAATCGTCCTCATTTTTGACGAAATTAACTTAGTTAAAAAACAGATAAAATGAATTTCCCTAATTAGACGAAATATTTAATTGTAGCATATAGCAGGCGCCTATTTGCAAAAAAATAACAAAATTGTCTCGCCAATTATGAACAGGCGTTTTCAACAGTGTCGCAGTGTTATTGTTAATAGAAACCCCCAAAATTGTCAAGGGTTTCTGCCAACACAATCAAAATACTTTTTTTTCTCAAATACTACAATTATGCACCATATATAATACATTCAAGCAGTGAAAATAACTTTACAATTGCAAAAATAGCTTGAGCGTCAATGGGTTAAATTATTTTTAAGTAGTTTTTGTGTGTCTTATAATACATTACAAGACACAAAAAAAACTACTTAAAAATAATTTAACCCATTGACGCTCAAGCTATTTTTGCAATTGTAAAGTTATTTTTACTGCTTGAAGGTTTCAAAAAAAAATGTGTATGAGTTTTGAAATTTATGATTATTTTTTTATAAATTGCTTTCAAGTTGTTCCTCAAACCATTATATTTAAAAAATAGCGTAAAATGGAGCATTTTTAAGAATTTAAAAATTGGGTACATTGCTGGAAATACTAGATATCCGTGGACGTATATATACGTCCATGAGCATCCCGTGTATATACGTCCATGTACATATCCCCGTGTATATATACGTCCTCGTACATATCCCTGTATATACGTCCACGTACATATCCCCGTATATATACGTCCAAGTACATATCCCCGTGTATATATATATATATACGTCCCCGTACATTCTCCCCGTATATATACGTCCCCGTACATCTCCCCGTATATGTACGTCCACGTACATATCCCCGTGTATATATACGTCCCCGTACATATCCCCATATATATACGTCCACGTACATATCCCCATATATATACGTCCATGAGCATCAGTGGATTAATATAATAATAATCATTAATTAAATGTTGGGAAATAAGTCGAGTTAAAGAGGAAAATAAGAGAATGAATTTCTTACAACACCATTAAAATTAATATCCATGACGAATAACATTTGGCATGATATAAATTTAATAATAACACGATCACATACATTTCTTTTTCATTTCAACGAAAGGTTACATTTTATTTTGTGCACTTTCCGCAAAATGATCGTCGAAAAGACAAGTCATCCACCGTAGCGTAATTTCCCACTAGAATTCATTGCAAAAAATGAAACTTTTTTTTATACTTTTAATGGTTCTTTTTAGTATGAGAAAGAAAGACACAAGTAAATGTTTGGTATAACTGAAGCATTGCATTCAAGTTTCTGAATATATACAAAAGTGGAAGTTTTAGTTTGGTTGGAAATTTCCTTTTATGTATGTTATTCATTTATTCACGTAAATATATTTCATTCATTCATTTATTCACGTAAAATATATTTGCAAGGTAAAGAAATGTATTAAGTTTAGTAGTTTAGTTACGTTTAAATTTATCTTGTCTAGTTTCAACGTTTAGGTTAAGACATGAGAAAAACCAATAAGTTTGGATAAGAATTACCATTTAAGTAGTCATAATTGATAAATGCATCTAATTATCATATTTAGTGAAGTACTCCACATTGTGATACAATACAAAAAATTAGTTTGTGACGTTAGTTTAAAATGTGCTCGTTCTATATTTAAAAGTTGAATTGTCACGTAATTGCTGATTTTTAATGGTTTTTAATTAGATGGGTTAAAATTTCTTACTTTATACAAATAACAGGTTTGAATAAATAAACCATCTAATGAAATATTTCCAACCTGGAAATTTCTTTCACTAATCAATACATTACCTCCTAAATGTTCCTTAAGAATCTGGAGTGTACAGGGGAAAAACCACATCATTGCATGGAAATCGATTTAGAGAAAAACGTAATTTAAAGTTTAACATTGAATAGAAAGGCATGGCACAAATGTTCAAACTTTTCGACCAAAAATGCAATGGTGGGGTTTTCCGATGTATACTGTTAAAAACAGGTATTCAAAAATAAGTAATGTATACTCATTTTTGAATACATTCGATGCTTATCATGACTCCAAATGCATAAGTTTCAATTTTGAAAAAAACATGCACTCAAAAATAAGCACAATGAATAAAAAGAGCAGAAGCTAGCCTACATAGGCTGCCTTCATAAATCACTTTCAATTGACATCGACAATTACAATCAAGACTTACCGGGAATCGAACCCGGATCTGCAGGCACAGATGTCCAGAGTGTTATCCGTTATGCTACCAGAGCGACGTAAAAAAGTTATAAACAGAAGTAACGATGATTGAATTTAAATAACTTAGTTTACATTTAAGCAATCGACATAAAATAATGTGGAGAACCATCTTCTGAACAACTATTTTAAGTTTGTCAGGTTTCTTTGTTAAGATGGCTTTCACAGAAGATGAGATTAGCAATATTAAATCATACTGCTCATTTTTACAAAAGTATGATTACTTAAATTTTAGTACGTCATCGTTCATTTGCGATGCAGTTGTACTAAAAAAAAAACCGAGTACGTTCATGTACTCATTTTTAAGCACATTTTTGTACAGTGCATTTTTCATTGACAATTTAATTTCTATATTATACTTAATTAAAAAATGTTATTGAACAAATATCATATTAATCATATCATATTTCCATAAAATCTAAATAACGGTTATATTTATTGAACAAACCATTAGTAAAATCTTGAATATTTCAATACTACCAAATGATAACCCTTAACCACTACTTCTAGACGGGACGACATAACTAAAAGTTTAATAACCCAATAACAGCCCCCCTTTAGATCAATCCAAACTGCATATCCCTTTGGATTTTTCATTACCCCCTCCCAACCAACCAACCAAACCAAAACAAAACGCATTCCGCATCCACCATGCAAAAAGAAACGCATTAGACCATCATCAACCTATCGTTAGCGCTGCCTCGAATCTTCGAATTTCTTACCAAAACAAAATTCACCCCCCCCCCTTTTCCCCCTTCATCTCCTAATGTATATTTTTCGCCACATTTCAACTTTCTGCCAGTTTCGGGATAATCACGGAGAAGCCGGAATATTCTTACGTGGGTCGTAAAAAGGAAGGATATTTATTACTTCTTAATGGGGGTTAACGCGACCAGTAATATCATTAACGCGCTAATGGGCCCTCGATGTTAACCCGCCCACAACCCTCTTCGGCGGGGTTGTACTGGCTGCCAGTAAAAATGGCTCCCAGGACGATTACGACGAGAGGGGGGCTTAGGTGGTGATAGTAATGACAATAGTAATGAGGTTAATGCATGTATAAATAAAATTATAAAGCTGAGTGCTTGATTATGTTTTTTTTGTTGCACACTCCCTTTCGCATGTTGGGCTGGGGAGTAAATGTGTTGTTCTTTGAGTATTTACATTTATTGCGAGAAAATTGATTGTTTTTGGCGAGATTTAATCACCTGACGGACACAAAAGTGTATGTCGGTTCGAGTGATACAAATAATATGAAAGTTTGTCAAAAATATTTTTTTTTGAAGTAATTTTCAAATTTATAGCTTTAGGAGGATTTTTGAAAACCCGATATATTTTTTAAAAAAAATTGTAAAATAAGAAATGTGTTTGACATTTAAATTAAACTCACCTGCAGTGAAAACAAACCTACAGATTCGAAATTTTGTTTAACCATCAGAGGGTTAAGGAATATTGTAACATTTTAATAGAATAGTAGTTATGAATAATTTGTGTGTGTTCTCTTAGAATTTCTTTTAAATGATTATAAAAATAAAAACGAAAATAAAATATATTTTTATTAATTTGTATTCATATAAATATATTTTTAGAATTGACCGATATTTAAACATTTACTTTTAATTTATAATGCCCCTATTCTCCAATGTAAAAAGAGAAAGGGTTCGAATTACTAAAGAATTCAAAATTAACTGTGCAATTCAATAGTTGATATAAATAAACCATAATAAATCCAAACATAAATAAAATTTTGAATAAATCCGATTTTAAGCAAATATTTGACAATATTCAGTTGGATGTACTTAAATACTTGCCGCAGTTGATGTGTGATGTGATATTTTTAATTGATCAGTTGATTAAAAATTGGAGTTCAGTTGTGAGCTATCCTTACTGATTCCATATAAACAACTTTAATTGATAATAAATGATGTTTAAACATTTTAGTTAATTACTTTTGAATTAAAATTTTAATATTTTAATAAGATTCTATAAAAGAGTAGTGATTACAATCTTTTTATTTAATAAATTGTCAAACTAATTTATTATAAGGCAATTAAAGCAAAATTTCTTTTTCAAATGGAATAATTTGAAAAAGATCATTAATACATTATAGGAACAAATTTAAAAAGAAAACTTGAATACTGAATGAAGCTACATCAAAACCTAAACTAAGGAATATAATTAACAAATCTCAAACTAAGGCAATGAAACTATCGCAAAACACATATGAAAATTTAAACAGTATGTAATATTTCTAACTACTCAGCCTCTCCTCAAAAAACCTAACAAAAATTATATTATAACTTATCCAAAATTTATATTGCGCAGTATGCGGATAGTTCTTACAGTACATACGTGTATTCACTTGTATTATTGTATCACAAAAATATAACAAATAGAAAAATGGATTCGAAAATTCGGACAGAAAAGCTGAGTGGATGAAACAACAACGAAAAAAAAAAGTTCCAAATGGACCAAAAACCGATCATCTGTCCGCCATTTGTTTCACCTGCTACACATCTCATCGCAGTCAATAAATGATAAAAAAAAATACAACTCTGTGCGTATAAAGAACGAACATATCCCTTCTGGGAAACCTCATGGTCTCTTCCGGCCACGCCCATTCGAATGACAGCCAGCCAATAAATGTTAGGTGACGTAAGACGAAAGCAGATGTCCGTGCAACTGCGGATCGACAGACGCTGTTGCAGATACTCCGAAAAATAGGGAGTCTTTTCTTCTGTAGTTTTTTACTCCGCTGTACGAGTCGACCACGTGGTGGAAGGAACTTCGAAGGGGCTATTTTTAGGGAAGAGTAAACATTCTACTGTTTAGAGGGTAAGTGGATATTCTAGTTCGACTTTGATAGATGAAATAGTGAAATGTACAATTTATCAATCGGGAAAATTTATATAAACGGACGTTGGATTTAGTTTGATTGTTTAAGTTTAAATGTAGTGATATTTAGTCAAATGAGTTTAAAGTTTATTTTCAATATTAGTAATGATATCTCGAGAGTATAAACTTCAAGAGATTTTTTTGTCGAAGAGATCAACTAATTTTTATTATTAAACATTTTTATATAACTCAATGTGATCAAAGTAACTCAAAGCAACATTGATATAACTATTTTTCATCATACATACTTTGATATAAACTCAATACGATCAAAGTAACTGAAAGCAACATTAATATAAATAATTTTTATCATTAAACATTTTGATATAACTCAATGTGATCAAAGTAACTCAAAAGCAACATTGATATAACTATTTTTCATCATACATATGTTGATATAAACTCAATGTGATCAAAATAACTCAAAGGAACATTGATATAACTATTTTTACACACGTTGATATAACTCAATGTGATCAAAGTAACTGAAAGTAACATTAATTAATATAATTGATTTTTATCATTAAACATTTTAATATAACTCAATGCGATCAAAGTAACTCAAATTAACATTTATAAAACTAATATTTATCATTACACACTTTGATATAACTCAATGGGTCGTTGTCTTGCAATTCAATTTTAATTATTTCCTTATAAATATTTTACTGACTAAAATCTTAAACTCTCTCGTAATACTGATGACAAAATGATATTTAATCATAAATTTTATTATAAGATTATACTAATTAAATAATTAGTTTAATTGAGTAGTGAAAACTAGGCATAGGTATGCTTCGAACCCGGGTTATTGGCACAATCCTCTGACCACTTAAGATGATCTTCTGAGTGATCGATTTTAAATTGAATTGGCATTTGTAAAAAGGGGATATGTTCTATGTTAAGTCTATTGAACTTTTTTATAAAAGCCTATTCATTTTAGAATTATCGAAGTTGGCAATTACATGAATTGTATCTATATCATCAGTATGTTCTTAACTTGATATGGAGATAATTACAGATTTCTTAGAGCAAAACTATATATTTAAGACATGTATGCAAACAATTATGCTTTATATAGATTTATAAACAAATTTGAAACATTTAAACGCAATTTTATCAAACATATTATCATGTATTTAAATATTCTGATTTATTAGATTGTAAAATGATGATAGTTTTAGTTTTCTTTATTTTGTAAATTTTTAAGAAGCACAATAGTATTATTCAATATTTATTTAGCATTTACTTTCAAAATTTGTTAATTTTAAACCCAACATTGTTGAATTGTGAAATATATTTAAAATTAAAGTGATTTAAACGTTATATACTGTAACTTTTCATTTCGACGAATAATAATAATTTACAATAACTTAACAATAAATAATAATCACAATATTGTTTTTATTACCTATCAAATTAATTCACAAGTAGAATTTGAGGGATACTTTTAGTGCAATCTGCTTTTATTTATTAAAACAATAATTTTTCCATTTTTCTTTCATACTTTCTTTTTTAATAATAATTCTCTCACCGTAACATTAATGCTTGTAATTATTACCTCTATATAAAAAGCTAGTGTCCAATCAAGAAAAAAATATATAAAAAGCTTGTGTCCAATCAAGAAAAAGCTACAATGCAAATTTCAATTTAATGCTTTTTAATAAAGACGCCGCAAATTCTACATGAATATCACAGAATACATATCACCACTTGTTTACAAAATTAATTTACCATTGTCTCAATATAAGATAAGGATATTTTAGATTCGTCGATAGTTTGTATATATGCAGTCTTATTAAAATAAATTATCTAATAATCAAGAATGTTTTTTATGCTAACTTATGCGACGAAATCACATGAAATGTTTAAACGTGCTCAAACCTGTGATCATGGAAAACTTTAAAAACCTAAATGTTTTCTTTAAACTATAAATCATATTTTAAGAACTCCACTTGTAATGCACATGTTTAAAAATCTTTTTTTATTTTAAAATCGCCTTTATAACTCAAAAAGGCATTTTAAAAGACCAATTTAATGTTTAACAATTTCACTTTAATCTTTGTGTATTTGGCTTTAAATAATGCAAAATGTTTTAATTTTTCGATAAAAATGAAATTGAGTGTAAAATTAGCTTAATTCCGTAAATTACATTATAATTGTAGGAAAAAAATATTATCAAGCAATTTTTTACATTATAAATTTTTTTTCATAAAAACTCCAAATCATTATTTTAAAATTACATTTTAAATATGTAATTACTTTCTTAAAGATAAATTATAAATGTATACATTACTATTTAAATAAAATCAGAGTTGGTATTGAATTGAATATTTTCCCCCTTGAATTTAATAAAATAATCTTTTTTTAAGAAAAGGAAAGCCAACTTTAAGAAAATAAGTGCTAAAAGTAAAATAATATAACTTTTATTTTTACGAACAAGTTGATGCTTTTTTTAATATTTCATATTAATTTTTAATTTATTAATTTTTTTTTAAATATCCCCCAAAATTTACGTATGGGTTTTGAACATTTACCAACATACACCAACTTCAAAATTTTTAATAGCAATAAATTAATATAAAATATTTCGAACTTGTTCGTAAAATCAAAAATTATGGTTTACTTTTTAGCCCTTTTTTAACTTTTATATTTCCTCCCTTTAAGTTTTTTAAAAAAGTCCGGTTAATCGATATTTCCGGATAAATAAAGCTGGATAACAATTAAAAAAAATTACCAAAGGGAATAAGTCAAAAAAAAAATCGAAATCCAATAACATTTATTTAAAACAGTCCGTTTTTTGAAAATTATGGATAGTTAAATATCGGATAACCGGATATTTGTTACAAACATTCTCTATCAAACACATTTTTTTTAAATATCTGAATTAGAACATTCGTGGAAGAACATACATAAAAACAATTAGATTAAGAACCAGTTTCTTGGCGCGCTTTTAAAAAATTGTTGGCGCGCTTAATGTGATTAAAACTTATGAGAATTGTTTGGAAAAACTGGATAACCATGGATATGATAATCATGTCAATGAGTGCCAGGGGGTAAAGTCTAAAAGTGTACGTTTTCTAAACTGTGTCGTACATATTACGTACACACAATTTTTGGTTTTTTATGTAATGAAATATAAATATTCGTCCCTAAATATGTTCCAACTTTTTTCTCAAATAACAAGATTTCCTATCTAGGCTTAAAGTTAAAAGAATAAAAAGATACTGATCGATTATTTTTCGCTACACCAAATTTTTATCTTAATGACTTTTATCTCTTTTCTATGTAGTACACAAATGAAAATCATTAAATAGATGAATGGATGGAGATAACCTTTCCACGCGTTGCTTTGATTTTTTAAATCGTTGTGTTACTTTTTTATAAAATTTATGGAAGTATCGTTTTTCAGGTTACACTTTCAATCTCTGCATTGTACTGTTTCTAGATTTTAGGCTAGGCTTTCCAAAATAAAATTAAGTCTCTAGAACTTTCTAAAGAGCCGATTAAGGTTTGAAGTAAATGGCTATTATTTTGGTGACGAAATCGCCAAAAGAAGGCTCTGGTGGGCAATCTACTTATCTTTTTTTTACTTACTTATATTTATGTGTCCGTGAACAGAATATATCAAGAATTACACTCAATAAGTATCAAATAAATAACATAATAATTTAAAACGAAAGGCCTTTACTGTGTACTCAATAATGAGTACACTGAGTAAAAAAGATTAAAAAGAGCAGTTGCTTGCCTACGTAGGCTGCCTTCATACATCACTTTCAATAAATATCAATAGCCCCACTTAAATAACCAAACCAAACCATGGCTCAAAATACATGACTTTCAATTTTGACATGTACTCAAAAATTAGCACAATGAGTAAATGCTTACTACATAGGCTGTCTTCATAAATCGCTTTCAATAAATGTCGATAATTACAGCAGTCTTACCAGGAATTGAACCCAGATCCTTCAGCACCGTAGTCGGGTGTCTTATCCTTTAAACTACCAAGCGACTTTAAGAAATTATAGACAGAAGAAATGTTTTAAAAGGTATGACAAAAGACCGGGCAGTAAGATAATTGAGTTGTAATAACTCAGTTTACATTTAAGCAATTGTCATAAAATGATGCGAAAAACCATCTTCTGGACAATTGTTTTAAGTTTGTCAGGGTCGCTTTGCTAAGATGGCTTGAACAGAAGATGAGATTAGCAATATTTAATCATGCTTCTCATTTTTGAGAAAGTACGGTTACTTAAATTTGAATACGTCATGCCTCATTTACAATGCAATTATTCTCAAAGAAAAACGAGTAATTCAGTTCAGGAATTCATTTTACAGTGCCTTTTATATTTACAGTGTAGATTTTTATTTAGGTTGGCAAAAAATTGTGTGAAGCCACGCATTAATTTTTTTTAATTAACTTTATGAAGGATATCAATGATATGATCGGTATGCAACTTGTGTATTTTATTTTTATAAACTGAATTTTTATTACTTATCCGACACATTTAAGTAGTTCTAGATCTTTAATCTTTAAGCCATATATTATAATATGTATTATAGAGTATGTTTTTTTTTATATAACTAGTATTTTAACAAATATTTGTTTCATAAATTGGAAGAAAAAAAATTATTCTTGCATAATGCATGTAATATATTTTATTAAAAAAATAAATTTTCTTTCATGCACAGGTAAATATTTGCACTATAGTATTTAAATTCTAAATATTGATTTAAACACAAAAATAAAGATTTTGATTTGAAAATGTTCAACAAGCCTCGGGTGTGTTCCTACATTTTGAGTTGTCATATACTCAGTTATAATATATTACTAATGAATATATAACTTAGTATATATAATTAATTTAAATATATAACTTAGTATATATAATTAATTTAAATATATAACTTAGTATATATAATTAATTTAAATATATAACTTAGTATATATAATTAATTTAAATATATAACTTAGTATATATTATTAATTTAAATATGTAACTTAGTATATATAATTAATATAAATATATAACTTAGTATATATATTTAATTTAAATATATTATTTTGCTATATTGAATAGATTATTTTTTTATATATCTTTTAAAGTTTTTATTAGATAGTATGAAACTAGATCTATTTATATTGGTTAATCTATTTAACTACTATTTACTAATCTATTTATATTGGTTAACGCCCTTTAATCAATATAGATTGGTTTGGTTTGGTAAATTAACGTCGCACTAGAACTGCATAGTGGGCTATTGGCGACGGTTCGGGGTCTATCTCGAAGGAAAGACCCGGAAACACATACACATATACACACACATTCATACATGCACCTCGTTATTTTAGAACCATGGTCAGATGACGAGGAAACACCTGAACTGGCACCCAGCGACTTCAATAGACGTCGAGACTTTGGACCCCGATCAGATTTATCGTGCACCAGTCCCGTATACATGCCGTTAATTTTTGCGGATGTTCTGGACGACTTTTCTAGTATTTTTGTAGCGAAGCTGGCAACCCTCCGATCACAGGATCACTACTTTTTTAATTTTCTTTGTCAAGCCCATCGCGGGGGTTCGAACCATCAATCCTCGGATTAGTAGCTTAACGCCTTAACCGCTCGGCCACGGAGGCTTTAATTAATACAGAAATTAAATTAATAATATTTTTATTAGATAGCTATAGATTTAATAAATAGATAGCTTTAATAGGCAGCCTATGTAGAAGCATTTATTAATTGTGCTCATTTTTGAGTATATATCACTTACAAAATTTAAAATCATGTATTCTGAGCCATGATAAGCATCGTATGTAATCATAATCGAGTACATTTTACTTATTTAAAAGTTGGTTTCCTTTCAAATATTTTTCACGAAATTCCAGATACTTTGTAATAAAAATTAGGCAGATTTTATTTCCACGGCCATTCACCCCTATCGCAATACGGGTATTTTTATCCATTTAAAAACAACACATCCAACACCACCCCCAATCAACACACACAATCCAACCAGAGAGTTGTAATATTAAATAGAGAGCGCCTTCAATACCAGACTCTCATAAGGCTGCGGTGTCAACATTGAAAAGAAAAACCAACATCACGTGGTTATAGCGCTGCCACATTTGGCGTTCAGACATCTGCAGGAGTTTCAAATTTGGCGCACTTTCTTCTTTTTTGGTGATAAGGATTTCTGTCCGTATTCAACTTCTTAACATATATGTACGTATTTACTTATTTTCAAACAATATGCGCTAAATATTTCCTCTTCATTAACGAAACGAAAATATTTTATTTGTGTTCAATACTCGAAGAAACAAAACTCTTTATATTTCTCAGGTTTTATTGTTTATATTTTCTTATTGAAGTATACAAAATAACAATTGAAAGAACTTCGCTTATGGTAAATTTTTTACATAAAAACGTAATGCATATATTTCAAAACTACAAAGTAAGAAAAATCTCCTTAATATATCTGTTAAACTCACTTAAATTGTGCCACTCGTTAAAAAAAAAACGATATTTAAATACAAAATTAAACACAAAACCATATTACAATACTTCGATCTCGTTTAGTTCTTAAAGTCGCCAAGGCCTGCCAAGTAATATTGGCGCATGAATGAATTGGCATTTCCACATATCACGTGGTTTCAATGATGGACACACGGAAATCAGCATTTTTATTCCTCTATTTGTACCATTACTCTATGAATCCAACACATTTCCTCGACAGACATCCCTTCCATATCAGGGAGAGATGAGAAAGAAGCCCGACATCATATCAAAAGCCCCGATGATTGGCAAGTTATCCAATAAGGATGAATCACACACCCGGACATGTCGATTTGGAGCCATTCCTCTGAATGCTGATCCGGTGCGGAAGATAAGTGGGAAAAGTGACGCCCGTGTTTGTTTTATGGACGCTTTTCTCTCTGCTGGTGTCGCTTTCCCGTCGTGTCTGTTCTCCACTACAAACGAATTGTTTGTGTGGGACGGGGAGATAGGATACACGGGATGTGATGATTCAGAAGAGATATGGAATTGTATTTTTGGAGAATGATTTTTGTAACATATTTTTCTTTTTTTTTATCGCTGTTGGATTTTTACGAGTTTTTAAACAAATTGAATTGCAGAATGTTATTATTCTTTTTTGTATCCGCCGAGTAATCATAACACCGAAGTTGTGCATTTGATTTCACTTCAAAAACGTTTATTATAAAATGAAAATATAAATTTATATTTCAATAATTTTTTATTAATATTTTATTTAACGTTTAATCCGCGTAATCCTATATCCCCATTCTTTTTCATGTTACGAGGAATGCCAAATCCTAGGAATTCAAATCGTATCTTCGTTATTTGACCATGGTTCAAAATTATGAAGCAGTGTTCTTCGTTCTTTCCTTCGGGATATATCCCAAACCGTCTCCAATAGCCCCTTATGTAGCTCTAGTGCGATGTTTTTACAATTGACGAACCAATTTCTGAATTGTCATATATTTTAATTTGTACTTATAATTATATTAATGTTGAATTTATATTTATGTGTATAAATTTATTTAAAAATATATATTTAATTAGTTCATTAAATTAGTTCATTAGTTCATTAAATTAGTTCATTAGTTCATTAAATTAGTTCATTAAATTAGTTCATTAAATTAGTTCATTTGTTCATTAAATTAGTACATTTGTTCATTAAATTAGTTCATTTGTTCATTAAATTAGTTCATTAATTAAAGAGTTCAGTGAAAAATTATTCTTCAAGATAGAGTATTTTTATAAAAAAATTATGTGTATTTTTCTGAAAACTGATGACACATGGACGAATATACTCAAAAGAAAAACGTTACAAGGGTTATTATAACAAAGAAAACACATTTAACAAAAAATAAACTGCATTTTAGATTTCAAATTCATCTTCAGTCCCCCCTCCCCCATTATGCTAAACAAAACACAAAACTCTGAAGACATTCCCAAATAAATATCCCCCCATCTCCATACTTTAGCAAATCCAATCACGGAATCATTTTCTTGAGGCAGAAAACTGGAATTTAAGAAAGAAACTTCCAAGAATCCCTGTTACAAAACGAATCCTCATTAATATCCATCACAAAACGATGCACCCTTCCAAAAGATGGTTCCACGTCTGTATCACTCGCATTCAGAATTAGGCTGGCAATTTTCAGCGCTGCTTTTAGTGGCTCTGGCCTTCTTCCAAAACGATTTTCTGTCTGGGGCCTTACTAGACGAAAGAAAGAATTAAGAACTGCTCAGTTACCGCGGATGTGATGAAAAGGAGAGAGAATCTAGTTTGCGGAGCATGATTGATTAAACTATTTTCTGGAAGTAAAGGGATGGATGTAGTATAAGTTTACGCGCATTATCTTATTCACTTAGATTTTATTTTGGAAAAGATGGATGGTTCTTGGTCGTGTCGGAACATCTTATTCACTTTCATTAGTATTACGGAAATAACAAGTTGTTTATTTTTCGAATAAATCACACGGCATGCAAAAGACGCGAGTCCCTAGAAAGCAGCAAACATGGGAAATGGGTTTTAAGATATCACTGTTGTGTACAGGATTCGTTTACAATAGAGTTAATAAATTTTAGTTTCAGAAACCATCGTTATTTATATAACTGAGATGGCATTTGAAACTCAAATAATCATAGCTGTCCATTATCTTAAATGTCTGGTTTTTCATAATACCAGACATTTAAGATAAAAACTCGTCTTATAGAGCATTGCGTTAAGAATATTAAAATACAAATACAACGTTAAAATACGCAATAAAAATCCCTGAGATCTGGACATGTTTCGGGAGATACATCTTCCTAACATCTGTTCTACACCAGATTCACTCCAGGCTGAACTTGATTATTTGAGAGCTGTCGCCATGGATCATGGTTTTTCACCCAACATCGCGCGCGTTGAAAAGGCTCTACATAAACTTAAAAATCCCTGAGATCTGGACATGTTTCGAGAGATACATCTTCCTAACATCTGTTCTACACCAGATTCACTCCAGGCTGAACTTGATTATTTGAGAGCTGTCGCCATGGATCATGGTTTTTCACCCAACATCGCGCGCGTTGAAAAGGCTCTACATAAACTTAAAAATCCCTGAGATCTGGACATGTTTCGAGAGATACATCTTCCTAACATCTGTTCTACACCAGATTCACTCCAGGCTGAACTTGATTATTTGAGAGCTGTCGCCATGGATCATGGTTTTTCACCCAACATCGCGCGCGTTGAAAAGGCTCTACATAAACTTAAAAATCCCTGAGATCTGGACATGTTTCGAGAGATACATCTTCCTAACATCTGTTCTACACCAAATTCTCTCCAGGCTGAACTTGATTATTTGAGAGCTGTCGCCGTGGATCGTGGTTTTTCACCCAACATCCTGTTGAAAAGACTCTACATAAACTTAAAAATCCACTTTAAAATTCTAGTCTATCTGAGCGCTCTAATGTTTTGGTTGTTTTACCATATTATTCCCAGATCAGATCAGCCATCAAATTTCTAAAATTCTCGGTAGGTTCGAAATACGTTAAATTTTTTCACCAATCAATAAGATTACCTTCACATAACTTAAAGACCCTATTGACGACCTTAATAATTGGGGCATATACAATATTTTATGTCAATGTCATATATCGGTCAAACAAAAAGAAAATTAAGATTTCGTATTAAGGAGCAAAAAGCACATTCTATCAAACAAGAAATAAAGAAGTCCTCCATTGCCAAGCACTCTTGGAAACATGGTCATATATTTAATTTTTCTAACCCACATTTAATTTGCAAACCCAAATCTCCAGTTGAACTTGACTTCCTGGAGGCGTTTCATATTTTTAGCAATATTGATTCGATTGTCAATGAAACATTTGAGGTCCCAATATTTCCCGCTTGTTGGCATAATTTACATTTTATTGTACACACAGACTTTTCGTTTATTTAATTTGTCAGAAATACATATCCCAATGTTCTTTCATGGAACAATAACTACTTACAATCATAAAACAGACTTGGTAGTTATTATGAGCCGCCAATTTGAAAACGTATGTTGTCAATTTTTTAAAACTTACTATAAATCACATTTTTCTTATGAAATGTTATTTTACACCTTGAATAGAGTGTTTGTTGTTCAATGTGTAATACAAATACCTGAACACATTAAATGTCATAAAATACCTGGAAAAGTAATATTATGCTCATTATTTTAAAAACATGTTTGGTCAATAGAAAGTTTAGAACTGAATTACGGGCAAAAGATGTTTTAGATTTCAACAAAATGAAATTGGTTTCGTTAATTAACGTCACTAGAGCTGCACAGTGGGCTATTGGCGACGGTACGGGGCCTATCTCTAAAGACAGACCCGGGAACGAAGCCTCGTATTTCTGAAACATGGTCAGATGACGAATACAAAAACTGAGCTGGCATCCGAAGCAACCTCAATAGGCGTCATGACATTGTACCCCGATCAGATTTAATGTGCACCTGTACCATATACATGCTGTTATATATTATTGGATATTTTAGACGACTTCTTAGTATATTAGTAGCGAATCTGGTTCAAAGTTCACAACATTTTTACTTTATTTGTCAAGACCACCGTTCGAACTAGCAATCCTCTGACTACTAGCTGAACGGCTTTATCCATTGGGCAACTGAGAGAAGTTTTGATGAAAGAAAATGAAAGCTGGGTAACCGTATCGGCTGTTTAAAATGATCACCATAATTCATAAATTATATTGGTAGAAAGGTAGAGTACCTAGATATGGAACAAAAATATGAAAATGTATATATAAGAACTATTCAGCATCAAGATATGCATCTGAGGATCGGATTTTTAAAATTCCGTTTACGGTTTTTTAAATGATTTGAACAATTTTAGAAATATTGCATAAATAAACATCTTCGAAAAAATATTTTCAAAATCTAGATAGAACGTGCTTTTGAAGCTTAGTTGGTAGTGCGCGGGACTTTGGGAAATAGATCACGGGTTCGAGTCCCGAGAGGGACCACTCAATTTTTGTTATGTATCTTATGTATGTGTAGAGCAGCTCTTTTGCTAGTTACCCGGGACGTTGTGCATGCTACGACGATACTCTACCGATCAGTATAAAGTAATAACTCGAGCCCAAGTAGGAGTATCGGGTATACGACCACAACAATACCCTCTTCCCAGTGAGTATGACAGAGGAACGCATGAAGAGTACCCGTGAAGCGCATCACGTGGGTGAAAATAAGCAAGTAACTGCTAAAAATGTAATGGAAGAAGCTGTGTTCAGGACAAGTCACCAAAGTACCCAGCAAAAAAAGTCAGCATAAAAACCTTCATCAAAATTGTCAATTTGAAGGTTTTATAAAGGATATTGAAACAAAAAACTGCAGTTTTTTGGAATTTTATAATTTTCCTGCATAAAATTTAAAATATTTGCATTTTCCCTTCATGAAAAAACTTCAAATTGAAAGTTTTTTTCCGGTTTTATGAAGGTTTTTTACAGTTTTTATGAATGATACTGAAACAAAAACCTTTAATTTTATAGATCTTCAAAAAAACTGCAGTTTTCCTGCATAAAACCTTCAATTTCAAAATTTTGATGAAGGTTTTATGCTGAGTTTTTTGCTGGGTAGAGCAGTGCTTTTGTTAGTCACCCGGAATCGAACCCGGGACGTTGTGCCGATACTCTAACGATCGGTCTAAAGTAACAACTCGAACCCAAGGGGTAATATCGGGTATACGACATGACCACCACATATGTGCCTTAACCCCAGCAACCCAGGGACAGCCAGTCACACATATGCAATAATACTATGACAGCTCTCAGCCCCTTTGCGTGTCTCTCCGTCGCCGCCCTTTTTCGAGCGGGGCACTCACATTTATAACAATTGTTCCGATGCGGCTCCCTCTGATGTCCTTCCGCATCACTCTGTCCGAAGGGTGTGGCCGCCTGGCAGAATTACTGCGTCTCCCCATCTATTTTCAGGGCGTCAGTAACGATTTGCCATCACCCCCGTGTCCTGCCAGCAGAGGGAGGGTCGTTTTCTGGCCGTGTGGCGGTTTTTGTTTGGGTATAATGTTCTTATGGGTGTACATTTTATTTTCAGGACTTCTTCGGGGGTATATCTTATATTGTAGGATCGATGTCTGCATTTGGTCAGTTGTAGGTTTGTGCTTGAAATACTAAAATTATCTCTTATAAATGCGATAAGAGGGGGTCACCAAGATTATTGACCGAGCGGTAGGAAGATCCTATTTTAAGTCTATCTTTTGGTACTTTGTCTGTTGACTATAAATATGTTTGTTACGCAGTCACGACCCAGAACGTTTTTAGATTTTTTTCAAAATTGGCAGGAGAATTTTCATTTATGTCATTAAAATCGACGTATGTGGTTTTTTTTTGCTTGCGAGTTCTGCTGTTCTTTGAATTACTAGGTGTGTCCTCACGCCTATTGATTGGTTTGGTTTGGTTTAATAACGTCGCACTAGAGCTGCACAGTGGGCTATTGGCGACGGTTCGGGATCTATCTCGAAAGAAAGACCCGAGAACACATACACATTCACACACACATTCATTCATACCTGCACCTCGTTATTTTAGAACCATTGTCAGATGACGAGGAAACACCTGAACTGGCACCCAACGCTTTCAATAGACGTCGGGAATCTGGACCCCGATCAGATTTATCGTGCACCAGTTCCGTATACACGCTGTTAATTTTTGCGGATGTTCTGGACGACTTTTCTAGTATTTTTGTAGCGAAGCTGGCAACCCTCCGATCACAACTCACGCCTATTGAGGTTGGCAGCTTCGAAGTTGTCCTCGTCATCTGACCATGGTCCAAAAATATGAAGTAGTCTTACTAGTTTGGTTGAGCCCCAGTTGCTCAGTTGGTAAGGCGTTCAGCTACTAATCAGAGGATTGGTGGTTCGAATCCGTGAAATGGACTTGACATAGAAAAGTAAAAAAGTAGTGATCTTGCGATCGGAGGGTTGCCAGCTTCGCTACAAAAATACTAGTAAGTCGTCCAGAATATCCAACAAATTATACTGGCGTGTATACGGGACTGGTGCACGATAAATCTGATCGGGGTCCAAAGTCCCGACGTCTATAGAAGGCGTTGGGTGCCAGTTCAGGTGTTTCCTCGTCATCTGACCATGGTTCTAAAATAACGAGGTGCATGTGTGTATGAATGTGTGTGTGAATGTGTTCCCGGGTCTTTCCTTCGAGATTGACCCCGAACCGTCGCCAATAGCCTTCTGTGCAGCTCTAGTGCGACGTTATTAACAAAACAAAACAAAACTACTGGTTTGGTTTCTGTTTGGTTTTTGTTAATTAACGTCGCACTAGAGCTGCGCAGTGGGCTATTGGCGACGGTTCGGGGTCAATCTCGAAGGAAAGACCCGGGAACACATACACATTCACACACACATTCATACATGCACCTCGTTATTTTAGAACCATGGTCAGATGACGAGGAAACACCTGAACTGGCACCCAACGCCTTCAATAGACGTCGGGACTTTGGACCCCGATCAGATTTATCGTGCACCAGTCCCGTATACACGCCAGTATAATTTGTTGGATATTCTGGACGACTTTCTAGTATTTTTGTAGTGAAGCTGACAACCCTCCGATCGCAGGATCACTACTTTTTTACTTTTGTATGTCAAGTCCATTTCCCGGATTCGAACCACCAATCCTCTGATTAGTAGCTGAACGCCTTACCAACTGAGCAACTGGGGCTCTTGAGTTTCGACAGATTAACCGAACTGGGAATTGTACTTGGTATCTTCCACTAGCGAGTCCGTTGGGTGCCAGCTCAGGTGCTGTCTTCGTCATCTGACCATGGTTCAAAAATACGAGGTATCGTTCCCGTGTCTTTCCTTCGAAATAGGCCCCGAATCGTCGCCAATAGCCCACTGTTCAGCTCTAGTGCGACGTTAATTAATCAAACCAAACCAATAGCGAGTCCGGTGCCATCACACTTTACATTATCATTCGGTATGGTTGGTTTGGTTAATAAGCTGAAAAGTGGGCTATTGGCGACGATTCGGGGTCTATATCAAAGGAAAGACCCGTGAACAACCCTCATATTGTTGAGCTATGATCAGGTGACGAGAATAACTCCTGAGCTGGCACCCGACGGAACCTTAATAGGCAAATAATCATTATAATGAGAGTTGGGTACGGATATTGATTTTAGGATTTTTTTTAAAATAAGCGTCGCATTACAGCCACACAATGAGCTATTATCGAGGGTTCGAGATCAATGCTGCTTCTTAATTTTGGCCAAGATATGAGATGACGCAGACAACACATGAAGCCCTGCGGTCCAAACATCCACAGTTTGGACAATGGAGTGCAAGTCTCTCTACTCAATGAAAGTTTTAAACGAATATCGATAATCGAACTCGCAACTCTCCAATCATGTACTCTTTTACTAAGGCGTATAAACGTGACAAGTGCACGTTAAATCTGATTGGGGTCTATTGTCCTAACGCCCATTATGGTTGCGTCGGGTGCCAGCCCAGGTGATGTCCTCGTCATCTGACCATGCCTAAAAAAATACGATGCATTGTTCCCGGGTCTCTCCTTTGAGTTAGACACCGAACCGTCGCCAATAGCTACTATGCAGCTCTAGTGCGATGTTTTTTAACCAAACCAAACCGAACTGTCGGAAATAACCCTCCGTGCAGCTCTAGTGTGACGTTAATTAACCAACCAACCAGAAATAGACCCACGATAGCCTGTTTGGTAGAGCGTAGTTCGCAGTTGGTTTGGTTAAAAAACGTCGCACTAAAGCTATACAGTGAGCTACTGGCAACAGTTCGGGGCCTATCTCGAAGGAAAGGTCCGGGAATGATGCTTCGTATTTTTAAACCGTAAACAGATGACAAGTACAACACCTGAGCAGGCACCCAGCGAAATATCAAGAGGTGTCAGTTTTGGTTTTGTTAATTAACGCCGCACTAGAGCTGCAATGTGGGCTATAGGCGACCAATAGGTGTCAGGACATTGGACCACGACATTTAATGTGCAACCAGTCCTCTATACGAAGGTGGTAATTCAGGAAAATTTCAGCAACTTTTGAAATTTAGCATCAAATCTGGCAACCGTCTGATCGCTCCATGTTTACTTTTTTGTCAAGCCCTCATGCTTAGCCGATTTCCGTACTTCCCGGTCACCGCGTCGGCTATAAACAGTACTGGTCAGTGTTCTTGTTTATTTTTTTTACATATATTCATATCCCATTGTATAATACTACCAAACAGTTAAATTCCGGAAATTTTCTATCGGTGTACTGTTAGTTTATAAATAAATGCAATAAGATAAATATAAAATTTAAAAGGCAAAACGTTTTAATGCCTTTAAATTATATATTTTATATGTAGCCAAGCCGAATTCCGTACTTTCCGGCAACCACGTCGATTACAAAAAGTAGTAGCCAGTGTTCGTGTACGATTCCTTTTAAATAGATTTCGATTCCATTGCGTAACCCTACCAACCAGTTAAATTCCAGAAATATTCAATTACTTCAACGTTTGGTTAAAAAGATGAGCACTAAGAAAAATATAAAATTTAAAAATTAGAACGCTTCAATAACTTTCAATTGCATATTTACAAAAAATACTAATTCGTTTTGACAATGCCAATCTTTAAAATTCTCAAATGAAAAATTAATACTCGAATCTATAAAGTAACTTTTTCTCAAAAGTAAAATATTCAACCATGTGTGAAAAATACTTAACTAATTAAATTCATAAAAGAAAAAAAAAATGACGGTTGTTTGAAAATATCAGAATTGAAACTAAATGTAATATTTAAATTAATTATTATTAAAAGGAATACAATCTGATATATTTTTTATTGTAATGAAAATTAAATTTTATTATTTATGTGGAAACACCCACAATCTATTTGTTTAATAAAGTGTTCAGTCATTTAAACGGGTTCATTCTTCCACGGAATACCTTCATGAGTGTTAAGGTTGTCTTTTATCTTATGAATTTTTAATTTCGCTATTTTACTTTATCTTAGTTTGTTAATGCTGTTTACTTTATTTTCGTTGTTGCCAAGTGGCATTTATGCATTTTGAAACTACTTCACAAAATTTTAATTTGTGATACCCAACAAATATATTTTATATAATTTCCAATTTACGATGCTTTTTTGCTTTTAGAAGATACAATTTACAAACGCTCAACATTTCTTATTTCTCAATTGTTAAGTAAATAATTTAATAATAATGCATTATTAGAATTGTTGCGAAATAAAAAAAAATCCAAAACATTGTAAAAATTCCGCTATATTGTAATTTATAATATTTCAAACAATTTTCAAAATCAATTAAAAATAATTTTGAGGCAAAATAAATTTTCAAATGTAAATTTTAACCCATCGAAGTTTAAACGATTTTGGGTATTGTAAGATTACTTTCACTGCTTGAGAGTTTAATTAAATTTCCTTGTTCGTGCTGTATTATGATATTAACTTCCTTAAAAGATACGTCTCAAATATATAGTTTTTAAGAATTTCTATAGCTATGGTTAAAATAATGTAAGATGGGGAATTTTTTTAAAAAAAATGTGCATTTATGGGAAATGCAATCGTAAATTTATTTCTTTAATCATTTTTTTATTTTTTATCACACTCCAATATCGTAAAGAGTTTTTTAATCAATTAGTGCCACTCAATTGCAAACACTATTTTTAAAGTTAATAAAAATCTCTGCGTTAAAGCATTTTTTTTAAATTTTAAGCATTGAGAAAACTTATGAAATCCTCTCCCCTAAAATAATTTTAAAACGAACTATTTTGTTTAATAATAATGTGTTTGAATGATAAATTAAACCCAAATAAATTAGAACCAAACTCGCAGTAGCTATATTTTACTCATCCTTCAGAGGGTTAAGAATTGTATTAAAAGTGTGCATCTTGTATATAATCTAATATAACTTGCATATGTCCATATGTGCACCCAATATACGCATAATATAAATGACGTTCCACTAACGTTTAATCACTTTTTGCAATTGAAGATGCAATAAGGAATAAAGGGTTAATTAACATTTTGAAAAACAATCTAATTTTGATGAAGATGAAAGTTTTAAGGACATATCCATCTTTCCTCAAAATTGTATGTCTCTGCTTCATTTATTTAAGCAGATAGAGCAGTAAAAAGTATAATTTTCACTTGAAATGGTTCTATTTAATTAAGCGAATCTAAATGCCAAATGTGCGAAAACGCGCCAATTTTGTTAACCTTACATCACTAATCACTCACAATCAATGAATAGGCAAAGGTATCGTGCCGATTTTTTTCCATTGGCAACAAATAGTGGATGATCAATGGAAAACGACCGTTTTCTTCAAGGTTGTTGCCAGTTGACACATTCTTCCACTTCTCACTTTAAAAGTGTGCGTCGCCAATAGCCCAATATGGAGCTCTAGTGCAACGTTGGTTAACCAAAACAGACCCTTCAATTGTAAAGTTGTTTCTTCAGCTAGATACTTTCATTTATTGTTCTGTGTATGCTCTTTATTTCTAAAAAAATCAATTAAATGTAAAGAAATGGGTTTTCAGCGGTACCTGAAAGCTTTAAATTGAACAAAAAATTGGAAAATGGAGTATTCGTATGAATTTAAAGGGGATAGTGGACACAAAATCATCAAATATTTTTCTTTAAAAGTTTATTTTGAATATAATGACACCAAAATTATGTTTCCACGTTAAGCAAAACTTATGTTTTGCGAAGAAATAAGCTGTGGTTCAAGATTGTTTTATTTCGTAATTTGTAGGTTGGTAAGGCGTTCAGCTACTAATCAGAGGATTGGTGGTTCGAATCCGTGCAATGGACTTGACATAGAAAAGTAAAAAAGTAGTGATCTTGCGATCGGAGGGTTGCCAGCTTCGCTACAAAAATACTAGAAAGTCGTCCAGAATATCCAACAAATTATATTGGCGAGTATACGGGACTGGTGCACGATACATCTGATCAGGGTCCAAAGTCCCGACGTCTATTGAAGGCGTTGGGTGCCAGTTCAGGTGTTTCCTCGTCATCTAACCATGGTTCTAAAATAACGAGGTGCATGTATGAATGTGTGTGTGAATGTGTATGTGTTCCCGGGTCTTTCCTTCGAGATTGACCCCGAACCGTCACCAATAGCCCACTGTGCAGCTCTAGTGCGACGTAAATTAACAAAACCAAACCAAAACCAAATCGTTATTTTTAGCTCGTTTTTCTCAGAGATGACTTTTATCGTGTTTGATCAAGTTTAAAATGATATCAGTTTAGAGCTATTTGAAAACACTGCTCCAAATTTGCTACAGTGTATTTTCAAATATATTACTTTAATTTGTCTCTAATCAAAATATATAGATTATTTTTTAAAGTATTTTTTTAAAATAGAACTTTTCTGCAAATAACAAAAATCTGTGAATACAGTTTGTTAAAATTATTTTTTTTACAGAAATCCAAATATATAATTTTTCAAAGAATATTTTCTTGACTTATAAAAAAAATATAAAAAGTCACTTTTTGTAAATTTTATTAATTTTTTTTAATATTTGACCATGCGATTATATTAGTATACTTTGGACAGATATTATACTTTCCACATATATATTATACTTTCCACAGATATTATACTTTGCACCGATATTATAATTTACACAGATAGTATATTGTGCACAGGTAGAATACTGTGCACAGATATAATATGTGCAAATTAAAATGTGTCCCTTGCATCCTTAAAAATTGAGCGCAATTCTGTGAAATCTGAAGATCACGGGAAATGATGTCATGGGATAAACAAATAAATTCTAATGATATTTAATGTTCGTTTTCAAAAAATATAAAAAATAAATTATTTCACACATTTCGATCTAACATCCCAATAATCAATCAACAATTTTCTAAGATGTGTCAATTCCTTTCTCTCAATTTTTTTATCACTACAACTCCTGCCCTCTCTCACAAAAAGAAACAACACCCAGAAATCCGAATTAAGTCCCCAGCACGGAATTATTAACAGAGCAGAAAATAATCAATCGGTGATGCAATACTGATTCACGGGCATTTGCTTAAAATGAATTTATACAAAGTCAGTTTAATACCGGACGATAAAAAAAAACTTTTTAAAAGCTTTTCCTAATCCGTAGCAATCTTTCTCTCACTTTAAAATATTACGTCTTTGAAATGACTGAAGAAGAGTAAGAAGAAGAATAAAAAAAAAACTGGAAGAATAAAATTATCCACCCCCTCCATTCACTTTTACGCCTGTGTAAGTTTCGCCTTTAGTCTTCCATGTTTATCTAGATTCCACCTTCCTCCGATCTGTCTCTAGAAAATTTTCAGTCTTCGGCTTTCTTGTTGAATCAAGAGATTGCTGGAATGAGATATAGCCTTAACTCCCTTAAATTTCGTTCCTTTCTGTTATTATTATTTTTTTCCCCCACTCCTTTCTTTTTTGACAAAAAAAAAGATTAATAAAAGAATAATAATAATAAAAAAAGGGAAGGAGATAGAGAAAAGTTTCAGTTTTAGCGACTCCACCTTTTCTTTTATCTTTTGTTCTTTTAACAAAGATTCGTCGAGGCGAAAAAGGTTATTTATAGTCAAAAAACGGTCCTTAACGTTTGCATAGTACGCAACGCATACTGGAGTTTGGGAAGAGGGGGGGGGGGGGGGGGCTAAAGAAAAAGTTTACTGAAATAAAATGTGACTTTCTCGCTTGGCGGCAGGTGGATCATAGAATGAGAAGCCCTCGAGTTTTATCGCTTTGTACTGTTCTCTGATCCTTTTAAATGCAATTCTTAAGCTTTCGCACGAATTGTTGTGAAAGGGTGTTTCGTATTCTTATCTCCGATAGGCTGAAGATGCTGCGTCATCTTGCTTGTGAATGAACGATTTAAAACTTTCGATTATTCAGCTCTGTCTTTGATGTATCAGATAGTTGGATTGATTGTTTTTTTTTTTTTGGCTTGGGTTTAAAAAAATTCTAAAAACTAAATGGTAAAGGATTATTTAAAATAATTAATATGATTTTAAAATTATTTATTTTCAAAAATTAACAACGGAGAATATTAATTTATTAATCAATGAAAAGGTATAATGTCTAATAAAAAATCAATTAAATTAAAACAATTTGCAAAATTTTTTTTACTAAAATGGTTGTGTTTTATAAAAAAAAATATAAACCCATATTAAAAGTGACAAAGTTCATATCGTTCATATTGTATAAAAGTTGTAATTTATAATCATCTCTCTCATTTTCCAGGACATCCATTTAAAAGTCTGTAGCGTTATTATAAGTAAGTAATGAAAAACCATAATCGACAGGGTTTCTGCCTATCGAATTGTTTCAATTTGTTTTCAATCTCTCGCAATTTTTATGATATTTGAAGTATATAAATTAAATTTGAGGATTAAAATAAGCTTTTATCTTTAATTTTACGCAAAATGATATTAATAATACGTACATTATTTGCTAAAATTATAGTTAGGGAGTGCATCTGTTTTTAAAGAGTTATTTGAGATTTTATACTAGATGACAGGAAACAAAACGAAATGCACGAAAAAAAATCGTTAAAATTTAAATAGTTTTTTCTTAGTGCTTGGTTTTCCTTGATATTAAGTTTATCGAAAGCTAAGCTTTTTTTTTTTAATGGAAAAATGTATATTTTTTAATCATATTGTAAAATATGCATGCATTATAAATTGGCATGCGAATTAGCTTTTTGAATAGTAGTTTTTTAAATACTAAAATAAACAAATTTGAGTTATAAAGGAATATTTTGTTATTTTTCATAACTATTGATATAGATAAAAATAACTATTGATATAGATAAAAACTATTGATAAAAATTTAATGTATGTATTATAGTTCAAAGAATACAAGAAAAAATAATTTTGAAAAAATATATTTTTTAAAAAAAAACCTTGGCGTTTAAAAACAAAGGTTTGAAAAAAATTTAACTTTGAAAAAGATACAATTATTAATTTTTGAGGGAAATATTATCCTCTTATATACATTTACATGATATACATTAAAATATTGATTAAATTAGTCAAAAATAAAACGTTTAAGCAGTACCGTGTCCTCTAAACAGTCATAAAGACGCCAATGTGGTAACCCCCTCCAAGCCGAACTCCGACTAGATCCCAACTTATATCTTTAGTGCTAAAATCCCTCGGCGAGAATCTTATAGTTCGACGCGATACTTTTACGCTTGCGAACATTCAGTTGTCCCTAAAATTCGACTCGGCTCCATACACCTCTCTTTGAGGGATTTTTTTTTATCCCTCCTTTCTGTTAGGGAATAATTCTCCCGAGAGTTAGGGCAGAAATTAAATTTTCCGATTGGATTCGGCGCCTAGGTGCTTTGGGAGGGTTTTTTCACTCTCGGAAAGGAACGGATTATTTCTCTTTTTTTGGCGGGAAATATATTTTTTCGCTTATAGTTCTTCACTCTATCTACTCTTTTTGTGTGGTGGGGAGAAGATTGTATAGACTTTGGATAACTTCTTCGAAAATAGATAGTTTTGTTGAAACAAAGGCATGCAATTTCGAAATTTTTTGTTTGAATTAGGTGTAATGTGTAATATTTTTAATGGGTTTTTGTTCTCTCTTGTATGAGGGATTGTACCCATGAGGTTTTTCGTCACATAATTTCGAAAAATAGATTTTGTACATAAATGTAGCTTCTTTTTTATTACAATATTTACATTATAGCTACTTTAATAAAATATTGTTTATACATATTTTACACAGGGTGGCCACGAATTGTGGGGCGATGGTCATTGTGTGGCTGTATCTTTTTAAGCTGTATTAGCATGATAAAACATTATTTTTGTCCAACTGCCCAGCAAAAAAAGTCAGCATGAAACCTTCATCAAAATTGTCAAATTGAAGGTTTTTGAAGGTTTTATACAGGGTATTGAAACAAAAAACTGCAGTTAATACATATCTTTTTCATCCGAAAGCTAGTAATTTACCAATTTAAAAGTTCCGTATATTTTACAGATAGCATCATGTCAATTGCAAAACTTTTGTGTGTGAAATGAAGGTTTATTTTTCTATGTCATTGGTTATTAACCCTCTGCACTCCATGAACTCTTTGCGTTTTCCGTTCTTTCTACGGAACAGTTATTCAATCCTTATGTTCTTTTCCCTAGAATTTGTTATGCTTATAGAACAAAGAAACCTAATCTGTTTTGGATCTGCAAAAGAACGAGTTGAAAAAAATATCGCTGTTTTTTAAACACAAGATCATGCTGTTCTCGTTAATTTTAAAGAACGGGGAACCAAAAGAACGAGTCATTATGTTGTCGCCTGAGCGGCGCCAACGGAGTACAAAGGGTTAAAATAATGAGCGGGACAGTAAAACAACTTAAATAATTGATATTCACGAGGATCGATTACTGAAGAAAGGAAATTACCGTTCTTTTATTGCAATTGTGACGTTTTCTCTTTTTAATCCTTTTTTACCACAGCGATATTTCTATCCATTCAGCATAAAATATTTAAGAAAGTTTAAAAGAATATATATTTTGTATATGTGTAGTTTTTTAAATATATATACTACTTAAATGTTATTTAAAAAGTATCTTGTAACAGAATAATTACTGGTATCACGTTAAATGAACTTAGCATTAAATAATAGGAATAAAAACATAAGGTTAGATTAATACATCTAGATTTTATCCTCCCTCATCTATTGGCTATTTTTGCAAAAATATATTAGTCCATTGCACTACGTTGGCGCCGCTCAGGCGACAACATAACGATTCGTTCTTTTGATTCCATGTTCTTTAAAATATTCGAGAACAGGTTGATCTTGTGTTTAAAAAACATCGATACTTTTTTCAACTCGTTCTTTTGCAGATCCAAGACAGATTGTTTCTTTTTTCAATAAGCATAACAAATTCTAGGATAAAGAACATAAGGATGTATAACTGTTCCATAGAAAGAACGGGAAACGCAAACAGTTCTTGGAGTGCAAAGGGTTAAACTTTCATAATATATTACTGTTACCACTTCAACTTTTATGCATTTATACCGTTACTATATTTCCAAAGGAAAAAGTTTAGAAAGGTTTAGGTTAGAATATCAATTAAACACATTTACCTCTATAATTTTGTTACTAAATATCTCTGATATTAATTTCGAATTTGAAATAATAAGTTTCGACTCTTAACATTTTGGTAAATCAAATTACATTTAAAGCAATTATTATACGTTCATAAATCTTTTAGCTCTATTTTGGTGCAACTTATGTCATTACTTGACTTATAATTGTTTGATTGAATTGAAATGGAAAGTATTATTTAGAAAATGTAAATATAATTGTTTTTAAAAGTGGCAATTTGATTTGGGCATTAGAATGTACACATTTTTCTTCGAAACATTTCGTTATTAATTATTGTAGTTGAAGTAATGGTTTAGATTTTTTCAATATAAAAATTCAGATTTTATAAATTACAGATGTTATGTCTAGGAATCTCATTAATATTTATATTTCAATATTTTCTAACTTAGCAGTATTTTATAAAAAGCTGAAAAGTAATTTTACAGGCTTTCTTCGTTACAAAGTAATTCAGATAAATTTTGTGTTAAATTTCATAAAAAATATATTAAGAAATTCTATACTAATAACTGCGCACAATAAACTCAATATTTGTGCAAGTATTTAAGATAATATGTGCCATCTTAAGTTTGAATATACGTTTATAGTAATTTTAAGCATTTAAACCTCATCTAATATAACGTCTCGAACAGAAAAAATTAAATTAGCTGATATATACTTTTTCAGCTGTCGTTTACAACAGACCGCGAAATCTATTGGAAAATAAAGTAAAATTATTTTTCTTGACCTTATTCGTTTGAAAAGTAATTCAATCAAATTTATTGTTAAATTTCATAAAAAATAATATATTAAGGTATTCAATACTAATAACTACGCACAATAAACTTGATATTTTTGCATATATTTTAGATAAGAATGTGTATTATCATAAGTTTGAATATACATCTATAGAAATTTTAAGTAAAACCTCGTCTAATATCAAGTCCTAAAAAAAAAATAGTTAAAATAGCTATATATCGTTTCCAACAGACCCCGAAATCTAATAAATAATAAAATCAAATTAACTTTTATGACCTAGTTCGTTTGAAAAGTAATTAGTATAAAATTAATGTTAAATTTCATAAAAAATAATATATTAAGATATTTAATAAGAATAACTACGCACAATAAACTCAATATTTTGCAAACATTTCAAATGCAAATGTGTATTATCATAAGTTTGAATATACATTTAGAGTAATTTAAAGTAAAACCTTGTCTAATATCAAGTCCTAAACAGAAAATTTTAAATTAGCTAAAATAGCTATATGTCGTTTCCAACAGACCCCTAAATCTAATAAATAATAAAATCAAATTAACATTTATGACCTAGTTCGTTTGAAAAGTAATTAGTGTAAAATTAATGTTAAATTTCATAAAAAATAATATATTAAGATATTTAATAAGAATAACTACGCACAATAAACTCAATATTTTGCAAACATTTCAAATGCAAATGTGTATTATAAGTTTGAATATACATTTAGAGTAATTTAAAGTAAAACCTCGTCTAATATCAAGTCCTAAACAGAAAATTTTAAATTAGCTAAAATAGCTATATGTCGTTTCCAACAGACCCCTAAATCTAATAAATAATAAAAACAAATTAACATTTATGACCTAGTTCGTTTGAAAACTAATTAGTGTAAAATTAATGTTAAATTTCATAAAAATAATATATTAAGAGATTCAATACTAATAACTACGCATGATAACCCAATATTTTTGCAAACATTTCAAATGAGAATGCGTATTATCATAAGTTCGAATATACTTTTATAGTAATTTTAAGTATTTAAACCTTGTCCAATATCAAGTCCTAAACAGAAATTTCTAAATTAGCTGAAACATAATCTAATAGAAAATTAAATAAAATTCTTATTTATGATCTCGCCGAATTCTGCAAGTATACTTATTTAAGAATCGATACCACCAAAATGCATTACTTCTTATTGACCATAAAATGGGTCTTCGCCCTCCAACCCACTAATCTAACGTTAAAAATTCTTTTCCCATCTATCATGGAAATATATACAGGGAACGAACTAGAATCAAGTCAAGATACATAAACATCTAGCTATTATCCGTTCGAACTGCTATTCCAATAATGCGATCCCACTTCCATATTTTATTTTCATCGCTCTTCATCCTCGAAGATGTAGGATGTCGTTTTTTCCCTCTGGTATGACTATCAATATAATGTTTATCCACTTGCCGAACGGAAGTTCTAAGTCGGGAAAAGTACCTCTATTTATGCCCAATATATGGATCGAGAATTGACCTGACATTATACACACAGGCACTGTCTTGTATCCATAGCAACAACAGCAAGGAATCGAGAAGCTGTCATTTCTTTGTATGGTCGCATTTTTCTTCTTTATGACGGACCCCTGTCTTTTTGCGCGACATCGGATTCAGTAGGAAAATGGCGTATATTCTTTCTCCTATCTTTCGTCGTGATTTTTCCCCGAGAACTATTTTTTTCCGCATGTCATATTTGGGTTTTGAGGTTTGAAGACTCGCAGAAACCGTGCGCGGAATAATATTCCGAGATTTACTCCGTTTTATTTTGGTGGAAATGAAAAAGTTGTGGATGATCTAGTGTGGGCGGTGTTTTATGAACGCAATAAATAAAGGCCCGGCGCTGAATAAATCAAGGGTTCTGAGTAAATAGAGGCTGGAGGTACTTTCTCAAAATGATTCACAGTTTCGTTTTGTAGAATTAAAGTTTATTCAGTTCTTCATTTTGTCAACTCGATAACATCGTTCTGCAAGGTAGGTTGAGAGTGTATTAGTTTTATTCCAATTTAATTTAGGTAATTCAAGAAGCAATAAATAAAATTACGTTCCATTTAGTCAGAAATAAAAATGCTGAAGCAAAAATAAAAATAATGTAAACAAGGGATAATTTAATCTTATAAACAATATAATTAAATTATTACAGTCAACATTTGTTACTTGGAATAAATTCTTAATATTTAATTTCGTTTTCCATATAATCGATATATTTTTTTATAGGGAGAAAACAAATTAAATACAAATAATATACATGTTTACTTCCTTTTTGTCATGCATTTTAATCTTGAAAAAATATTACAAAAAAAACTATTTAATAAAGCAACTAGCGCTTTAGTCTTAGGAGACTTTAAATAACAAAAGATTGATATTGTTTCGATAGAAATAGGATTATTTTCTTATTAATATATCTTTAGAATAGCTCGGATTTAATTGTAATTAAAATAAAAAATAATACTTTTCTCATTATTGCAAGATTTTGAAACTTTATTTTAAACCAAGTCATTATTTTAAGTAATTCCTTAATTGTTATCAAGTTTCAAGTTTTTTTTCTCCTTATCTATTTAAAAACACTTTATTTTTAATGTCTAGATTTATTTTATATTCTGTAAATCAATGACGTATACATTTTTTTATTGTTTTAAGGGAAGGTTTATCAAGTTGCTTTATCCAAATGTCTTATTAAAGGACGCTAAATACTTCTGGATATTTTGTTTCAACAAATCTTTTATTTAAGGAGACTTGGTACTCCAAAAATTATTTTCTATAATTTGATATAAAATTAAATACTTTTGTGATGACTACATGTAAACTATGCAGGAAAGAACATTTAGAAGAAAAAAAATTTGAAATGTCTTTAAACTTATTCAAAAATTAATTTTTTGTTAAATTTTTCGAAGATTTAAGGCATTTTTCAAAATGCTTCTTTTCCTTCAAATTTTCTTTTTTTTTTTGCATCGAATTTTTTTTGTAACCTGTATTGATTTATGCTTAATAACTTTAGGGATCGGATTTTGCAGAAGTATTTTAGTTTAGGAAAAAAAAAATTAGTGAAAAATCGACCATTTTTTCCAAAACACTCTAATTCTTAAACATTTTATTTTTTTAAACAAATTGTTTTTAATATTTTTCTAATTCCATCCCAAATTCTATTCAATATACTCTTGTGTACATGTTCAAAAAAATTTCACGATAATTCATGCATATTTGTTTGAGTTTTAGTATTTTAAGTAAGTGTATGTTCACGAAAACAGCAAGCTGAGATAAATGCATTTAAAGAATTCTGTATTGAAAATATTTTATTATAAATGTCCCAATTAACTGAAATATTTTTTCACATAAATAACGAATATATATCCTGCAAATTATGTAAAATTAATTACAAATAATAATTATTTTATTTTGCTGCAACCTTAAATAAAAAAGTCACTTTCAGTATTCAATACATTCAAAATTTCAAAAAACACAATAAAATAATTCACTGTCAAGAAATTTTTATTCTTATAATACATTTTTAGCAAACCACTAACTACTGAACATTATGAAACAAAAATTGACTGCAGATATTTATATAATTTGCTTTATTGTTGAGTGTAATGCAGGGAAAACTGAAAATTTTTTAGTGGTTTTATACATGACACTCACTGTAAAATTAAAGCACCCTGCAGCGTAAGTTATGTCCTAATTTATTCTTAAATTAATTTTTCTCTTTATGCATTGCAATATATACAAGTTTGAGTGCAAAATTCCTGATAAGGCGGCGTATTGCAAAATAAGAGATTTTGCAGTACACCGCCTTTTCCTCTATTGTCTTTTGGGCAAATCAATTCACACACAGAGTTTCAGTAAATTAATATATCGTCTGATCCTAAAGATTTTGAAGACTTTTTCATAGTATGTATAATTCTAAGTTGTATTCACATACAAAATTTGGCAAAAAAACACAGACTCGCTTTTTGTTTACAAATGTATCTTTGGGATACCTGAACTAGTTGATGATGTGTACAATTTCGTTGGAATTTTGCGTTTGGCAGGTAACACATCTTTATAACAGTTCTGTAGAAGCAATCCTTTGATACATTGCCATTATTTTGCTTAGATGTACCCATTTTTACATTCGGTTTATGACTTTCTCCATGTAACACATTGCATAAGGAGTGAAGAAAACGTTCATAATATGATTAATATTTATTCAATCGTTTTGAAACTTTGGGAAAACATGCTAGAAGGTTAAAGCGTTATTTTAAACCAATATATATTTTTTTTTACATTTTCTTCGATTTTGGGGTACCGAGTCCCCTTAAAAATTAGTAATTCTTAAATATCTCCACTGTTAAAAATAAATTTCAGTTCAGCGATGAATCATAACTTTGTGCAAAACAGAGATCTGCAGCAAATTACACCATATAACGATGTAATCTAGGTTGAACCAAATATCCCTTACCGGGAAAATGGGGAGATTTCCCCGATAGTTGGTTCAACCTTTTTAACTGCAACTGAGAGGCCTCCGTGGCCGAGCGATTAAAGCCGTCAGCTGGGAATCCAAAGATTCCTGGTTCGATCCTAGGCGATGGACTTGACAAAGAAAAAGTAAAAAGTAGTGATTTTGTGATTGGAGGGTTGCCAGCTTCGCTACAAAATACTATAAAAGTCGTCCAGAACATCCGCAAAAATTAAACGATAAATCTGATCGGGGTCCAAAGTCCCGACGTCTATTGAAGATTGGGTGCCAGTTCAGGTGTTTCTTCGTCATCTGACCATGGTTCTAAAATAACGAAGTGCATGTATGAATGTGTGTGTGAATGTGTATGTGTTCCCGGGTCTTTAATTCGAGATAGACTCCGAACCGTCGCCAATAGCCCACTGTGCAGTTCTAGTGCGACGTAAATTAACAAAACCAACTTTAACTGCAACTGAAATTTTCGCTGCCGCTACATCAACAAGCCTAGGAATCACATCTAAGAAAGACACCGACGAGCAAGGGCCTCCGTGGCCCAGTGGATAAAGGCGTTCAGCTATGAATCTGTGGATTCCCGGTTCGAACCCGATCTATGGACTTGATAAAGAAAAGTAAAAATGTTGTGATCTAGGGTTGCTAGCTTCGATACAGAAATTATACTACAAAAATAGTAAGAAAACTCGAATATTGAGTTTTATGCAACGTTATGAGTTGTGGTGCAAAGTTTCACCACTAAATGAACCACCGTGGTGAAACTAAGCACCAAATGTTGGTTGCTGCTAAATGGCTACCAATTTTTGGTGGAAGATCATAATAATTTTTAACGAGGGAGTACTTGTGTTATTCAACACAATTGCCCAAGAGCCGAGTATTATACAACAACAGTAATGGAGTCTCGAGGGCTAAATTGTTGTTCCGTTTCTGTGAAGAAAACTAAATATTAGCTGCGCGAAATAGCCCAGTAGAGATAGGATTTTGGCTTGCAAAAAATGGAGTAGTTTTGATTTTCGGGTATGTTGTATGTATCGACCCCCTCGTGAAAAATCCAAACTTTCGACCTCCCACCCCTTGTGCGTTTTCCGCCATCTTGAAAAAACGGCTAAAAAAAGGCACTTTTTAAAGTTTTTTCTCAATAACTCTCTTCCAGTACATTTTAGGTTAAAAGTCACAATTACAATTTTAAAGAGCAATAAATTTCCTACAAATTTCATGTATAACATATTGGAAAATTCTGAACATGTACTGAGATATAGGGCCGTAAAAATCTATAAAAATTTCAAAAAAATGAAAAAAGTCAAATATGTCGTTAGTTTTACTTGAATAACTTTTTTCTGTGTAGTTTAGCGTAAAATGCATAATAACCAATCTTGTAGAAGATTAAATGTACTACAAGATCCATACAAAATATTTGTAATTACTACGAACAGATGCCGAGAAATGTTGAAATAACAATTTTGGTGAAAGTTGGTTGTAAACTGCAAATATCACCCTTTGTTGAAATTAGTATTCCTAAAAGTAATATCTTTAATCTATTATGTATGTAATATATACATGTAGTTCACGTATGTAGTACATGAACTTGCATGCAATACATGAGATTTATGTTAAATTTAGGAGAATACAAAAACTTTACAATGAAAAACACAAATTTTTAAAGCATTTACAAATACCTATATTTAAACTTAATACAATTTGAAAATGCATCTTAACTTTTGTTTTAAGGATATATACAATATCTCAAATTAAAAATCCTTTATAAAGTTTTGTTGTTTTTGCACAGGTGTGCTTGATGTATATAGTTCATTACTTCAACCAATAGGCAGTAGATCGTCAAACTCGTCTTCTTCCATGTTCAATTCAACCTCTGGTGCATTACTACTGGACTGGAATCCACAATGAAGACATACTACGGAGCATCGAAACCCAGCTTTTTTTGCAGCTGCATTTGTTACCACAAGTCTTTTTGCATTGGCACGAAATCATGTTAAGCAATGCCTGTGGAGCTGGTTCTTTATTCATTGGGACTGGAGTAAGGCCACCAATATCCTTCTACCAGCCCCATTTGAGATCGTCTTTTTCATACCCTATCCAGGTTTGAACTTACAGATAAGTTCTACATGTATGATATTGAACTACATCCTTAGTTGGATGTAGTCAAGCCAAATTGAATTTTGTGTTTATAGCAGCTTTAGAAAAGCGAAGATACCGCAACTCATCTATAGAAGTGCCGCCAAAAAGGGCCACAAAGAATGTTTCAGTGGCTTCCGTGATGTTTTCTTTTTCTGCAACTAGATCTTTGAAAATGGTAATACTTTCATTGTGGAATACATCACTTTCTAATGTGGTACAAAACTTCAATTTCTCCTGCCTAAATAGAGCGGAGATTGTATCGCAGCCACTTATCACATGTAGAAAAATAATGTTTTTCACAATATTTTTATATATTTTGGAGTACAAGGCATCTGTCATGTTGCTCCTACCAGATTTGCAAAAGAACACATTGTCTGGTGCTAAACCCGTGACCAATACTAAAAGGTCAATGTATTCACCAATAACTACAACAGAGAGGTGCTACGAGTAACAGAAATTATCACTCCCATTGCATGAAATGTACCTTCTCCATTCAGAGTGTTAACGTTGAAGTCAGCATTATCAAAAATGAATTTGGCAGAAAGCGTTTTTCTTGAGGGTTGTGTCCGCATGAAGTACAGCAGATAGCTCAAATCTAAAAACTCCCTCATAACTGGAAGAAAATCCCAAGGATGATAATAAGATGAAGTCGTGATCCAAATTTCTTGTACAAATAAGTACCTACTCCAAAGAGAAGGGATGACAAAAATGACCGTGATCTTACTGCAGCTATCACTGAATGTGACAATGTCACATTCAGTCCATCCAGCTGGCCTTTCTTGTCTTTCATAATCACACTTTCCATGAAATAAAGTAAAGAAGGTGGTATCACAGACTTCACATCCTGAAGGAAGTCAACTGAAGGTGTATACACACTATTGTAATAAACGTGAGAACGAATGTCTTCTGCGATGACGTAAACTGCAACCTGAAGGATACGAAAACGTTCTTATTCCAAGTTTTTTTTTCCTTTCGCCGTACCAGTTATCACTGAGAATTTTGTAACTAGTCTTTTTGAAACATATCACTGATGTATGGGGATGTGAGTCAGCAATCAATACATCATCTCCATATTGTTTCTGAAGCCTCGCTTTTATAATTCTCATATCTGGAGGAAACTCTCCTTCAATATGATTAACCAAGTCTTCAAATGAAAACTAGCACCAGTAGAATCGGTTAGAGTGAAAATGCGTCGAAGTATTTTATGCGCCCATTGGTTCCCACATGCATTGACAATACTCAAAATTGATTCTTTCATGGACAGTTTTCCACACAAAAACACTTTATCACGTCTATCCAAAGTGTATTTTTTCTGCTTCTCCTCGAAATCCTTAGGTAATTCGTTTCCACAGAGGAAGCAGTGATGTTTGAAAGTGAAAGCACATTCATTCAACGATCTATGGGATGGTCCAGGCGCAGTCTGAGAAGCTGCCCTTCAGAGGTAAGCTGCAATCAGCTTGCCATTATTAGCTCTTCTGGCATGAAGTATGAACCCTGACTTCGTTCACATTATTCAGAAAAGCAAAATAAGTTTACGCTTTACACTGGACTCACGTAATTCGCCTAGCTCTTTCACTACGAACGTTTCACCTTCATTCAAACTTTCAGTACAGATAAAGCACACAGTTCCATGTAAACTCGACATTTTGAACAATTGAGCACACACTACATAGCTTAAAAACAAAAAAAACGAGCAAACACAACAGAACGAGAACCGAAACTCCTACAACTGAAAATATGCAAGAGATGGAAGGGAAAGTACGTGCGACATTGTTATTGTTATTTCAACATTTCTCGTCATCTATTGGTAGTAATTACAAATATTTTGTATGGATCTTGTAGGACATTTAATCCTTTACAAGATTTGTTATTATGCATTTTATGATAAACTGCACAAAAAAAAGTTATTCAAGTAAAACTAACGACATATCTGACTTTTTTCGTTTTTTTTAAATTTTTATAGATATTCACGGCCCTATATCTCAGTACATGTTCAGAATTTTTCAATATGTTATACATGAAATTTGTAGGAAATATAATGCTCTTTAAAATTGTAATTGTGACTTTTAACCTAAAATGTACTGGAAGAGAGTTAGTGAGGAAAAACTTTAAAAAGTGCCTTTTTTTAGCGGTTTTTTCAAGATGGTGGAAAACGCACAAGGGGTGGGAGGTCGAAAACTTGGATTTTTCACGAGGGGGTCGATACATACAACATACCCGAAAATCAAAACTACTCCATTTTTTGCAAGCCAACCTCTTTTTTTGAGCTATCTCTACTGGGCTAAAAAGGGGGGGGGGGGAGTTGACATAGATTATATATCAGAAGTCAGTTTCAGAAACTCGTTGCAAAGTGGAAATTTGGATAGTGCAGTTTCCTTCTTATTTGGTGTTCTTGTAACCAGACTTTGGGTTAAACTAAAATAAAACCAGTTTTATCAGTTAATTTTGGTTAGACCACAAAGCATTGCAATTAGCCGGTATAGATAGCGTAAGGATACAGTGGACTATAATTGTTTTTTAGATTTTAAGCTAACAATCTGAAATTTTTACCATGTATTTATAATGCTCATTGAATATGGAGAAAGTTTGGTTTGAAATTAATAATAATAAC
This sequence comes from Troglohyphantes excavatus, assembly GCA_963932185.1. NCBI lineage: Eukaryota > Metazoa > Arthropoda > Arachnida > Araneae > Linyphiidae > Troglohyphantes > Troglohyphantes excavatus. The sequence continues at coordinate 38,769,567 of OZ010666.1, forward strand.
TTTTTAATTTAATTAATAAAAATATATAATAAATTTAATTTTTTTAATGTACCGTTCGCAATTTTTTTCAGCGAATATTTTTTATTTTAGCGTTTTTTTACCCCGTATTACATAACGAATTTTTTGCATGCGTAAAAGAATTAAAAATTATTTCTTTTAAAAAATGAATTTATTTAGAATTCCATTAAAAATGTAGAAACACGGATATTTCCAAACAATATTCATTATATAAAAAATATTATTAAACTTTCATATTAGAAACACGCACAAAATCATTTTCCATAAGTATGTAGAACATTTCAAAAAAGTTTAAAGATTATAACCAAAGCACTAATGCGCATGGACCATTTCAAAATATTACCTGCGTTCAAATTTAAAAATATGAGAAAAATGTATTTTTTTTTTTTAAGTTGTATTATTTAATTTTTTTTTTTTCAAAAAAAAGGTGGGTTATATACACATTATATGGGACATTTGTATTGTTGTGCTTATAAATATAAACAATATTACTTATAGCAGAAAATTAAATAATTGCAAATTTGGCGGATTTTTGCTATTTTGAAAGTTTATTGTACCCTTAAGGCTTTGTTAATAAAAAAATAATTTTCATAAATTCGGCCAACCGATAACTCGCAACAGAATGTAAGAGGATGTTGTAGGTTAAATATATCGTGGATCAAATAGCCCGCAATCTCTTGGTTGGTAAATCTAAGAGCTGGTAATCGTAATGTTGCTTGTCGTCCAAGTAACCGTTCACCATATAGGGAGGACATATGCGTATTAAGCTAGTTGTGATCAAGTATCTTCCTGTTATTTGTAGGATGAAAATTTGTTAGTGAAGTTTTGCTCGGAAGTTATCCCCTTCATTACACAATGGTTCAAGCAGTAATTTCATGTTCTTCATTTGAGGTAGATTCTAACCTGTCGTCAATAGTCCTTAAATAGCTCCAGCCCTCTAACGTAGCTGGATGTCTATAGACGTCCATAGATTTTCAGTTAAACAATATACATAAACTTTAAATTCATAAAAATATTATATATTGAATATTTTTCGAATATAAAGCGTTGGGATGTTTCCGTGAAGCTATTTGACGTGGAAATATTTAATAAAATATTAAAGTAGAAAATTATTAGATAAATTTTTTTTTAAATGTATGCAGGGTTTATGATAATTATTTTTACAATTGTACCCCACTACAACGCATTTTTCCCTGGTGGTCTAATACGTTCCCAGGTTGACCAACTAGTTGTTAAGATAATTCTCATACATTCTTTATAATATACAAGCATTTTAAATATAAAATATAAACTATTTTTGAGGTAAACAACTGTAACATTTTGGCATTTTCCTAAACTCTCAGGGGCTAGAACGACGTTAATTCAACTCTCCAATCAAAAATTATATATTAACATTTTGGCCCGTAGACATTAACTTCAAACTAGAGCAGTGCTTCCCAGCCTGTGGTACGAGAGACGATATGCCTCTGAGTGGTTCTTGAAGCCATTATCTATTTTTGTAGATATTTTACTTTTACCAAACGGGTGAGGTGTGTTCCTCTTAAAACTAATATGATCTAAATTGAAAAAATATAATCCTTATTGTAACTCTTTCATGGGCTTGCTTTGATAACTAACAATTAAACCAGAAACTAGTTCGATATTTTTACCTTGATAAGACATATCACGTTAAAAACTGCAGACTACATATAAATAATAATACATTTATAAAATTATTACGATTTTAATAAATGACGTACATAAAACACATAAATTATATTTAGTTTATTTTGGTATTGCGTAATTTGAAGGTATTTTCGTAATGTAATTCGAAGGTATTTTCGCAATGTTATTTGAAGGTATTTTCGTAATGTAATTAAAAAGTATTTTCGTAATGTAATTTGAAGGTATTTTCGTAAGGTAATTAGAAGGCCTGCGACTTACCAAATTTTCGAATCAGTGGCCCGTGGCCATCCAAAAAGTTAGGAACCACTGAACAAGATCTCCGGAATGAGCTGTTATTACATATTCTGTATTACTTATAAAACCTTAAAACTAAGCTGGAGTATTATGACTTTAATAGTTATTTTTATCCCAAACGTCTTCCCATTTTTCGTCCATTTCTCTGGCATCCAATACCCAATTTTTTCGATCATTCCAAATCTCTTTCAGGAGACATTCCCCAATAACCCGTAATCCCTCGCCCTAATTCCACAATATCCTCGGCTCCGAGAAGGCTTTAAACCACTCCCCTTCTGAAAGGCCCCACGATGTTCCTTTGGCTGGCTATCGAATTTCCCATCATCTGTCGGATGCAAAACAATAAGCTTCCTAACTTCCATTAAAATAAATGCCCTGGTGAACCCACGGGTGAATGGGTTTTCAGTGCATTCAATTTACATGGTCCTGGGGATGTTTTTGACAAGGAGCGCTCCCGAGGTATGATGCGTATTCTTCTTGTCTTGGGATGAATATTTGATTGCTTTCGATTATTTGTGGTCGATGTGTGTAATACAATAACGGTATCGGGAATAGGGGTGTTTGTGTGTTATCGCTGTGATATGTTGTATGTGATAGTTTATTTTAATGTAGGGTTTTTATTAAGGTTGGGAATAGGTGGACATCTTAATATCTTCGAATGGTAGTTTGTAAGTTTTTTTTTTTTTTTTTTTTTTTAAGTTGATATTTTTTTGTTAATAACTATTTGAAAGTCTATAATTTACGATATTATTTTTTATTGAGATGTTATTTCAGAAAATATTGCTTTGATATTGAACAATGTATGTAACAAATCGCAAAGACACTTTTTATTTAGACTTGTGTTTTTTTTTATTTATGGCATACATATAAAAAAATGTCGTTTGTATTTTAAGTTATTTTAGTTATTTGAGTAAATAAGTTTTGCCAGTTTTTTTTCAATAAAAAAACTGGCAAAATTTTGAAAAAGTAAAAACGGTCTGTAATAGAAGATATTTTTAATAAATTATCCAAATTTTATAAGTTTGTAAAAAAAAGTATTTTTTTTAAAGGTGATTTTATTTTTTTCTGAGCAATTTTGGAAAGTGGAGCTTTTTTTTTCTTCCACATACTCCTTCATTTCTGTATTGCAGTCATATTAAAAGTTTTCTTGGATAAAGTTGGTGGCAATAAACAATAAAGAGGTTGAATACTCTCCTGTACTGAAAGTTGTCTAATTAAAGTTACATGCATATATTTCTGAGCTTTTTAAGAATTACATATACATTAATGATATATTATGTAACTAAGTATAATATAAATAGTTTATGAACTGATTTTTTTCCTTCAAAAATTTCATCCTAATTGATTTCTTAACAAAAGTGCGAATTTAGTTGTTAAAACTACAAATTTTTAAAAATAGTTTAAAGGTGTCTCTTTTATAATAACTTTAAAACTCTACACTTAAACGCATGAAATCAGGCCTTACTCAGATTTTTATACGCTATACTTTTATTTACAAGTCAAATGCGTTCCATATCCGCTAACTTATACAAGAATTTTTTAACTTTAAAAAAAAAAAAATAGTCGCTTCTCCCCTTAAATAACGACTCCTCCTTCAAATAATTAAAACTCCTTTTTAATCATCGCATTAAGCTTGTTGGCCTCTTCACCCATTTGCATAAATGGCGACATTTTTATCTCTCATTAAATCCAACCAATGTCACGAGCAGTAGCACTGGAATCAATTCAGGCATCAATTCTCGCTAATAAAATTTTTATTTTAATAAACCCACTTTTTTATTAAAAGGGTCATTCAAACATGATTAACGACGAGAAACGCACTACTTTAGCGTTCTTTTATCCCCCCCCCCCCCCCCGAGTTGCTTTTTCCAAACGAGTGTTGCCAAGTTCTTCTTTTAAAATTAATTTACCGAGTTTTTTTTCCTTCCTTTTCTAACTGTTATACCATGAATAATTCCCCCATTAATGCATGAGGATATAATCTCATTTATTAAAACAATACGTCACTCTTGTATGCAAATTGGGAGAGAGCAACTTTGTGAAAATCCTAAAGATTTACATACAAATTCGATAATATTATATTAGTGATATTTTTCTTGGTGAATTAGAATTTTTAATGGCGTTTGGGGAAAAACTTTCCGGTTGCAGTGAGGAGAATGTAAAAAAAAAATTGCAGACGATGGTAATCGTTTTCTGCGATATCGTTTGCTAGAAAAGCAAGAGGCGGGGCTTAGGGAATTTCGAATTAAAGAATAACTCGATTGTAAGCTTTTAGATTTTATAATCTTTGCTGTTTGGGAGTTCCGTTAAAAGAACAATTTGTTTTCGTTATTTATTCTTCTTTCAGTGATGAAAATGAATGATAGTATTCTCACTTTATATTGCGTATAAATTTTACTGTTATTTTCAGTTTCAACTTGCATTCATTTTAAATAAAATAACGTTTAAAGAAAATACTTTTAAATAAAAATATATGACTAATTGTAAAAGAATCATGAGATTCTTAATTTTTTTTTCTTATTAATTTACTTATAAAAAAAAGCAGTGAAGAATAATACTTGCAGCTATTATCTATATTTTAAGAAAAATAGGCCAATGACCGAATCAACCAATTGTGGCTATCGTTTTATTTGCGTTTTTTATGAATGCGATGTCTTTATTGGTAGAGTAATAAAATAATGGTGTTAAGATTGTGTATTCTAACTAAATAGTGAATTTCTGCTGTAAACAAAATTGCCTCACATTAACCACGATGTGAATGTTTGGAGAGTGGAGTATCAACTCGTGATGTCCTCATCATTCGACTGAGGTTCAAATTAAAAAGCGTTATTTGGACTATTTTTGTAATACATATTTTAAATTATTGTCATTCTCTCTTCACCTGCAGCACAAAGCTGTTGAATAACTGTTCATTATATACAACAGCACATAATTATAATGGACCTCATTATAAAGGTCAGTTAAGAAATATTTAAATATTAATAATAACGGATGCTTATTTTTATCTGACGAATTTTATATTTCCAAAGGAGCGATTAAACATCTATCGTTGTGTTATTCAATATAATGGTGGCAAATAAAAATATGTTTACATATAAGTTATTATCTCAAGAAATAAGCAACAAACAAATCCAGAAGAAAATAAAGTATTTTTTCATACCAATAAATTTAAGCAATCAAAATGAACCAGAACCTTCTTGGTGTAAAGATTAATACCGTATATACATACACCTTTTTTTAAATTCAACCTATGTTGAAAGCTGTTTGGATTTGATATATAAGAAACACTTTTTACAGCTAAATACTGTACTTTCATTGATGGACACACTGTTGAATTACACCATTTTAAAGAATTATTTGTTGTAAGCCCGACTTTCATTAATACGGGCGGCAACCTTTAGCTCCTAGTAGTCCATTGTAATGAAGTTCTACTGTAAAAAAATAAACATATCTTATTAAATATATTTTTTCAATGCGTTTTTTTTCCAATAGTGTTTTTTTACTGAATTGGATGAAAAATAAAAAAAAAATATATCGAACTAATTGATTTTGTTATCCAGTATGATATATATTTTATTTTTTCTTGTCGAATAACATAAACCTATTATATTTATTACTGAATAGATATTTCTTATATGTTAAGACTACTTTCGCAAAATATCCGTTACTCGCTTTCTTAAATTCTTCAGAAAAGAAAATATATAATTGAAAAAGAGAGATAAAGTAGAACAAATTCAGAATAAATTGATACGATCATCTCAATTTCAAAAACTTATGAAAGACGACCGTTTTTAAAAAAAAACGAACTTTACATACATTTATTAAATAAAACATTAAAAATTAGCAGTATATTCCACACGCTCCTGATATGAATAAACGCTTTCTCTCCCCCCCCCCACACCATTTCAATAAGCACAATTAATTCATCCCCAATACTCTCCCTTTCTCTCCTCCAATCCCAATCTAAAAGCACTTAAACCCTCAAATTCAATCCGAAATGTCTTCTTGCAATTTCTGTTTTTTTTCCGTCCTCATCAGCATTTCATCCCCCTCCCACCAAAGTGACTTTTCTTACTACTCAGCAGAATTCCTTTTAGCATATCCGTCTTGATCCAGCCCCCGCTCCTCCAGGTCCCTCTCCCCCCTGGCCCACCCACATGCCTACACCCCTTGGTATCCGACCCCCTCTCCAAGGGGGTATAAAACTCTTTAGCAGAAGAGTGGATATCTGTTGGATATCTATTATGTATCTCTTCCTTCGTGAAACTTGATGAGTCGCCGGTTTTCGTGGAGGATCTTTACATGCATTGTGTGGGACACGTTTTGCCCCCTCTCCGATATGCTGCTTTTCTGTGTATTCCCGGGAGATATCACTGTGCCCGAGTAGGAAACGGGTTGTTATGGAAATTTATTTTTCGCGTACTGCCGCGTGTTGGGGGTGTATTGAGAGGACCGGGAGTACAGTAGTGTGTGTATTGAAGAGATTAAATGTTTTGGAGGACCTTTGTAAATGGAAAGCATTTTTTCGAGATGTGAAGTGTCTTTTAAAGACTTTCGATTCATGACTTTTTTATCGTTTTTAAAAATTTTATTTCAATAAACTGAACAGAAGAGTGTATTACCTGCTTGCGCATCATTGGAAGCAAATTTGATTTTTATTATCAGAATTTCAATTATTTTTTTCTTCAATTCGACAAGATAGAAACTGTTTTAAGAAATATTTCAGGTAACATATTGGAGGAAATTGTTATATTAATATATTACTACATGTATATTTGTTTAACTATATTTAATCTATCTTTGTTTAGGTCTTTGACTTAGTATGCTTGTAGTATTTTTAAATGAATGTAAATCATAGTCTCGTAATTCGATTGCAAGTACAAACCTGTTGGAAAATATCTCTATTTATCTTCCAAAAGAAAATAATTTATTACATTCTTGTTTTATGTTTAACACAATATTAGCGTCCACAATTATTACGAGTTATATATTGAAACATTTATTAAGCCTAGCATACCATAAATTTTAAATCAGGTGTTATTTAATGGATTAACAGTTTATTGCAAATGTGTCCTTTTTTATTTAAAAAACTTGTATGGGTTTATTTGATTTGTTAAATATAAATTATTACATGAACAAAATCTTAAATATTAAGTATAGTTTATAGAGTAGAGTAAGGCAGACTAGCAGTTTGAAACAATATTTTAATATATTTAGAACAATTTTTCAATATTTGCTACGATTAAAAGAAAAAAAAAATCTAAATTGAAAACCTTTACACTAATGTCTTTTATCTATTTTAAACTAATAATTGTTTTTAAAACGGAAAATCCCCATTCGATTAAATTATATTAAAACATTTCTTTCCAAGAATTTTTTATAAAAAAAATCGATCGAAATATCCCCACTGCTTATACCGCTTTATTTAAAAGACCTATAAAAGAAACAATAAAAAAACAATTAAACCCAATTCAACGCCTATACCCACACATTTACCAAACAAACAAAAAACCCATCAACTCACACTCCCAAATTAAATTCAATGACTGGACGAAATCACACGTCTTATATAAAAGTTGGAAGACAAAATGGCTTTTGCACTCCGCCCTAAAAACTCCCACGGCGCCTGTGTGATTGCATTTAAACCCTTTTTCCCAAGAAATAGAAAATGACATGAAATAAAATGTCCTCCGCCTGCCAGCAATATCGAAAAGAATAAAATGGAACCTTCGAGAGAAAAAAAAACTCCAGTTTAAAACTCCTTGTCTGATGCTTAAGGAACCAAAGTCCTGTTAACCTCTGCGTAGATTATGTTTTGGGGATTTATGCCCCGAGAATTATTTTTGTTTTAAGAGGTGTTGTTTTAATGTTTACTCACCCTCTTTGCTTTATGCGACGACATTCTTTGGAGTTTAGTGTTTTCGGGGCTTTGTTTTACGACCTCCTCCAAAGGAATGGAGTTTTGAGAGAATTTTGAAATTATTTTGGTGCGCCACTTGGCTTTGTATAGATCCCGTTTGCATGCAGCTTAAATCCCTAAATTGGCTAAGTGGTAATGTCATATTTGTGCGAGATAGGCTTTTTATACATATTTCTGGAATAATTTAAATCCTTAAATTGGCTAAGTGGTAATGTCATATATGTACGGGATAAGATTTTTGTAAATATATCTGGAATATTTAAATCCTTAAATTGGCTAAGTGGTAATGTCATATATGTACGGGATAAGATTTTTGTAAATATATCTGGAATATTTAAATCCTTAAATTGGCTAAGTGGTAATGTCATATTTGTGCGAGATAGGCTTTTTATACATATTTCTGGAATAATTTAAATCCTTAAATTGGCTAAGTGGTAATGTCATATATGTACGGGATAAGATTTTTGTAAATATATCTGGAATATTTAAATCCTTAAATTGGCTAAGTGGTAATGTCATATTTGTGCGAGATAGGCTTTTTATACATATTTCTGGAATAATTTAAATCCTTAAATTGGCTAAGTGGTAATGTCATATATGTACGGGATAAGATTTTTGTAAATATATCTGGAATATTTAAATCCTTAAATTGGCTAAGTGGTAATGTCATATTTGTGCGAGATAGGCTTTTTATACATATTTCTGGAATAATTTAAATCCTTAAATTGGCTAAGTGGTATAGTGGTAATGTCATATTTGTACGGGATAAACTTTTTGTAAATATATCTGGAATAATTTAAATCCTTAAATTGGCTAAGTGGTAATGTCATATATGTACGGGATAAGATTTTTGTAAATATATCTGGAATATTTAAATCCTTAAATTGGCTAAGTGGTAATGTCATATTTGTGCGAGATAGGCTTTTTATACATATTTCTGGAATAATTTAAATCCTTAAATTGGCTAAGTGGTATAGTGGTAATGTCATATTTGTACGGGATAAACTTTTTGTAAATATATCTGGAATAATTTAAATCCTTAAATTGGCTAAGTGGTAATGTCATATATGTACGGGATAAGATTTTTGTAAATATATCTGGAATATTTAAATCCTTAAATTGGCTAAGTGGTAATGTCATATTTGTGCGTGATATGCTTTTTGTAAATATTTCTGGAATAATTTAAATCCTTAAATTGGCTAAGTGGTATAGTGGTAATGTCATATTTGTACGGGATAAGATTTTTGTAAATATATCTGGAATATTTAAATCCTTAAATTGGCTAAGTGGTAATGTCATATATGTACGGGATAAGATTTTTGTAAATATATCTGGAATATTTAAATCCTTAAATTGGCTAAGTGGTAATGTCATATATGTACGGGATAAGATTTTTGTAAATATATCTGGAATATTTAAATCCTTAAATTGACTAAGTGGTAATGTCATATTTGTGCAAGATAGGCTTTTTATACATATTTCTGGAATAATTTAAATCCTTAAATTGGCTAAGTGCTAATGTCATATTTGTACGAGATAGGATTTTTATACATATTTCTGGAATAATTTAAATCCTTAAATTGGCTAAGTGGTATAGTGGTAATGTCATATTTGTACGGGATAAACTTTTTGTAAATATATCTGGAATAATTTAAATCCTTAAATTGGCTAAGTGGTAATGTCATATGTGTACGGGATAAGATTTTTGTAAATATATCTGGAATATTTAAATCCTTAAATTGGCTAAGTGGTAATGTCATATTTGTACGAGATAGGCTTTTTATACATATTTCTGGAATAATTTAAATCCTTAAATTGGCTAAGTGGTATAGTGGTAATGTCATATTTGTACGGGATAAACTTTTTGTAAATATATCTGGAATAATTTAAATCCTTAAATTGGCTAAGTGGTAATGTCATATTTGTGCGTGATATGCTTTTTATAAATATTTCTGGAATAATTTAAATCCTTAAATTATCTAAGTGGTAATGACATATTAGTACGTGATATTCTTTTTATAAATATTTCTGGAATAATTTAAATTGACAAAGTGGTAATGTCATATTTGTACGTGATACGCTTTTTATACATATTTCTGGAATAATTTAAATCCTTAAATTGGCTAAGTGGTAATGTTATATTTGTACGTGATATGCTTTTTATAAATATTTCTGTAATAATTTATATCCTTAAATTATCTAAGTGGTAATGTCATATTAGTACGTGATATGCTTTTTACAAATATTTCTGGAATAATATAAATTATCAAGTAAACTATTCCTTTTATTATATACAATTACACATGTTTATTTATCACATTTTTAACCCGAGTTAACCAAAAGTTAAGGGAGGTTTAGGCTTTAGTGGACACACCCTTCTTATATAAAAAAGACCTTAACGAGTGATTATTTTTCAAAACTCTTTGTTTAAAAAAATACTCCAAATTACTGCAATTAATTGAACTCTTAGGCCGATTCCTACACAAACGACTGAAACTCTCGTGAGCTTCTCGGTCATTGAAAATTCATACCACGTATTATGAATTGTTGAATCACCGATAAAGTTACGTGCGTCTTACTTGTTCGTGTAGAATTGGCATTACACTTATTCTTACTTTAAATAATGTTTATAGATATTAGATGATCTTTAGAGCAGTTCCACACCATTTGTCCGTAATGTGTCCTTTTCGCAAATCTTTGCTATTTTATAATATGGTAATCAAATTATAATAAACCCAATTTTTTTTTATAGGTTTAGTTACATTTCAGTTGAATTATTTCTTAAAAAATTGAATTTATTTTACGTAAATTAGTATATATTAAAAATAATAAATACCGTGGAATGACGAATGACACTATAATAACAAAACAAAGTGGGTACAAAACACCAACCTCCTATTTGAATAAAAGATTAAAATTTTGTGTATAAGTAATATTAATCCTCAAGATCAGAACCCAAGTCAAGAAAATGAAAAATTTTGTTTAGTTTTTAAAATTTATTTTGACAATTTTAGAAATATTGAATAAATAAAGATGTTCAAAAATATTTCCAAGATCTCGAGTGGGCCTTTGTAGTTTAGTCGGAAGAAACTTAACGCGTTCTAAAACCTAACGTGTAACCTAAGAACGCGGGCCTAAACAGCTAGTACAAAAATGTATTTTACTGACATTTTAATAAAATAAAACTATATGCAGCATACTTATTAGGGGATTATGGGACACAAAATCATCCAAAAGTATCCAAACTTGTTTTATTTCTTTAAAAAATATTTCATTTTATTTTTAATATACCGATACCAAAATTATATTTCTGCGTTAAGTATAACTACTTTTTTTATTCTATATTAAACTTTGGTTTTACTTAAATACGTAACTTTAAACTTATTTTTCTTAGTGATGACTTTTACATGTTTGATCAAATTTAAATGACACAAGTTCAAATTTGTTTGAAGAAACTGGTCAAAATTTGCTACAGTGTATTTTCTAACGTATTACTTTAATTTGTATTTCAGGATTAGTAAGATATAGATTATATATTTTTTAGTATTTTTAAAAGTAGTTTGACTAGCGATTTTTGTTTCGAATATTTAAAAAAAAAAATTGAAAATAAAAAAAATGTGTAAAGGCAGTTGTTAAACACATTCTTTTGTTTATAAACAGGTACAAATACGGGTTTTCAGATTATTTTTTTTATTTATACCAAAAATAAGAAAGGCCACTTTTTATAATTTTTTTTTATTTTTTAATAGAAACATTATAATTTTATTTTTAAATAGAAACATTACATTTTTTTATTGTTTCACCATATGACATGTGATTATGTTAATATACTGTGTATGCATATGTAGAAAAAATTTAATAATATCTACAAAATTAAAGGAAAATTTAAATGTCTCCTATATGCCCTTAAATTTTTTTTTATAAAAACCCTCAAATTTATATTTTAAGTACATAAGTTTAGGTATTTTGATAAACCTTAAATGGCTATTTAAATTATTACAATATTTATTTTTTAGTCGCACTGAAATATTTAGTATTGTATTTTGAGAACTTTTCCAAAATAATTGTCCTGGATTCGATGCTGTTTAAAAGTTCCTAAATATATTGGCAACCCCCATGACAGCTAAAGATATCGCTATTTTATGACACCTAGCCATATCCAGATCCGCATGCACTAAAAATTTGAATGTGCTATCACCAATTTTATTAATCTTTTATGACAGAATTACAATTTTATAGGTGGCCGTTTCATAATGTTCCTAAAAATCGATTTCGTATGAATTTACATCGAAGCGGCTCTTAAAAACCACGTAAAATTGGAAAAGAGCCATCGAATTTTTCGGTAGACGCAATTCACTGGGAACCCAATTTAATATATGCACTTTTGCATCAGCTGTATTGGAATAATAAAATAAGATATAGCCATTTCAGTGACCATATATATTTTAAATATCGAAATTTTAAAAAGAGGAAGTTTAGTCTTCTGTCTGGCTATTTAAGTAATTTTGACATAGCGTATCTAAATTGTGAGATAAGTTAATCAGGAAAGTGAAAAATTTAATTTATTTTTCACTTGAATTATATAAACGCATTAAACTATCTCCTTTAGATGATTAATTTAACAGCCATTTTATACAAAGTTAACTAAGATGAATAACTATTTTAATTTAACATAAACTTAAATGTGCAAGTAGTTTATCAGAGAGCTTTTAAGGAAATTGTAATGTTTAGTATAAAAATGAATAATTCATTAAAAACTTTGGAATTTATTCATATTTTTAATTTAAATAAATAGTTCATAAACAAGAACACTTAAATGATCGAATATATAAATATAATTTTTTTATGCTTTTAAAATTAATTTAGTTTTTGTTTAAATTATTATGTGTTTACGTATTAAACATAGTTCTCAATACAATTTACAAAATCTTTCTGCATAAACTCTTTAATTTTAAATTTTTCCTGTTTTTTTTCAATTTACGAGAATAAATTTTGGATGTTTAAATTAGCATTATTTAAAAAAAATAACGCAATCAGTATATTTTACGTACGCTAATTAATATTACAAAATTCATCTTGAAAATTAAAGATGTACAAACCTTTTCTAGCTAAAACGTTAAAAATACACTACTGTATAAAAAATTCGATGTGTAATTTATTTTATAAAGTAAATTTTTACTGCTAGACCTTATGGCGTACATTAATTGCTTTTTTCAATAACTAAAAAACGTAATTCAAAATACATTTTATGATATATATTAAGGAATCAAAATACTTTTTATTTAAATTTTTTTAATAAATCACGCATATAAGCATACAATATTCTTTTTATTGTTAAGTTTAAAAAATAATGCATTTTATGAAGATTTTAATATCACACAATATAATTATCATTAATAAAAGTGGACACATTTATTTTTTAGGTTAAATATATGCAGAGATCTTGATAGATTATTTGTAATTATTAAACAATAATTTTTAAATTGATCGTAACAATATTTAAATTTTATTTAATGCACAATAATTTTTTGCTGTAGCTTTCTGTTTTAAATTAACCTAAATTCCTGCTATATAATAATTGTCATTATTTTACAATGTTACATATTCGAAACTTTCATTTTAGAATTACACAAACAGATTGTTTTATTAATTAACAGTAACTAACTAGTTTTAAAATACAATTAATAAATATAAATATACATTATGATGTTTATATAAACAATAGTTATGTTTATATAAACAATATTTTAGTTTATATAAACAATAGTTATGTTTATATAAACAATAGTTATGTTTATATAAACAATAGTTATGTTTATATAAACAATAGTTATGTTTATATAAACAATAGTTATGTTTATATAAACAATAGTTATGTTTATATAAACAATAGTTATGTTTTTAAAAATAATTCGCATGTGTCACTTAAAATCATTATATTAAAAAATTTATATCTTCCCATGTAATATAAGTTGTCCAGTTTAAAAACCAGGTAGATCCACAGTTTTTCCCAAATCGTTTTTTTTTAAACATTTGTCACAAGTTTTAATACATTGCATCCCATTATAAAGCGATATTGACGCTAAGTGAATACAGTTTAAAAAAAATAACGTTCAAAGTCATAGGTTTAGATCCAAAATTACGTAATTGACATTCGTTTTAGCGTCCTCGGTAAAATACAGTAGAGCTTCAATTATCCGTATCAATTGGGATCAGATTCCATCCGGATAATCGGATAATCGTATAATTGGATAATCCACGAAAAAAGTTATTTCTCAGTAAAAAAAACTAATTTTAAATTTTGTATGTCATGTAATTTAATGATTATTAAAAACAATGATTCATCGATGAGAAACTTTTTAAATGAGGATTTTTATATATTTTTTTTCAAAGTCATCCGGATGATTGGCGATCTGCTCTTTTTTATCCGGATAGCTGGAAATCTACTGTATATGAAAATGGATCTATCTGATTTTGAAATTAAACTAGTTTATATACACTTAACCTTACTTTTTTGAGAGAAAATATCTTGTATCTGTGCCACAACCTTTTCAATTTGTGAACCGCCCATGATGAGTCGTATAGAGGGGTTAGTGGTCCAATGCCTATAATAGAAAAAAAATGGATTTATCTGGTTTTGAAACGAAACGACTCGTATACATTTACCTTTACAATTTTTAGATAAAATATATTGCCTCTGTGCTACAATCCCTTCAATTTATGAACCGCCTCTATTGAGTCGTATAGAGGGGTTGGTAGAGGTCCAGTGCCCGTAAAAAGAAGACATGGATATATCAGTTTTTGAAAAAAAAACGTATCGTATACACTTACTCTTACAATTTTTAAATGAAATATCTTGCTTCCGTGCCACAACCTCTTCAATTTGTGAACCGCCCCTGCTGAGTCGCATAGTGGGGTTAGTGTTTCAGTGCCTGTAATAGAAAAAAATGGATATATCTAGTTTTGAAACGAAAAGGCTCGTATACATTTACCCTTACAATTTTGAGATAAAATATATTGCCTCTGTGCTACAACCCCTTCAATTTTTGAACTGCCTCTGCTGAGTCGTATAGAGGGGTTTGTGTTCCAGTGCCTGTAATAGGGAAAAAAGGGATATATCTGGTTTTGAAACGAAACGACTCGTATACATTTACACTTACAATTTTTTAATAAAATATATTGTTTCTGTGCTACAACTCCTTCAATTTGTAAACCATCCCTTCTGAGTCGGGTTGATAGAGGTCCAGTGCCCGTAATAGGAAAGCATGGATATATCTGGTTTTGAAACTAAACGGCTCGTATACACTTACCCTTACAATTTTTATATAATTTTTTTCTGTGTATTTTTATATAATTGTTTTCTGTCTGTCTGCCTTCAATTTGTGAACCGCCCCTGCTGAGTCGCATAGAGGGGTTAGTGGTCCAGTGCCCGTAATAGAAAGTAAGAGATAAAAATCGTGAAGCAAAGTAGCGTAACATCGAGATCAAGAATCAGAGGAGAGATTTCGGGCTAGTAACTTATTTAGAGGAAGAGCAAAAAGTGGAATTCAGTATATTCGGGCGAGGGATCTTGTCTGGCAGAGATAAGGCCTTTTAGCGTCAGACACCGAGAAACAAGATTAGATGCTGGTGATCACTGCACATATCAGAGACCTGGTGCTCCTATTCCTTGTAGTTTAGAATGGACATCTGTCCTAAGTGTGGGTATTAAATATTTTATGTGCTCTGCTCTGTTGAATTCGTTTTTACATACACGAGGCGTTTTGTCAGTTGAAGGGGCGGGGTAGAAAAGGATTGAGTTTGTGTTAAGAAAATGTTTTCTATTCCATTCGAACTTTTTTTGTTCGATATAAAGCAGCACTTTTTGGGGCTAAATAATATTTTTCTCTATATATTTAGTAATTATATATTGTTTTAGCTTCTTCCTATTATGAAAGCTTATATGGAACTATTTTCTAATATTTTACACAAATAAAATGATATTATGGTATTTTATACAAATAAAATGATATGATATGTTATACAAATAAAATGATATTATGATATTTTATACAAATAAAATGATATTGTGATATTTTATACAAGTAAAATATTATGATATTTTATACAAATAAAATGATATGATATTTTATACAAATAAAATTATATTATGATATTTTATACAAATAAAATTATATTTTATACTAATAAAATTATATTTTATATTAATAAAATTATATTTTATACAAATAAAAATGTTTTATACAAAGAAAATTATACTTTAAACAAATAGATGTAGATAAATAAAATGCTTTTTTTTAAATACCATTATTTTATAAGAACAATATTTTATAAAAATATTTTTTAAATATTTATACTTTCTTAATATATATTTTGTTGCTTTACAATTATACATTACATAAATAAAAAAAATTCAGGGATTTTTTATTTTTATTACTTTGAAAGAATAGTTATAAATGAAAGTAATAGTTTAATAAAATACACTTTTGTTTCGTATTTTTTTAATAGTTTGTGTACCTAGTCAGTATATCCTCCATATAAAATTAACATATATTATCATTTAACAACTGTATCTTTTAATGCCTACATTTGGCCAAATTGAACTGAAAAACTTTTACTTATTTATAAATAACTTCAGTAAAAATGATCACACAAAGTATAATAAATAAGCACACAAAAAAGTAGTGAACAAATATTTTAAAATTAAACTAGGATGTATTTTAAATATCAATACTTAATTTTTTTTTATGTCCTGTTATAATAGGGACCAAACAACTACTTTTAAAGTTTTCGGTTTAAAAACTATTTTCTTTAAAAATCATTTACGATATCTGAAGCCACAAAAAATCATTTCATTGAATACAAAACTTATACACGGTTAATTCTACATCATGGAATTTTTAATTTTTTGACCAAATTCAAGTAAAAGAATGATTTTTTACCACAAATCTGATTTGTGTTTTCATTATTTTTATATACCACGAATTCAAAATAGTTTTTTTTATTTAACGGTAAGTGTAAACATAATGTATTAAATCATAATGGAAAAGCAACCAAATTTGATACAAAAACCAGTGGAAAGTAAGGTAAAACTACTGTTATGTAAATGTAAGGTTAGTGACATTTGGGTGTTAACATTCTTTTTGTTGGTCGTTTTAGGTATTTCTCAAAAACATTTTAAGCATTTTTTAAATATCTTTTGCAATTTATTACGTGTCCTTATAACTATGGTTAGTGATTTATAAGTTTAAATAGTATGAAATTTTTTTTTAAATCGAAAGCAGAATTTTCTTCTAAACTGCATAGCAGCAAGTTTTTACCCATACTACAAAATAAATATATTAAAAGCTTCTAAAAGACCGTTGCAAAGTTATCAAAAAATATTTTTTTTACTTCTAACATTCAAATTTATTTACTGGCAATCAAGTAAAATTATTTGATAGCATATTTTATTATTTCAACTCCGTGATAGAAAATTAAGTGTAGTTTTTCCTTACAAAAATCTCAATAATATATAATTTAGAAGGTAATGTATAGTACTTAATTGCGTGTAAAATTATCTTATTTGCTTTTTTGAAAGCTGAATTTGATTTTTATTCAGATTCTAAAATCTATTCGTTATCAATTAGAAGAAATTTTTTATACATTTATTAATCTATAAGTTTTAACAAGGCCCAGTAGTGCCCATATTGCTTTCAGCTTATGCAATCAGCTAGTGTTGAATGTTTTCTTTGTATTTACTATTTTGGCAACCATTTTTTAATTCATATGAATGTAGATTAAATTTATTGTTTGAGAAAAACATAATATAAGCTAAAATAGAATGTATATTAACAATATATTTTAAAGAAATTCCCCAATCGTTTAGAGGCTATACGAAAACCCTTCTCCGAGGGATAAAGAAATACACGTATCAATTCCTACAACGGCGCGATTTGAAAGTTCCAAACCTCCTGGGAGTTAAGAATATAATTTCCCCCCTTTTCTTTTCTCTTGAAAACGATATTTTTTCACACCCACCACACGTTCCTCAATAGAATAGAATGCGTCTCGGAAAAATCCAAAAAGATGACGCAAACTTTTTTTCCTGATTTTTTTGTTCTGTTATATTTATCTCACTCTATATCGGAGCCGTTTTGAAAAGAAAGTCATGTATGTGCATATAAATGTATAGGAAATGTGTACAAGTCGCTCGATACTTCGTGAAAGAGTACTCATTCAGAAGTATTTCATCCTATTCCTCAGGGGGTTGTACTACTCGAAATAGTTTAACGTGCAAAAGATATTTGCTCGGAGAGAATATTCTCTTCTCTATTCACTGTTTCTTGAGAATTAGTTCTCGTATGGAGAGGGGGATGTTATTGGAATATAAACTTATTTTTTTATTGCGTTTGTTCGAAATCGGTTCCGGCATGCAAATCAATTCGAACGTTTTAGATTATTTTTATTTGTTTCGTTTGAAACGCTGTTTAAATCGATTCCTTTTAATTGTTATTGGCGTGTAACGTCTTTAAAATATAATCCTAGAAAAAGGTGGCATTTCGGTTGTATGAAAATGTAACGGAAGTACGTCACAGGTGGCCCGTCAAACGTCATGGTTCTAGGCGTCATCTCGTTCCCATGGAAACGTGCCAGTTTATCTCGCAGTTGTTTTTTTTTTGGTTGTATCGGTTTACTTCGTTCGCCTTGCACATATTTGTTCCTCGATTTTCCGTTTATCCAGCAATTGAGGGGTTTGCTGTAAAAAGGAGGTAGCTCCAATTATTCAAGTTTGCAGAAAACCGTAAAACACTTTGAAAATTCAAAATTCCAAGTTGTGTGAAGATTCTTTTTTATCAATCTTCTTAATTGTTCCAACATATTATGACAGTATTTTCATTAAAAAATATATCTTACAGATGGCGTGGCACATGTTGGATTGTTAGAGCTACCTCTTTCTTGCAACCAAATATATGCTCTGTCTACCTCTATGAAAAATATTTTTAAAAAAAATACAATTTACTAGGATATTATTTTATTTAAAGAAAACTTCAATTGAAATATAGCATATAACTTGGCTTTTAAAACAGAAAATTACATTTTTAATCATCACACACCCCCTCTGTAACGTCCGGCTCATCTGCTGCGTTGTCATCTATTGAGTAACGCGATAACTAACGATTGGAGCTACATCTTTCTGGCACCAAACGAGCAACTTTTTTTTACCACAAGATAGCACATGTAACTCCAAATTCCCCTAGGTTGGAGCTACATCTTTTATGCAGCAAACCCTTCAATTTTCATAAATTTTAGAACTAAAAATAACTCTACATGAACACATTTTTAAATCGGCGCTGTGATATTTTTTTAAAAAATATATATGTACTATATAAAGTAATATAAACATTTTTTAAAAATTATTTTGGAAAAAATAAATTAAGATCTTTTAAAGTAAAAACAACTTAACAAGTTCCATGTTCTATTTTCCGCTCAGAGGGTCCTAAATATAAAATGTACAAACATTTTCATAAGTAAACTTATCACACCGTAAAAATAATGGTACTTATAAATGAGTTCTTGAACCTACTCGTTTTTTTTAAGTATAATCGCATCGTAAATCAACGATGACTTATTTAAATTTAAGTAACCGTACTTTCTCAAAAATTAGCAATATAATCTGATGTTGCTAATCTCAGCTTCTGTTCAAGAGTTGGTTGGTTGTATGGGGTTTAATGGCGCAAGGGCCAAATGTGGCCAAGCTGCGTCAAATTCTGTTCAAGAGACCTTTAACAAAGCGACCTGACAAATTTAAAATATTTGTTCAGAAGATATTTTCCACATTATTTGATGTCGGTTGCTTAAATGGAAACTCAGTTACTACAACTCAATTACCTTACTTCTCATTCTTTTAGTACACCTATTTTTAACATTTCTTTTGTTCAGAACTTCTTAATGGTGCCTCGGTAGTTTAACGGAAAAGGCACTGGTCTACGATGCTGAGGATCTGGGTTCGATTCCCGATAGGACTTTGTTGTAATTGTTGATATTTATTGAAAGTGGTTTATGAAGGCAATCTATGTAGGCAATCATCTACTCATTTTTATTCTTTATACTAATATTTGAGTATATATAACTTTTCAAAATTAAAACTTACGTATTTGGGGTCAATATAAGCATCGAATGAACTAAGAAATTTTACTTATTTTCTAGTACCTATTATTAACAATGCATATTTTACTTTATATAGCATGTACATCTATTCCATTTATAAAACTAATAAAATATGAAAATTTAATAATAATTAATATTTTAATATTCTCTTCCCATTTCTTGATAGAGTTCCATTAATTACTAATGCCCATGCATAATAATAAAAATAATGATCCGCGCAGTATTATGTGAGAATGCTTCCACCCTAAGCTCTATCAAGATCTCTGGATATTTAATGCCTTCGGTTATTAACATATTGAAGTAGATATTCTAATGCGAGGGTCACACGAAATAAAGAGAATGGGTGTTGCCTGGTAATGCATTGGGGGTAGTAAAAGCGTATTACGTCCTGCGACGAACTGTTTCAATCTTGTTCGAAAATGTTCTTGGGTTATAGGTCATTAAAATTTCATCTTCGCTTTTGTCGATGGTCTGAAGTAAAGTTATTCCTTCTTGGAGCATGTCAACTTCTAACGTTGAGCTTTTATGGATTGTTGGGGCTGTTTACTAATTTATGAAAGTTTATGTTTAAAATACTGTATTGATAGTTTTTGCTTCACAGTAAAAAAGGGGACTTAAAAATAAATAACTCGTTTTTCTTTAATATAGATAGATAGATACATAAGATATAGATAAGTAGATACATAAGATATATATAGATATATACATAAGATATATATAGATACATAAGATATATATATATATATATATATATATATATATATATATATATATATATAGATATATATATATAGATATATATATATATATATATATATATATATATATATAGATATATATATATATATATATATATATATATAGATATATATAGATACATAAGATATAGATAGATGGATACATAAGATATATACATAAGATAGATAGATACATAAGATAGATAGATAAGATAGATAGGTAAGATATATAGATACATAAGATAGATAGATAAGATAGATAGATAAGATATATAGATAAGATATATAGATAAGATAGATAGATACATAAGATAGATAAGATAGATATATACATAAGATACATAAGATATAGATAGATGGATACATAAGATAGATAGATAAGATAGATAGATAAGATAGATAGATAAGATAGATAAATAAGATAGATAGATAAGATATATAGATAAGATAGATAGATAGATATATACATAAGATAGATAAGATAGATACATAAGATAGATAAGATAGATAGATACATAAGATAGATAAGATAGATAGATACATAAGATAGATAGATACATAAGATAGATAAGATAGATGCATAATATAGATAAGATAGCTACATAATATAGATAGGATAGATAAGATAGATAGATGGATGGATAAGTTTATTGTAGTGGGCCGTAGCCTATTTACAAAGGTTGGCAACATAATTTTACGAAAGTATATACAAAATTAGATAACACAAAATACAAGATAATAGATTAAAAAAATTAAAACACAATTTGAACAAATATGCAAAAATAAATTACATGAGCAATTAGGGTTTTAATCTGTTATTCCTGCACAAGTTCACTGATCAAGTCCTCCCGGAATTTTAAAACAGAGATTGCGTAATTATAAAAACAAAAATATTCTTTTTTGTAAAATTTTAGGGTTGTTGAAATGTTACTGAATTCAATTGATGATAAGTATTTTCGTCTGAATGCATCGTAAATTGGACACACTAAAAATACAAGATTCCAGGTTACATTTTCTGCTGTGTTACAAAATTTACAGGAATTGTTAGGAAAAATTTCGAAAGCAACTCCTTTAAAAAATATACGTGTTTGACTGCAACAGTTTTTTTAATAAAATTGCATCGCAAATGAGAGATGAAGTATACTCAAATCGAAGAAATCGTATTTTATCCAAAAGTAGCAATAATATTAAATATCGCTAATATCAGCTTCTGTTCAAGAGATGATAATGATACTTGACAAACTTAAAATAGTAATTCAGAAAAAGTTTTTCCGTTTATTTGATTTCAATTGGTTGAATTGAAATTGAGTTATTACAACTCGAGTATCTTACTTTCCATTCTTTAAGCATACCTGTTATCAAAGTTTCTTCTGATTATAAGTCATGGTAGTAAAACGGATATGGCATTGGACTTTGGTTCTGAGGATCTGGGTTCGATTCCCGGTAAGACTTGTTCGTGATCGTGCATGTATTTAATATTTCTGTAAGGCTATTGATTGAAAATAATTTATCCTCTATTATAAATCAGTGCCATGCTCGTAAAATGAGGTAAATCAGCATATGTAGGCATAAGCTCATTTTTTGTACTCATTTCATATCATCATTCATATACTCATTTTTTAGTACTTGTCTATTTCAAAATTAATACTTATGATTTCGGAGTCATAATAAGCATTTAATGTAATAAAAAATAGTAAATTTTACTTATTTTCAAATAACTCTTTGGAAATGTTCTTAATAAAATGAAATTTATTTTCATTTAAATTTTGCAGTTTTTAAGTATGTTGTAATTATTTGTAAAATTTAAAAACAATACTAATCATATTAAAAAAAAGTTAAATAACTATAATGTAATATATTATAAAATAAAATCTATAATATAATATAAAATATGAATCAATGTTTTTAGCTTATTACAATTTGTTGATTAATAAGTAATCTTCAAATTATGTTTAAGGCGGCTGATACATAAATTGTATCTTTGAATTGACATGTACCTTTTTTAATTTATTATCAAGATTCCCGATAAGCTTATTTCATTTTGTAGACAAGTTTGAGCATCAAATTCGTTTAAAAATGCAATTTCTAGAGTAATAGTTGTGATTATAAATATATAATATGGAATATATAATTAGAAAGTTTTACTTTTTTATCATCTTAATTAAAATTTACATGGATATAAATACAATTTTGTATAAAAAAAATATGAAAACTTGAATAAAAAATTGGGAAGGATTCAAATTTCTTATCACTGTGGTAACCGTCCCTAGTGTGTCCCCGACATTATTAGATTTTTGTTAATTGTATAGAACTCCGTATATTTACTCAACCAACTACAGAATATTTGATCAAATATAATTTTGTTTGATATTTGTACTCAATATCTGCTCATGTTAAGTTTAAAAGTATTAATTTTAAGTTAATTACTATATAGTCTAGCCCCAGTTAAATGATGGTTGAGTAACACTCATCTATACTAGTATTAGCTAATCATCAAACTTGTTTACACTAGTTGAACAATCGAACAAACTAGTTGAACTATACCCTTTAATATCCTAAAAATGATTATAGTAGCATGTCTGATAAAATATACCTTGATCCCTAAAATATATTTTTTATATTGGTAAATTGTGTATTTTCAAAAAAAATTAATAGCAAATTTTACAAGTTAGTACTTGAGTTATGGTAAAATAATTACACGATTTGTTGGTTGATTAAATTAACGTCACAATATGGGTGTGATTGTCAACAGTTCTGAATCTATTCCGAAAAAAAACTCATATACGCAGTCTTCCTTATTTAAACCTTGGTCAAATGACGAAGAAAATGCTTGAGCATTCAATCCACTTTCCAAATCGGCCAACTTAACTTGCACCATCTTCCTGTTTGATGAAGAATGATCCACAACCTGCTGGCGAATGTTCCGTCAGACAACAAGTATTGAACTCTCAACCCTCCGCTTATGTAATTGTTGTTCTTTCTAAGCGGGCTTCTGCTTACAAGTATTTAATTGAATTATTTAACACAATATAAAAGCAAGTGAAAGGAATCATTTCTGTTCTCAATAAAAAAAATTGATTTAAATTTGCTGTAAAGTATTTGAAATACTAATAAAAATAGCTTGTAAGCTATTATTTTCGAAAGTGATTAAAATACACGTTTTAAAACTTTTATTGTTATTCCTTATAAATTTCCCTAAATTTATTCAGATTTTCTTATTTTTAAAATTAATTCACAAACTATATATATATTTTCCCTTGTGAGTTACTCTGGGCACCGTTGAATGGGGAAAGTTGTTGTAATGTATAGCGTTACCCTGTTCAATGCAAAAATATTGAAAAAATACCATTTGTTCTCTATCATTCGAATTTAAAATAAATTTACAATTGCACTAAAAATGGCGCAAACTGTAGCGTATGTATTATGCACAGTTGATAAAAAGTCTTCCCGGCTTCCTTGATTAGAGGACCCCATTTACAACACTTGTTAGCAATATATGTTTATGGAATTTTGGCTCGACCTCACCCAAACTCCTACATTTTAGAATATTTAAGTATACCCCTTTATCATTTTCATTTAATTTATTATGAAATATTAATAGTATTTAATCGTTTTTTCGGGTGAATAGAAATATTTCTTCCATTTTCTAAGGTACCTGTTTTAAAGTGCTAAAAATTGCTCAATCAGTCATGCTCTTTTCTTTTACCATTGTTTTCGTCTTGTTAAATAATTTTTAAAAAGAAAATGTATCAATAAGCGAATGACTCTTCAATTAACTTGTTCTTTCAGACGAGAAATTGTGCAATCATGACTTGTCATTAGGTATTTTTAATGTTATCAACTATATAATATTTCGTAGGCACTTTTAGGTACTTTTTTTTGTTTCTATTTTGTAGGTACTCTCTTTTTTTAAAAAAAAGAAATTCTTGAAAATGATATTTAAAAAGTAAATAATCGCCTTCGAGATTTCAGAATCGAGACGGAATGAAAAGCAACCCAAAGTCAAAACTTAAACTTTATAACCACGATGGCTTATAATACAGATCTTTTTTCGAACTTTTAATGTATTAATCATAATTTTAAGTGTACAAGAAACATGCTTATTATGACTGTAAAGTTCAAAACTGCTTATATTCATCCAATTCCACGATATGTATTAAAGAGTTATTAATAGAAAATGGAAAGGTTTAAGAGATGGGGGACAAATAATCATCAAAAACACTTTATTGATTTAAACAATAATTCATTTTATTTTTAATTGACCGACACCAAATTTATATTTCTATGTTAAATACAACTAATTTATTTTTGCAAATCAATATTAAGCTTTGGTACAAATTTGCCTCTATATGTAATTTTTAACTCATTTTTCTCAACGATGACTTTTTTCATGTTTGGCCAAGTTCAAATTGATATGAATTCAAATCTATTTGAAAAAACTGCTCCAAATTTTCTTCAGCGTATTTTCAAATATATTACTTTTATTTTTAGGGATTAATAATAGATAGATTTTATGTTTTTTTGCATTTTTTTTTCAAAAATGGTTTGACCAGAGAAATAAATGAATTTTTATTCGAATATTTTTCAAAAAATTCTTTTGCAAATAACATTGTGTAATGACAGTTTGTTAAACACATTCTTTTATTTATAAAAATGTTTTTTTAGAAAATATTTTCTTGACTTATATAAAAAATAAGAAAAGTAACTTTTTTACAAATTTTTATTTTTAAAAAGAAAAACTATAATTTAAAAAAAAAAATTCCCACGTGATTATGCTAATATGCTTTGCATTCATATGCTGAAAAAAAAATTATAATAATATCTGCAAAATTAAAGAAAAACGTCAAATGTACCCTACACCCCCCCATAAGTTTTAATTTTAAATAAATAATTTTAAACAATCCACTCTATCTCCATTCCCATATCTCAATTTATCAACAGCCCCTTATCGCCTAGCATTTATGAAATTTTTATATTCATCCATTAACGAGCTTCTAGCGTGCCAGTTCCCCACCGCTTATCCCCCCCCACCTCTCCTTAAGTTCCGTCCAAGGCATATATTTATACACATTACATGTCAAAAGTCTTCATTCTTCGGAGTTTTGCGGCTCGTCGGAAAGCCCTTCGCCGACGTCGATGCCTCGGACGCCCGATCCATGCAAACTTTGACGCCTCTTTTCGCTGATGAGTTTAAATATTTATCAGAGAAAAGGAAGGGGGGAAAGTGAATTTCGATAGAAATTGCCCTTGTCTGGATGTCAGGTTTCCGCTGCAGATTTAGTAGGGGGTTGGGGGATTTGAGGGAGTGGGTGGGATCTTTATTGTTGGGGTCTGATGATGGGGGGAGATCAATAAGGTTGGGGGTTTTCGGACGCGAAAAGTTTATGTGTGAAAGTGGTCGCGGGTTTAACTTTGGAGTTTGAAGCGAAATCTTTCAGTCGCTTCACAGAAGATATATTTTTGTGTGTACCATTATATGAGGCGATTTAAGTAATAGTGGCGTAAGTGTCTTTTGATTTGGAACCTTCGAGCATGAATGGCCAGTAGTAGAGAGAATATGACGTCATAATCGTGAGGCAAACATCTCAGACCAAATCGCTACAAACACGTGATTTCTTTTCAAAATTATGAATTAAAAAGTACTCGCGATTGGCTGATGATTTGGGGAATGTGTAACAGTGAAATTTTATGAATGGAATGACGTCATTAGTCACGTGTTTGTAGCGATACATGTTGACCTCACTTTGATGTCAGCGAGATGATATCCCGATGTTTGCTCTACTATGAGGGATCCATGCTCGAAGCTTGGAACACTGTTGCTTTCAACGCAAAACTAAAAATAATCCACAAACTGCGTCCTGGTGTCAGTGCAAGAAAGGTTCTGTAACTACAAAACGCAGGACTTTCAAATTTACAGGATATTTTTTTTAGAAAAATTACACTGTTAAAAATAGATATTCAAATCAAAGTAAAATGTACTCTTTTTTTAATACATTCGATGCTTATCATGGCTCCGAATACATAAGTTTCTATTTTGAAAAAAACGTGTTTTTAAAAATGAGTACAATGGGGAAAAGGATAAAAAAAAAGAGCAGGTGCTAGTCTGTATAGGCTGCCTTCATAAATCACTTTCTGTATAAAAATCATCTTCTGAACAACTATTTTAAGTTTGTCAAGTCGATTTGTTAAGATAGTTTGAACAGAAGATGAGATTAGCAATATAAAATCACATTGCTCATATTTGAGAAAGTGTGGTTACTTAAATTGGAGTACGCCATCGCTCAATTGTAATCAAAGAAAACGAGTACGTTCATGTACTCATTTTTAAGTACTTTTATTACAGTGTAACATGCAGTTCTTGTTCATTTAACCCTTTGCACTCGTAAGGCGCCTCTCAGGCACCAACATAAAGACCAGTTATTTTGTTCTTTAAAATAAACTAGAACAGCAGGATATTGTGTTTAGAACAATCTTTTTTACAACTTGTTCTCCTGCAAATACAAAACAGATTAATATTTTTTTCCTTTTATGATTATAAAAAAAATCTGTGGAAAAGAACGTAAAGAGGAATAACTGTTCCATAGAAAGAACACAAATCGCAAAGTGTTCGCGGAGTGCAAAGTATTAATAAATGGGAGAAAAAACAGGTAGTTATTTTATGGTCCGAGAGGAGACAGTGGTGTGAAAAGGGTTTAAATGTTTTAAATTTTAAGATGTCAAAGTAGTAATCTACTTTAAAATTAGTAATAATTTAACGAAAGGGCAACGCATTCTTACGGATGCCAAATTAATTTATACTATTTTTGTTACTATTCTATATTAGAAATGTACTAACTATAAACGCGAAATTAATTATTAGTAAAACTCAACTTGTATGTAAACAAATTGCGTTACAAAATAATTAACATTAAAGTACATTACTAGACTCAATGAATGTTCACTTGAATATATTTCTTATTCTTTTAAACCGTTTCATGACACACTGGAAAAATCAGAACGGTGGAAATGTCATCAAATTGGAACTTCCTTACGTACTGCGGTCCAGCATTAAATCCATAACATTACATCCGGCGCCGTCACCGGTTTTGCCGGTGTGGAAAAAAATGGTATTAGGTTTTATGAGGAGAGTTGTCGCTTCTAAAATAATTCCAGTCTGTACTTTAGATGCACTTAAAAAGTTATAATGCTGTAAACATTTTTTAAAGTAAATAATGAGTAAAAACAATACGTATATTTATAAGTTTATTTATGAAACGTGATCTTTAAATTCGACAGGTTGTTGAAATGATTATCAGTTCAAATTATAGATTTTAACGTTTTAAATTTTAAATTTACCCAGCCTGTGTAAATTAAAAGTTAAGTTATAAGTTATAATTAAGTTATAAAAACTTAACACAAAATATAAAGTATTAATTTTTAAATAGATTTAAGACGAGTTTGCAAATAGCATTGTCTGTTAAGATATCTTCATTCATTGCTCATGTATTTATATCAATTTAATATTGTGCTAACGTTAAAATAACAATACATTTAAAATTAATCCTGCATTTACTAATGAATGAATATAATTTGTAATAATATTTGCACAAATTATCATCCGCAAACAGATTTTTCTATACTAGTTACAATGACTGAACGAATACAATGTGAATTTGTATATGTGCGAATTTTGGTGTGTGTGAAATCTTTTGTAAATCGGTTGAACAAGTTTAATTTTTAAATACAGTAAAACTCCAATTATCCGTATCAATTGGGACCAGATCCCATCCGGACAATCGAATATCCGGATGATTGTATAACTAACAAAACAAAGGTTATTTCTTTTAGAGAAAAAAACTGGTTTTGCTTTAGTATGTAATGTAATTTAATGACTAGTAAAAACAATCATTCACCGATAAGAAACTTTTAAATTGTGAATTTTTTTTCTCAAAGCGATCAGAATCCGGATAATTGGCGATCCCGTTTGTTTTATCCGGTTAAGGGGGTCCGATACCCAAAATTCGCAAAAAAAGTCATTTTTTTTTATATTTAAAAAATAATATTCAAACTTATCTTAATAACTCACAAAAAACTGCTTCAAAAAATTCCTATTACTTTTTTAGTTATGAATGTTTTAATGATGTGTTCCTATAACATAGTTGTATCATATGTAAACTTTAAAAGCAAATATCTCTGTTCGCGGTTTTGAAATTTAATGAACACTAAAAATGCTAAGGCTTTTTTACTATTATACTTAAAATCATAATGTTTGTGTGTATAGCAATATAAATATATTTTAAATAGATGTATGTATTCAGATTTCCTATTTTTACCATAATTTGTTTTTTAAAACCACTTAAAATGGAATTTTATTTTTTTTCGTCAATTTTTTTTCCAAAATTTCTAATATATTTTATTTTTTTAAAGTGATGTATCTGAATCAAAATTTGAATGCATACATCTATTTACATATTATTCAAGATCTTAAATAAAAAAAATTGCTTCAAAATATTGAAAAACAAAAAAGGAGTAGGAATTTTAAAATTGTTAAAACATTTACTAACATTTTAATTTAAAAATAAATGTGCAATTTAAAAAAAAATTGAGCGTCTTAAAATGGTTTTTTATGCATATTTAGAAAGAGAAAAAAAATTGGATTGTACAAGTATAAAAATAAAGAAAAAAATGTCGAAGGTATCGGACCCCCTTAAGTGAGTTCGGATAATTTAGAGTTCTATTGTAACTTATTATACTAGTAAATATACAATTTCAACGTCATTTGACTTCCCTTGTGGAAATAAGCTCTTCAAGAAGTGGGTAAAACAATTATTTTTAAATATTACTTCTGAGATATTTACATATTTTTATCTCCCAATTAACTACATTTAAAATGACAAATTACTTTTCTTTTACTTTATTACAACTAACATTTATTTACCAATTAGAAAGTAATAAAACGTAATAAAATATATTTGTTTACTTTCGTTAACATGTTAGCAGGTAACATCTGTCTTCTTCAAATCCATTTTTCTCAATGTGATTTTTTGTGTTCGATGTACCTTTTTACAGAAACTTTCTATTATATATGTGCAATATTTTTTATATATGCCCTGCGTTTACACAAGATTATACTAAAATGAGCTGTTAAAAATTATTGTTGTATTTATTTTCTTTAAAAATATCTACTAAAAACAGGGAGTTTTTTCGCAATTGTAATGTCTTCCTTTAAAAAATATTTTTTAAATCCTATAAAGTTTTTTTTTTAAAGCTTATCTTAGCAAATTAAGAAGTGTCTCTAGCTTAAAAAGACAAAAAATCAATCCTGTGTTTATAGCATATTCCAAGAAAAGCTACATCGAAAAATAGCAATTTAACATTGGTTGTATAGGAGGTTCCGACTACTCTTCAGCTAACCATTTTATTGGTACACGATATTAAATAAGGATAACAAATGGTATGATTGTTGCTAAAGTACTTAGGTTCATCAATAAAATATTAAAGTATTGACAATATGTAAATAAAGTACGTGCTGTTCTATATAAAATTCGATTCTAAATTTTTAATAAAGTTAAAATCACGCAAATAGAAAAATGTCTTCCCCTTTGTTACAAACCAAATTGAGTGCATGAATTCAAATTCATTCCATAGACACCAAGCCATAAATCAGTGCAGTTTTTTTAAAGAAGAAACTTCACTTGAAGTTCAAAACACTATTAATCACAAAATATTGGAAAGTTCAAACACACAAAAAAAAAGATTCCCAGGAAATTGATAAACGAAAGAAAAGCAAATATCTTTACACTCGATTAGATAACACAAGACTAGCGTTTAAAAGATTTTTTAAAGACATCCAATTTTTTTTTACCTTAATTCTCTTCTCAAACTAGTGACAGAAAAAGTTTTTTCTTCGGCTTAATAAAAAATCTTATTAGACCTTTTCCTAATTGAAAAGAAAGTTAAAATTAAGAATTAAATTCTTCGTCATGTTTTTATGATGTATTTTCTTTATCATCTCTTTTGGAAGATGGATTCCCCCTAATGGGTCGTGGAAGTTAAATATACCATTTTTTTTTCCCTTCAAATGTTGATCTAAATTATTTTATTTCTGGTTAATACTTATATCCGTCAAATAATCAATTGTTTAGTTTTTGGGTTTAAAAACTGGGCGTCAAGCAAACAGATAATGGGTAATTATATTTTAATTGCCATCGGAAAAAGTGTTGATTTATTTTTAATCTTCTATAATTCAGCTTTATAACGTATTACAGTTTTTATTAAAAGTAATTTGCAGTATTTTTGTTGGTGTAGATTTTTTATATATATACCTAAAAAATCAGACATTACTTAAAAATAAAAAAAATCATTGAAATGCGATTAAAAGTCATCCTATTACTTCAGTTTAAAAAAATGTTTTTGAAAATCAAATTGCATATAAAAATAATAAAAAATAAATAAGTTTTTTAACGTTAATACAGAGAATTATTAATTTTATTATCTTTATGACATTTAAAAAATATTTAATTTGGAATAGTTTTAACGGTTTAATTTTTTTAATTGTTTTTACACGTCGAATGTTAAAAAAAAATTGTCCTTCGTTTGATATTTAAATTCATTGCACCATATATCTCTTTATACTGAATTAATCTTATTTATAATAAAGTAAAATGTTTCGAGTTCAAGTTAAATCTTTAATATAAGGTTTGTAATTATTTTTAATAGGCTTTAACTTTAATCCTACAATAATAACAGGCGTTTGTCTGCGACACAAATTACCAAAAACTGTGAAGTATCCCATGCATTACAGTTAAGCTATTTTTATCACACTTTTTTTTTTTTTTTTACAAAAGTAGTTTGAATGTTTTTGTTTACTTGTATGAATGTTCAATGTTGATTGCCTATGTTTCAAGGTGTCAATTTATTAGAATTTTTATTTATTATTCAAATATTATTAAAAAAAATAGCATTTTTAAATATAATTCTTATATTTTCAAATCTTTCTTAAATTATCAATAATGATTTTAATATTAAAACACTATTAGTACATGCTTACAATTTCAATTTGTAAAAATTTATATTTAACGGAAGGAAAATAGCAAATATTGATCAATAAAATTGTAAAAAGCGTTTAAAATATACTGTTGTCTGGGGAAATTGGTGACATTTAGGAGGCCGGCTGACGTTTTTGAGTTCCAACTCTTTCTTAACCCTCTAGTGTATGATTTTTTTTCTTTTTTAATGAAATAATTTTTTTTAGTTTTCTTTTTGCTCCTGGACCGCTAAACAAACATACAAAAAAATCTCAAATGTTTATTTTATTAAAAAATAATTTAAAATCGTTATGTAAAATATATGCAAAATCATGTATAATTACTAAAATACTGTTCAAAAAGTATGAATATAGTTAAATACAATCTACACATCTCTGGTGTTAACTAAGATTTTTTGTAGAGCCATATTATACTTATATAAGTAATAAAGCAATCTTCGAAAACTTCATCTTTACGAGCCAGCTTTTGAACAAAAAACATCAAAGGAATTAGTTGCCTTTAAGAAAGATACGGGACCAAGCGGCGGTTATAAGAACTATGCACATAGTTACCTATGTGATAATACTATAATAGTTAACATAACACTCAATAAATGCAACTAGCGGCCATTTTAAAGTTGTGTAGCATATATGCTACACTATGCACTAGAGGGTTAAATAATCCTATTTTTTTGTGAAGTATTAAGTATATGTTAGTAATTGTGCTCTCTTTATATATTATTGCTTAGAAAACCATATCCAAAATTTTTTAATTTAATTTTAATTTTTCGTAATTTATATAAAGGGTCCGAAAGTTATTTAAAGTAATATTGAATCATAGATACTTTGAGCCATTATAAGCAGAGGAATTACTCAAACACGATCCCATTTTCTTCAATGTGTGAAATGTAATCCTTATAATCCCAACTCCCATTTTCTATGCGGACAACATATACCCGTGCTAACTCTGAGAAACCAGTTAAGAGACTTTCTGCAGTTGAAAAGATAACGCTACCTTGGCTTCATTTTTTGTATCTTTGTCGTTTGGATAGTTGGGGTGGGTGGGGGGGGGGGGGATGTACGGTTAATTCGGAACATGTCACAAACTTGAGTTTTGTCACCTCAGGGACTGTTGTTCAAGAGAACAAGTTGTCACCGACCTTTGGGAAACGGGGATCGGTGGGTTTTGTTTTATTTGTTATTGAGGGATAGACTTTTTTTAGCTTGTTTCACTGTCGACCTTTTGATTCTTTGGTACAACCCTGAGGGTTGTTTTTTCCCCTTGGGTAGTGGTATTGTTTTAAGGGGATTGTAGGACCTAGCAATTCATAAGGGCTGTTTAATTTGTAGTTTGATTATTTTTATGTAGTAAACGATCCTAAATTTCAATTGTTTAAATTTTTTCATATAATTAAGTTTTTTGGGTTTTTTTAATAGTTACAATCATAGTTTTTTAATTCTAAAAATATTCCTGGTTATGTGATTAAGATTTTTATATTTTAATATTGTTACCATCTAAATCAATATTAATAATACAAAAAAATAAGTTATTAATAAACATAACTCTCCTTTTTGTATAATTAAGTTTAATTATTATAAGGTACAATCATAGTTTTTAATTAAAAAAATATCCCTGGTTATGTGGTTAAGAATTTTATTTCTTTAGTAATGTTACCACTGAAATCAATATTAATAATAAAAAAAATTACTAATAAACAATACTCTCCTTTTCGTATAATTAAGTCTATTTATTATAAGGTATAATCATAGTTTTTAATTTAAAAAATATTCCTTGTTATGTGGTTAAGATTTTTATATTTTTAGTAATGTTACCACCTAAATCAATATTAATAATACAAAAAAATTACTAATAAACAATACTCTCCTTTTCGTATAATTAAGTCTATTTATTATAAGGTATAATCATAGTTTTTAATTTAAAAAATATTCCTTGTTATGTGGTTAAGATTTTTATATTTTTAGTAATGTTACCACCTAAATCAATATTAATAATACAAAAAAATTACTAATAAACAATACTCTCCTTTTCGTATAATTAAGTCTATTTATTATAAGGTATAATCATAGTTTTTAATTTAAAAAATATTCCTTGTTATGTGGTTAAGATTTTTATATTTTTAGTAATGTTACCACCTAAATCAATATTAATAATACAAAAAAATTACTAATAAACAATACTCTCCTTTTCGTATAATTAAGTCTATTTATTATAAGGTATAATCATAGTTTTTAATTTAAAAAATATTCCTTGTTATGCGGTTAATATTTTTATAATTTTAGTATTGTTACCACCTAAATCAATATTAATAATACAAAAAATAAGTTACTAATGAACAGTAGTTAATCGGATCATTTATATCTTATAGATATTTAATTTAAGTGATTTAAATTGGAGCCATATATAATTTAGTATGGAATTAGTATAGACATGTGATTAGATTTATTGATTTAAAATCTTAAAATTTGTTATTTAGAATTTCTAATATTAAACTAGAAACGCTATTTTACGGATATCTAACATAATGAAAATACATTTGCACATTATATTAAAAAAAATTTCAGTTAATTGTGAAATTAAAAAAAGTTTATTGTAGTTGCTTGTGCATTAAATATTATTTAAACAATATATAAAATTTTACCATCAAACTAAAATCATATAAAATACCCATTTTTTCAATAAATATTTAATGACATTTTATTTGATATGAAGCGATTTTATTTAAACATTATTTTTCTTAACTAAATGTTATTGTAACTATAGAATGTAAACCATAATTTTTTTCCTGATTCATTCTTAATAATAAAAGTGTCTAGGTTTTTAATACATTACTATAAATATTAATTATCATTACATGCTTCTATAAAGCAGCAGTTGCGCATCAAGAATGTTATTTGAAAGTTTTGAGAATAAAAACTGTTTCATCAGCACTTGAAAAAGTAGTCTGCAGTTTTTCCTGAAACTCACGTAATCAAAAAAAGATTACTCGTTTAGACATGAATTATTTAAAAACAATAATATCGCAATCTTACCAAATAACACGAAAAATAAAATACCTCGCTAAATTCAATTTCTCACTGAATTGAATTTCTCAGTGACTTCACTTCCCCAAAACAAATCTGTGTGTTTAAAGCTCGACTTTCTCATTGTTTCTGGGTAAGTTTATTCGCCGGAATTCCATTATAACTTTTTCTTCAGTCGGAGCTCAAATAATTTCAAAGAAAAAAATCAAGGACCAGACTCCAGACACTATTTTAAATTTGATTTCGGACTCGAGTTCCCAGGCCTGGGCGTAGACCGAAACAGGAAATAACTTCGATAAATTACAGGTCTCGTGAGAAAATCGCAGTGGAAACGCTTCATAAGAATCCATACCGACAACTTTGATTCGAAAGAATTTGCAGTTTAGTTTTTTTTTAAATATCTAGTATAGAATAGAAGCACTATGAAGTAAGTCGTGAAAAACACCATTTAAATCGAATGTCTAGGGTAAGGTGGGGGAAAATGGGTTTTTGAAATTAACTTATGTTTTGATCTCTTTTTTTTTTGTTGTTAATTTACTTAGTTAATAAAGTACATCTTAGCAAAAAAATATATTTCTGTGTTGTTTAATTACAATCCAAATGTCGATTTGTTTGAGAATACAAAAGAAAAATTGTAAGAGTTCAATACATGGAAACTTCTGCATATAACCAAGAAAAGTCGAATAATTTACGAATATTCCTGGGATTTGTATGTAATAGAATACTTTTAATACATTCCAAAAAATTAAAATGTTTTCTTATTTTTCGATGTTTAGTAAAGTGGGAACAATGGGTTTTCGAATTGTTAATGTTAAAGAATAGGAAATTCGTAAAAATTTAACCCTCGGCGAAAGTGCAATTTTTCTACAAAAATATGAAATTCAAAGCTTATAAATGACAAGAATCAACTTAAATTTATTTATCATTGTTTATATATTATTTTAATGAAATAACATAACAGGTATTTTACAAATAAAGTATCAATAAAAGAACATATTTTGATAGAAAAATGGCAGCGATTTGCTTGTTTTATTCGACGTTAAATGTAATGTTTTAAATGAAATAAAAAAAATCGTGTGCGGAACAAATTAAAAATAACGCAAATACATCTTAAATTTCGAAATCAAAACAAACCAAAAATAATATTAGCAGGTGTTTATATCCAAGGAAATAAAACTAATACAATAGAGGTTTTTTTTAAATGGCAAACGGCGGCTGACAGCTTGCTTTAGGAATACAGTCCATTTATAATCAATATATACATTTTTTAAGATTAAAAAGATATTTGTTCTATTTTATTCGTTATTAATTTCACTTAAGAGTTTGTTCTAATAATTCCTTTTTAAACGAAATATATCCTAATTCTTACAGGTTACCCACTCTACTCCACCAATGAATCATAGTAGGTTACCTTAAAAATAATTATAAACCTCAGAATTAAATAAGAATATATGATTATGTTTCCAATAAATAAGTGAACAGTTTTATAAAACAATTGTAATTTTCCAATTTTTATTTTAATGAGAAATTTTACTTTGAATGTCAAAAATACAATAACTCTAAAAACTTGAACTGTTTTTTGTATATAAAATTAATAATGTATTTTATTTATCACTACATGCATATGTGATCACTAATGATATGTAAGAAATAATTCATATATCTGCATAAATTTTATCAAAACATAGTCTGATTACACTGTGGAAAAAAGGTACTTAAATATGAGTACCTTAACCTACTCGTTTTTCTTTGAGTACAATTGCTTCGTAAATGAGAGACGACGTTCTGAAATTTAAGCAACCGTACTTTCGCAAAAATGAGCAGTGTGATTTAATATTGAATTATTTTAATGGCAGCTTCTGTTCAAATCATCTTTACAAAGTGACCTGACAAACTTAAAGTTGTTCAGAAGATGATTTGATGGCGATTGCTTTGATTGAAACTGAGTTATTACAATTCAATTATTTAACTTTCCATTCTTTTGGCATACCTTTTAAACAAGTCTTATGTTTATAACTTCTTTACGTCGCCCTGGAAGTACAACGGATAAGGAATTGGATCGCGGTGCATTGGGATATAGGGTCGATTCCCGGTAACTCCGTTGTAATTGTTGATATTTATTGAAAATGATTTATGAAGGCAGCCTGTGTAGACTAGCATCTTCTCTTTTTATTCATTGTGCTTATTTTTGAGTACATGTCCTTTTCAATATTTAAACGTATGTATTGTGAGCCATGAAATACATCGAATGCAATCAAAAATGAGTACATTCGACTTATTTTTGAGTACCTATTTTTAACGGTGTATGTAGATGATTCTTCAAATCCTTCCTTATTTTACATAAATATTAATAATCCCCCTAAATCCATTCCCCGATAACTATATTCTTAGACTATGCAATAAATATAGGGAGAAACAACTCTTTTAAACATTTCATAGCATCCATATTACAAATGGATATTTTATTGCCTAAACGAGTAAAAGAAATGATCTGTACGCAAAAAGGCAAGTTACTTCCTTCCCCCACAGTAAAATCTCTATTATCTTCGTCACGAACTTTTGATTCTGTGCAGACACGATTAACAATGATGGATAATGATATAGTTTAAAAAGACACTACCCAAAGAATAAGAATTCCGCTTCGCCACAGAGAACCTTAAAAGAAAGAATATCCATCGGAAGGAATAGATGTCTTAAAGCAGCATTCTCTGTCCTGCAAATTCACTTGAGTAACAGGCACCATCAAAAAGCAACCCCGTTACGCAACTTAAAACTATTACTTTTTGTTCCCGCTGATTATTAGCTTCCAGAGACACACCGAGTTTTTTGTGTTCTCCTTTTCTGCAACGATAATGGCCAAAGTGATAGTCGGAAGACGACAGAACATCAAACACAACCGATCCTCCCAGGAAAGGCAGAAAATAAAGAACAACAAAAAAATTTCCAGTACGACACTGCTCCATTGCTTTAGGAATAAAATAGCGCATGGGGTCTGATGACTGCCATATAACTTCTCCTTAACGAGCGTATTGCATGACCGTTCAATAGATTCTTCTCTCTTTGCGCAGTGGTAACAGCATATTTTTGATGATCTATATACCTTTCTTGGAAAGTAGTGGACAGTTTTCTTTTTGCTTGGTATTTTGTTGGACAAGGAATTACTGTAGCAAAGCACGCGCAACGGAAAAGAAGATGGTAAACAGTGAAACAGGTGGGTTCGAAAGAACTTGGATAAAAGAACAAGAATATTAACAATTCTTGTAATAATCTTTTTTTGTCCCTCTCTAAGTAAAGGTGTTTTTATGCCTCCTGTGTAAAGATTATTAGCGGAAATGGACTGTTTGTATAGGAAAACGTGTATAAACGGTATATTAGTGTACCATTTTTATGAAGCGTTATATTCGGTGAGAAGTATTACTCGATCGGGTAGGAAAAAGGTTGGAACATATTTTGAAATGATTCTTTACTATTGATAGACCCAGTTGATTAGCTGCACACTGTTCAAAATAGGGACTCAAAATTAAGTAAAATGTACTAATTTTTGATTACATTCGATGCTTATCATAGATCCAAATACATAAGTTTCATTTTTGAAAAAGATATGTGTGGTGTTTTAGCAAAGAAAGGAATACAAGAGGGTAGACATGACATTATTGAAATATATTTAAACTTTAGGTTCAAGCTAAGATAATATTTAAAGATAGGAACATTTAAGTGGGTACCTACGAGATTGACCCACTGGGACGACACAGGACTGATTACATAAATATTGTCAACATGAATGACAGGATGTTGCCATCACTAAGTTACAAGTTTATATACATGGGTTGTTCTATTACAAACAAGCAGGGGTGATGGGAAAATGAGCATTGATATCCTACAATATGTACTCAAAAATGAGTAAAAAGGAATAAAAACGAGCAGTTGTTTGCCTACATAGGCTGCCTTCATAAATTGATCATTAATTGAAACAGTATATATTTAGAATAGTTGACTGCAAAATATTATGATATTTTTAGTATGTAAGCTCAAAATGCAAGTAGTTCGTTTTTTCACGATCCTTTAATACTTAATTTGAATAATCCTTTAATACGGATTTGAATAATTGGAAATGAAAGAAACAAAATTTACATAATCTTATTTTTTTAGTTTCAAATTTTTCTTAAAATTTAAGTTCGAATATGCCTTTAGGTTGCTTTTCTCTAAAGAGAATTTATGATATGTCAATTGAAGAGTAAATTGATTAGGAGAATTTGTGAACTGTCCATTACGGTAAAAAAATCAATTTATTTAGAATCGTAAATCAAAGAATTCAATTAAATTATGTAAACACATTTTTGCATAACCACCGAAATTGTTTTAATAAAATCAGACAAACTCTGAAACTTTGATGTTACTTTAGACAAACTGAAAACCAAAATATCACTATTTCTATATGTCCGCCGTTCAATTTGGTCATTCCAGAAAAAGAAAAAAAAAGTACAAAATACTCCACCTAGAATTCTTTTTAATTGCTCATACGTAATACAAACGTTCTTTTTCTATCAGGAAAAAAAATGGCGAAAAAACAGAGACAGAAAACACCCCAAAATGTAAAGAACAAAAAAAATACACATAACGAACGACGCCTGAAAGGGGGGGGCATATATACACACACACACAAAATTCTTTATTCGTTTCTGTAGTTAAAAAACAAACTAAAAAAACTCAACCCAAAAATTCAATATCTCCCTGCTCTGAAATAGTTTCTTTTTCGAAATGCGAGGTTTTTTTTTTTGCTTTGGTGATATATAGTGATTAAAGTCTTCTACAACCAGCGGAAGTTTATTTAAATGAAGGAAAGGGGGGGGGGGAGGAAGGAATGTTCAGTTCAGTTGCCGGTTTTTCCCTGGTATTTCTCTTATTTTAAATTGAGGAGAAATGTTTTGCCTCAACGCCATCCGTGGGTGATAAATCTCCAGAAATCCCTTCCATCTTTTTTTGTGTGCTGGTGATGTTGCTCGTGCTGGGTTTGTTTTTCCGGGAGCCATTACTTGTTGTTTGGGGGGAGTGTGTGTGTTGGATTCGGGTTTGGAAATGATGTTGGAACTCTCTATCTTGATTCAATTTTCGGGGTGTGGATTAATTCTGGGGCTGGTAATGCATTTTAAGGTCGTTTCGAAATGCATTTGAGTTCTCGGGATTGCGTTCGTGAAATAAATTTGATGTAGTTTTTGGAATTAGCCAATGATTTGAAACTGTTTTTTTTTGGTGATGTTAAATTAACACAATTTAATCAAATTCAAAAGCGCTAACGTGTAATATAACTTTTATGTGTGTTTTTTATTTAATGTACAGAACTTTTCTTCAAATTTCGCTGTAGGGGATGCCTATTGTAGCAAAATATCAACCAATAGTTTTCAATGTGAGATTTATTTTTTAGTTTATTCTATTAAGTTTATATAGTTAACTAAAATATTAAACATAAAAAAAATTCTTTTGATTTTGAGGTGTTATTATGTAAACAAAACGAAGAAGCAAAGATAAATTGCGTGTTTTGACCAAAATGTCCAAAAACTAGATTATAACATTACTGAATTTGCTTTCTAATTTTCCATTGAACTAAATTATTTTATTTATTTTAAATATGTTTTGGCCCTATTAAATTAACTGTCAAAGATTGAAATATGTACAGGAGTTAATGCATTGGGAAAAAATATTTGCACTTTCCCGCGAATTGTGACAAAACTACTTAAAACTATATAATGTGACAAAAATACTTTTTGATTCTTTTCTCCTTAATTAAACATAGAATAAAGTTTAAAAATATCTTAATAAATGTCACTCGTAAAATACATCCAGTAATTCACTTACAATTATGTACTGCAATATTGTATGTAAATAATAATAATGATATATTTGTGAAAGAAAATTCATGAAAAATTCACATAAATATTTCTTTATTTCAAATACATTTGATTAAACTGAAAACACAATTTAAAGAAAAGCAAAAAAGCCTTTACAATCCATTACCAATTAACTTAACTACTTATTTGTAACTCGAATATTCAAACTTTCTTCATATTTTTTTTAATTGGTAAATTCCAAATTAAGCATTTTAAAAAAAATAACAAATTAATTTATAAGTATATAAAATAGAAATGTTATATTAAAAATATGATAGATTATTATGTAATTATTCATTATACAACATTTGATTCATGAATTTTAAAATTTTAAAATCAACAATCCAGGCAACAGTGCTTGTGATACAAAAATTAAAATATAAAATCAAAGCTATAATTTGTGTCATTCGAATATTTTACTCAAATATATTATTATTACTATTTCTATTTTTATATAATCTTTTAGAAACTAATTATTTTTCATTTAAAATTTATACTTTACCAAACTAATAATTATCACCAAACTAAATTTTATATCTAACTTTATACACTGTCAAGATTTTATTTTTTATTTTGTTTCGTCAAACTTCATAACTTTAAACTGCACCTACCCATCAAACGTCTCCAACCTATCTTAAAAATTCATTTCACTATAATTACATCAAAATCTAAAACTTCTAATATAGAAATCAGTATTCAAACTTAGTTAATAATTGAAAGAACGTGTCTTATCTACTTCGGGTATTCAAAAATGCCCCATCCTTTGTTTCCGAAATTCCTTCTCCCATTCTTCTCATTTTTCAGTCCCCTTATAGAAAATCTTATGGATTGAAAGAGAATTTTCCATTAAACACTGCACGCTATTTCTCGAATCTTCTATCGCAGGGCACTTTCGACGTGGAATTAGACTTTTATATCGAAGCCGAAAACGACGATTCAAACGATATGTCAGAAAAGCATCAACTGTGGCTAAAGTCTACGTGGGACCCCCTTTACGATTGGCGTTGCTAGGCAACCGTGTTTTTCGTTGCGTTTATAGGGCCGTTTGTGGGGTGATGGTTTTTGACGGATTTTTTTCTCTTTGTTTTAAAAAGATGAAAAGGAAAATTTTGAGTGAGATGCAGAAGGAGTATGGGGTCATATTAAATTTTAAAAGTAAAGGTCGAGTTTGTGGAATTTTATGAATTGTTGATTAGGTTTGTGTTTAGGGATTCAAATCAGAATTTGAATTTTATAATTTTTAAATAGACTTTAATAATTAGATCAAGTTTGCTATACTTTATCTTTAAAGTTTTATACAACAGAAAACTTATTTTTGGATGTTTTGTATAAGAAATATATCCAATTTGTTTGATAATGTTTTAATAATTTTCAGTAATCTTAATAATGTTTTTACATTCTACGAAAATAATTTTGCTAAAATTACATATAAAAATATATTTATGTCGAATAATATTTTTATATTTAATCTATTTTTTATGTGTATACTAATATGTAATCTATAAAAACAATTTTTGATTAATATTCCTAAAATTATATATAAAGTATATTTATATAAATAAATACTATTGATTAATTGTGCCGCACAAATTATCAACTAAATATTTTTCAATTTTGTTATATAATTTGCGTGTCATGTATTTGAACCTTCATTCATATTTTCTTCATACACCAAAATTTGCTTTAAAATGATTATTTTTAAAAATTGTTTTAATTAATATTAATTATATGTTCTTGCATTATAAACAATTATTTTGACAATTAAGGGATTTTATATTTAAATACTAAAATTAATTAGATATTAAAAAATCTTAATTGTTCTTTTGAAAGCATTTAACAATTTTGTACACACATATTTTATAGTTATCACAATGTTATACAATTGGCTAAAAGGGTTACAAAATTTGTTCTGTTTACATACAGCATATTTCAGTTTTCCTT
The DNA here is from genome assembly GCA_963932185.1 of Troglohyphantes excavatus. NCBI lineage: Eukaryota > Metazoa > Arthropoda > Arachnida > Araneae > Linyphiidae > Troglohyphantes > Troglohyphantes excavatus. The sequence goes on from OZ010666.1 coordinate 38,812,224, forward strand.
CAAAATGAAAAGCACTACGGATATAAGAGAAATTTCGATCAAATTATCATGAATCCCTCTCGTTATACTTGCTGAAATACTTATACTTTATTCCTATTTATATTGATTTTTACCAAATCCTGAAACAATTAATAATATTAGCACAAAAATGTTTAAAAAATATTTAAAAAATACTAATACTTTGCAATTTTGGACGGTTGAATGCTATGGTTTCATAGTATTATAAACTCAAAATTACTAAAGTAAGTTTTTTGTGAAAAATTATCTGAATTATAAGTAAAATATTTTTTGAAATGATACATGTACAATATAACTTTTTAATGCTAATATCTAAATGCTAACAAACTGAACTACACTTTTTCTAAATTAATGTATTAAAACACACATTTCTAATATTAATATCTCAATACTAAAGCATATTCTTTATTTTTGACATTTCTAAATTTATCCAAGTTATTATCGCGCTCAATCCTGCGCAAATAAAATATTTACATTCTCGAAACATACAATATAACATCTACTTCCTCGCCAAACATAAATCAAAGAAAGACTATTTTATTACTTTCACTAAGTCAAACCATAATTCACTGTAGCGTTTAATATTTTATAAAGACATCTCAGAAACGCTCTCCTTTTAAATCCGACATGCTTTGTGGCAGCATAAAAACATCCCATAACAAAGGATATATTGCACTGAAACAGGCAAAATCCCTCCTAAACATACATCTGAGACAAAAGGATCAAAAAGTATTTGCGAAATGCGTATGAATGTATTTTCAAATGTCCCAGACCTTACAATTCAACGCCATGGGAACTACCATGACTCTTGAGCATAAAACATGGATATAAGCACGTTAACGTTTTTATTTAAATCTTTAAGGAGATTTATATGTATGTCTTTTCTTATATTTAAAGATTTAAACTACCTCTTATGGGTGCATGGAATAAGGAAATCTGAAGGAAGAAATAAAATGTTGAGGATAAATGTACACGAATATATTATTTTCTTGAGTTATTTGCGATGTATCTTGTTTTTTTTATTTGGAATATATTCACAAATCTTTTTTTTTGTAGTTTATGAATACCTGAGATAAAAAAAATATTGACAGTACTCATGTGTATTACATTATTTTGTACTATGGAATTCCGTAGTTTAGAATAATTCTAAACTATGGAATGAAAATTTCTGTATTAATCTGCGAAATGTGCAAATGAAAAGAGCTCGTGCTCTGCTGAATTAAACTGAACTTGATTTTTAAAATTTAAAATTATTAATACATTTCGCGTTAAAGTGAATCTGATAAAAACGATCAGTTCTTTGGTTCCCTGTTCTTTAAAATAAACGAAAACATGATCTTGCGTTTAAAAAAAAACATGATATTTTTTCAACTTGTTGTCTTGCAGATCCAAAATAGATTATGCTTTTGTTTTTCTCTATGAGCAAAAAAAAAATTTATGGGAAAAGAACATAAAGAGGAATAACTATTCCGTAAAAAGAACGCAAAACCCAAAGTGTTCTTGGAGTGCAAAGGGTGAACAAGATAAGCAAGCGTAACTGAATTAATAAAATTTCTAGGTGATCGGTGTTTTCTTACGCTTACTGTAAACCGGGGTAACTTTGATACACTTTTCTTGTTTTTTATTAATCCTGTCAAGTATTCAACAATATTTCTGTGATTCTGGCAAAATATGAAATTAACATTCCTCTTACCAAATATGGACATGCGTTTACTCGGTGATCAATGTCGAACAATGGCATCCAAATAAACGGCCTCCATCGTTGTTCTAATCTTAACTCATTAAGTGGGATTACTTTGCCACAGTACTGTATATCGCTTAGAAATATTAGGAAATATCAATCTATCACAATGATACGCATACGTGTTTTATTTCAGACATAATATGAAATTGAAGAGTTTTTAGCTCTATTTTTTGTGATTGTAATTATTTGGGTTTGTGTGCTTATTGGCATCGTTGGAGCAAGCTCGTCTTCCAAGTTGCTACAAGTTTCACTGCCTTCCGAGACATCTGTCAAACATTTAGCATTCCCATCATCGCTGACGCTTTCTATTCGTTTTGGCTAGTGCTCAATGTTGCCTTGTTCAATGCTGAAAATTTACCATATTGAAATTATGAAACAAAATTCTAGTATTAAAAATATTACTATCACATGAAATAGATGCCAATGACTGTGTGGGGTTCACTTCATCTACCCGATACTCCCGCTTTGGCGAGAGTGATCACTTTGGCCTGATCGGCAGAGTATCGGCGTAGCAAGCCGAAGTTCCTCGGTTCGATACCGAGCCTAGCCAAGTAGTACTAAATGCAGCATTAGCATCGCGCTACAAATGTATACTTCTTAAAATAAATACCTGTCTGTAGCTAAGTATTTGCTGTTTTGCAAAGGCGTATGGAAGGTTACACATAAACTAGAAAATTGCCAAACGAGGTTGAAAACAAGTCGATATGCTTTCGGACGTCAATGCAACAATCGCTTCATGTATGAATGTGTGGGTGAATGTGTATGTGTTCCCGGGTCTTTCTTTCGAGATAGACCCCGAACCGTTGCCAATAGCCCACAGTGCAGCTGTAGTGCGACGTTAAAAACCAATACCAAACCAAGCAACAATCGCTTCAAATAAGAGCCGAGTTGTCAAAAGACCATACGGGCGAATTCGGTTTGGTTTGGTTAAAAAACGTCACACTAGAGCTGAACAGTGGGCTATTGGCGACGGTTCGGGGCCTATCTCGAAGAAAACACCCGGGAACGATGCCTCGTATTTTTGAACCATGGTCAGATGACGAGGACAACACCTGAGCTGGCACTCAACGCCTTCAAAAGACGTCGGGACTTTGAACCCCGTTGCGATTTATCGTTCTCCAGCCCCGTGTACACGCCAATAATTTTTGTGCGTGCTCTGGACGACATTCCTTGTATTTTGTAGTGACGCTGGCAACCCTCCGATCACAAGATCACTACTTTTTTACTTTTCTCAGTCAAGTCCGTCGCACAAGATCGAACCGGGAACCCTTCGATTCTCAGCTGACGCCTTTATCCACTGGGCTATCCGGCCCCCAACGGACGAATTCGATAATAGGGATTCCGCGCCAATTCGAAACGTGATGCATTGGGCCGAAATTCGAAACGCAATGCTGGAGATTCGAAAGCCCTCCAAAATTACTCGCTGTCCTCAAATTTCACCATCACTCCCAAAGTTACCCCGTGTTCTATGGTATATCAGAAACTAAAGGTCCGATTTTGATGACTTGGTAAAACCATACTGTAATCTTGAAAGAAAGTTTTAACATCGTTTTTCAATATTTTAATTAAAATTTGAAGTCGTATAATATGAAGAAAAATAATCGGTTATTACAACTTTCATCCCATTTTTTGGTAAATTTTTTATGTATCTTAAAACAATTTTACCGTAGCAATATTTTTATAAAGATATAGAGGTCTCCGTAACCGAGTGGATTGGGGCGTTAGCTGGGAATCCAAGGGGTCCCCGGTTCGAGCCTTTGCGCGGACTAGACTAAAGAATAGTAAAAAGTAGTGATCTTGCGATCGGAGGGTTGCCAACTTCGCTACCAAAATACTAGAATGTCATCTAGAACATCCACAAAAATTAACCGCGTGTATACAGGACTGGTGCACGATAAATCTGATCGGGGTCCAAAGTCCCGACGTCTATTGAAGGCGTTGGGTGCCAGCTCAAGTGTTGTCCTCGTCATCTGACCATGGTTCAAAAATACGAGGCATCGTTCCCGGGTCTGTCCTTCTAGAAAGGCCCCGAACCGTCAACAATAGCCCACAGTGCAGCTCCAGTGCGACGTTAATTAACCAAACTATAAAGTTATAGCGCGATGCCATGGTGTTCACATTTCAATTTTTTTTCATAAAACATATAATTTTTCTAAAGTTTTAAATAATCTCTATTATAAATTTAAGCTTTAAGAATTAAGCTATACATAAACTATTAAAAATAAATATTTTGTTATTTTAGATTAGGATTTTTTTTTATTTATATAGTGTACATTTTTAATTTTCCTCATGGAAAGACATGGCATTTCTTCTATTTCTGATTAAACGTTACAATTATATATACAAAAATATATTTTTAACTCGAGTTTTCTTAAATGTAGATTTAGTATATAATCGCTTTGTACTTTAATTTCTATAAAAACACAAGCGAATTCAGCAATAACTCAAAACGCAACAAAAAACAGCGTCATAAAACATAAAAACTCACATAATATTCTTATGTTTTACTTAGTACTGTAATTACTTTTTGCCATCTTTCATAAAAAAAAAAAGTTTTTTTGTGTTCTGGGTATCCAAAGTAAAACTTTTGTTTTAGCTTAATTGCACGACGGCATTTCTAAGCACTCGTGCTAATCTCTGGTGTTTTGCAATTAAATTTGTTGTTTTCCTTTTTAAATGAATGCTAATTGTTGGAAACGTCCAGATTAATTCGGAAGAAACGGATCATCTAAAAAAGAGAAAGCAGACGCTCTAAGAGCTAACTGTTAATGAAAAAATTGTGTAGTTTTTTTTTATAAAGCCGTTATATGGTATTTTTTTTAAATCCCTTTAGATTTTTTTTGTAGCTATCCCTTTTTTTGTAACTTTCCCAAATTTATCAATTATCTATGATAGTTTATTCTAAATAATAATAATAATAATGAAGTAATTGTAATATTTTTATTTGAAATGAAAGTCGGATTATGTTCAATTAATCTCAGATTCTGTTAAACTGTTCTTAATGAAATTTGACATGCTTAAATTAACTAATAAAAAAAATCCATTGTATTTTGCGTCGGTAGGTTAAAAAGTAACTGAGCTATTATGAATTAGTTCCATTCTTCGGCACAGTTTATCTGCTAGTACATAACTGTAACTGTACTGTTTAATGTGTTTACCTATTTTGATATTTTTTTAACGATGGAGGTCGTTTTGTAGTCCTATTCCTATTTACCTGGGATACAACTAATTAAAATGTTTCCCCGACTTTAGATAATTTAATATTAATATAATAATATAATTTTTTATTAATATAATAATATAATTTTATATTAATATAATTTTATATTAATATAATTTTATATTAATATAATTTTATATTAATATAATTTTATATTAATATAATTTTATATTAATATAATTTTATATTAATATAATTTTATATTAATATAATTTTATATTAATATAATTTTATATTAATATAATTTTATATTAATATAATTTTATATTAATATAATTTTATATTAATATAATTTTATATTAATATAATTTTATATTAATATAATTTTATATTAATATAATTTTATATTAATATAATTTTATATTAATATAATTTTATATTAATATAATTTTATATTAATATAATTTTATATTAATATAATTTTATATTAATATAATTTTATATTAATATAATTTTATATTAATATAATTTTATATTAATATAATAATATAATTTTAAGTTAATATAATAATATAATTTTAAGTTAATATAATAATATAATTTTATATTAATATAATAATATAATTTTATATTAATATAATAATATAATTTTATATTAATATAATAATATAATTTTATATTATTTAATAAATTATTCCTTTCATGTTCAACATGATTTAAAGACTATAAAAAGTTTGACGCAGTATTTAGAATTTGTGAATCTCTTTAAAGAATAATTTCTAATAACCAGTACAAATAAAGTCTAATCCATAGGAACACATTGTTATTTTTATTATTTTTATTGTTTGATTTATACTTTTTTTTCTCCTTAAATACATTTATTTGCTTTCTATAGATAATGAGGAAATTGATAATGTATTAATAGTCTATTGTGTATAAATTCATATATTTTATTTGTGTGCGAATACTCACTGCATATAGTATTCAAAGTTAATTTCACATGAAAAATATTAGCTGACTATTTCTATAATTTTACTATTCAAAGCTAGTTTTCGTAATTTCAATGTGTTAACTATATTCCTTTGCTTTTGCATTTGGTCATGTATGTTATTTGATTCCATACCCACTATCCTTGTATATATATTTTTTACAATTTTCCTTGTTTTATACCAGATTAGTATAAGGTGTTTTACATATCAAATTAGATCGATTTTTCTTTTGTAATACTATATAGTTATTTAAATTATTGTTTCTGTAATATTTGCTCTATCAGGTTTCCTTTGTTCTGAATTTTAATTAATTTCAAAATATTTTTCCGGCATTCCATAGTGCCTTAGTTCCTATCAATATATTATTTACACTGTAAAAAAAGTACTTTTAAATGGTTATATAAATCTACTTGTTTTTCTTTAAGTATAATTGCATCGTAAACGAGCGAATGGCATACTCAAATGCAAGTAACCTCACTTTCTCAAAAAGTATCAATGTCATTTAACATTGCTAAACTCGGCTTCTGTTCTAACAATCTTAATGAAACTTGACAAACTTAAAATAGTAGTTCAGAAGATAGTTTTCCATATTATTTGACGTCGATCTCTCAGTTATTACAACTCGATTATCTTATTCCCATTCTTTTGGCACACCTTTTTAACATTTCTTCAGTTTATAATTTCATAATTTTGGCCTAGTAGTTGAACCCTCTGTTCTCCAAGAATTCTTTGCGTTTTCCGTTCTTTCTACGGAACAGTTATTCATCCTTATGTTCTTTACCCTAGAATTTGTTATGCTTATAGAAAAAATAAACCTAATCTGTTTTGGATCTGAAAAAAGAACGAGTTGAAAAAAATATCGATGTTTTTTAAACACAAGATCACGATGTTCACGTGTATTTTAAAGAACTGGGAACCAAAAGAACGAGTCGTTATGTTGTCGCCTGAGCGGCGCCAACGGAGTGCAAAGGGTTAACAGATAATGCTGAGGTGCTGAGGATTTGGGTTTGATTCCCATTGGAATTGCCGATATTTAAAAAAAAATTATTTTGTAAGGCAACCCATGTAGACAAGCATATACTGATTGTACTGTGGTTCCAGCTTTCGCTTCCAGCGCTCCGCTTCATTGGACGTGCAACCACGGCACTCATTAATTTGTACTCTTCATCGGACGGCAACCACGGCATTCCTTAATATTTGTATATTATTTGTAAACTGCCGTGTGGCAACTCATAAACAAAACACAACGTTTTTTTCTTTTTACAAGCTGTATTATGAAGTAGTAAAATCTGGAGTTAAAACAATTTCTTTGACGTAGTAGATTCATTTGGAGTTAATTATTAATATGTCTTAAGATACCCATATTCTGGTGACCCGGACGTGATTTGAACACGCAACCTTCTGATACCCATATTTCTCCATTTTGAGTAAGCGTCTTTTTCATAAATGAAACTCGTGTGTTCAGAGCCATGATAAACATCAATTGTAATAACAAAAAAAAATCAGTATTATTTTTAAATAAAAGTTTTTAACAGTGCATTATCCTATCAATATACCATAAGTCACTGTAAAAAACACTGCATTATAGTAATTTCAAATCAACGCTCACTTTCGCCCCTCTTCAGAGAGTCTCGATCCGACAAGTTCGAGATCGCTGAAATATCTTCATCTATTTGCAAATGGCCGAGTTTGATTACCATGTTCATCTCCATTACCACACGCAGCGACGAACAGATGGAACCTCGACTGCCTAAATTGAATATTGACACGCTATCCCCGAACAACCCATAATTTGGAATAGGCCGTTCCTGTATAAATAATGTATCTGGGACTCTTCTTATGTTGATACAAAAAAAAATTCGATCCTTAAAATCTATAGGGTCGTACTGGCGTTTTGATGAAGAAAAAGAAATGAAGAAGATAATGATCTTTAACGTGGACGGAAATTGGATTATGAAAGATAAAAATATTGGGTAAATTTCGGATGAGCTCACGGTGGCCTGGTCGGAAGAATACCGATCACAGAATCGGAGGGTTGGTAAGTCCCGTCTTGGATCAAAGCAGCGAGATCGTAATCTGTGGGTTGCGAGTTTGGAAGTCGTCGTCCGTCAAACATTTGCCGTGTAGAAGTTGATGACGACACGTAGTCCAAATGGGTTGACGTAATGGGTTAGTCGTAATGTAGAAGTTTGGAGTGTAAGATTATATCTCTGGTGTTGTTCTCGTCATCTGGTTATGGTTTGAAATAATAAGACAGTGTCACGTATTTTCTTTGGAAAAGATCCAAAATAATCGCTAATAACCGAAAGTACAGCTGTAGTGCGACGTTGATCAACATGATTTAACTGAACTCATCGTCGTGCAGAGGGAGATGGCGCATGTTAAATCATAAACTTTCATCAGTTAACTAGCTCACTTTATTTTACATAATAAATAAGCATTAATTTTTTTTTAATATTTTGGGGATATAGTTCATATTATTAACTTGCAACGTTTTTTGTGATGTGTTCTTAAAAGATGTATTTCTATACTCACTTTGTGAAAGCATTGTTCTAACATGCTTCTTTTTATTTGCTGCTGCGAGTCTATTTTTATATTAAATAAAAGGTAGTTAAAATAATAAAGGGTAGTTAGTGTAAATTATTAATTACTAATGATTATGACATAATACTGCAGTGCTATCGTTTTTGCGTAAATATGTCAAGTTTCAAGTCGTTATTACATTGCAAAAGAGTTCAAAGGGACTTGAAATGTTTAGTGATAGTTGTGTGGCCCGGCGTTGCTGGGAACCCGTTAATGTGTATAGATCTCCGAATTTGGAAAATTAAAAAAAAAATAGACCATACTGAACACTTAATGTGGACTTTTATCTTGGCATGCTACTGTATGGACTAATTGGCGACTAAAATAAAGCGCTGTTGATCTGATAACAATTCGCATATCCTTTTGAGTTACAATATTTATAGTAATTTCAACATAGAGAAATTATAGTAAAACATCGGTTTTCACTAAATGGTACATGCGTACATTCGAAGGGTTTACTTCCTAATAGACCCCGTATCATCTATATTAGCCCCTTTTGTTTAAATTAATAAAAATTAAATACACATAAATAAATATTCAAGTGTATTATAGTTTATTTGTTATACAATTATTTGTTAGTTAAAATTTAATTATATAAAAGGCCTTTTTGTGGCAGTTATAACTAACTTTATAATTAATTCAAATGTATTATTTAATAAGGATAGAAAATATTTTTAAAGGGAATTTGTGTGACGATTAAAATTTTTCAAGTGTAGTATTTTTTATTTTAAATTATTTAGAAAAGTGTACACCGTGTAATAAAAAAATCAAGCATACTTATATTTCATTTTAGTTTTGGTTTAGTTTGTATATGTTTTTTATTTGGTAATTCCTTATGCATAATACATTTTAGTGTCTTTAAATCAAATTTAGCTAATTTAATTAGTTAAACTAATGAGTTGAAAACATTTTGACATAAAAAACGATAAATGGATATTTGAGACGCATTTTAGGAATTTACATACATAATTGTCGCGTTAAACAATTAAATACGAAATGAAAAACGATTGATTATTCTAAATTAAATTAAGTAAATAACTTGTTTTTTTTATTAGAAAAAGAAAAATGGCTAAATTTCCTTAATTGTTTCAAAATAATTTATGCTTGAAAATATGCTTTTAGGAAAACAATTGATGCAAAAGAAAGTACCTTTACATTAAAATACTAATAAGACAATTTAATGAAAAAAAATACATTTTAGTAATAAAAAAAGTACTTAAATCCGAACCCTAACAACCCTTTGAAGAGATAAAAACAGAATGAATAATGTTATATTCCATGAAGGTTATTTTAATACATAAAATATATAAATATTTTATTTATGAATTAATATATGTATATGAAAACCGTACAGTACAGCGACCCCTTCCTTCTAACAAATGCTTGTAAAAGTTTTAATTGGTTGAATAGTTTAAAAATAATTATTTAAAACTTGGTATAACAACTTTTCGTTAAAACAATTATTCCATATTAATCACTTAACGGGTCGTTATATCAATAATCTACTGATAATAAAAATATAACAAGTTAGAAATCGTTTTTAAATAATTTTAAAAGAATACTAAAAATTAAAAAAATTTCAAAAGAATTTAAAAGAATATTTATATATATTTTTTTTAAATTCCCAAAGCAGGCATATTATACAATTTAAAGTAATTCATTTATAGCAGCTATAATTATTCAATTATTATTAATTACTTAAAGCACTTTATAATGCTTTTATCTGTAGAAAAATACGAAGTGAAAGTGTCCACTTATTCAAAATTATATAACTAAACAACATTTTATATTGTATACAATATACTTTTATTTAGTAGACTTTGGTTTCCTCCTTCGATCGGCGAAAATCGATGAAACTATCGATTTATCTTTTTTGTTTCGATTTAAAATATGCTCTCATTTTATTTTTCCAAAGTATTGAAATTTAATGATTATAAGTGTAATAAAAATAGGTTTTATTACTTTGACAGCACTTAAATTTCCAATAGACATTTTTGTAGGCAATTTTAAAGCGAGAGCAGCAGTATAAAAAAACGAAAGGGGTTGTTTATGCTGCAGAACAGTTTTTTGAAACAATGTGGTAAATAATGTTACTTCCTCCAAGAAGCGTCGCATAGTAGGTGTAGTTTGAAAAATTTAACAATACGACACAATTTGCTATTGAATCCCATTGTAAAGTGATTTGTGGTATAGAATATGAGTATGCAATGAATGCAGTTTATTACTATTGTTTCTAACAAGAACGTTAGTGATAGAATAATATTTTAAACATTATTGGCATTGCAATAGAGATTTTTTTTCTCAAAAACTAGGCTTCTTTTATTTTGAAATTGAGTTCATAATTGCGTTTGAATGCACTCCAATTACAAAATAAAAGCTGACATTTTGTATGTTTGTAAGTAGTTCAAAACTAAATGAAGTGTGAAGACAATTGTAAATTTATCCGCCAAGTTATTTGGATTTTGAATGTTTAAATTGATTTATTTCCATTTGTGTTATTTTCCGTACTTGACTGTAATACAAAAATACTTAAGCTAACTATTATTTAAATAACTCTTTTTTTTAAATTCCTGTACAATCTACTTGCAATTAATTAAAGATTGATTTTATAAACAATGAAATAAAAAAAATATATAGACTAAATCGTGTAATTTTCTATATCTTACATAAACATCTAAATTTTTTTTTCAAGAACTATTTAGTAATTGCAAATTCTATCCTGAAAGTTATAAATCATAATAAATTCCAATAAAAAATTATTACAACATTTCAAATACTGAAAAAAAGTACATTTTTTTTTAATAAAATTAATTTTTTTAAGTTAAAATTTTCTCCCACAATTACGTTTTTGTTGCTAAAATCATTTTACATGATAATAACTTTCAATAATGTGTAAAATATATATGTAAATGATTTAATAAAAAAACAGTCTAAAGGTACTGAATCCTATTTAGACCTAAAACAGGTATTGCTTTTGAATTTTAAACTATTGGTATTATTTTACAAAACTTTGAAAATAGAGCCTACATAAGCAACCAATACTCCCGCAACAAAACAATTCCTTACAAACACATATGCACTGTTTAATCACGACCGGGATACTTTCATCGATATGGCACGTTTGAGACTTTTTCCTCAGAGGACCTAAAATCCGTGCCCGAGGAAAACCCCCTCCTCAGATGGAAAAGATTTACCCAGTTCCTCCGCATCCATCCATTTCCCCAAGACGCTAATAAATTCGATCGTAAAACAAAATATGAGCCAAAAGAAGGCCCAAGAAAAACAACACGCCCTGGAGAAAAAAATGTAAAATGAAAAGCAAAGAGCACTTGGGGGATATTTTGATTTACAACCGGAGCGATCCGGTTATTGTCTCTGTACCGCGAGCAATTCCGTTGTTTATATTCAGTCAACAAAATCCCCTGATCAAAGGAGAGAAAGAAAAAGAAAAGGAGCCAATCTGTTGGCGGGATACAGTAGGCGCCAGGCTGGACAAACTTCTGCATACTTCTATGAGACTTGATGGCGATTGCTCCAGAGGATCAGGCATTCCCGACACGTTTCCCAAAGTCCTATTGGTGCCGACCCACTTCTTTTTCCTTCTTTTCCCGGAGCATCGCCTTTCTTTTCCTATTCCTTTTTTCCCCTCCCCTTCCCCTCCTTCTCCACCCCCTCTGTCGCCTATCTGATGAATCCCGAATTTCGAGTTGGAGATTCGTTTCCATCTTAGGCCATCTAATTCCATTCAGGAAATTTGACGGCAACTCATTTTTTCCTCTTTTGGCTCCTCTAAAAGTGGCGCCTGTTTTTTTTTTTATTTCCTGTTCCCGTTTTCTCATCCCCCCCCCCCCCCTGAAAAAAAAAAGAAAAGCGGGGCCCTGTAGTATAAAAACGGGACCGAGAAAAGGGTTGGGATCTGTTCTAGTGTAACTGGATAGATAGATTTCGGATGTCCCAGAGAGTACCGATGGTTGCTGTTGTCACCAAAATGCCAGTTGGGGAGTGATATTGGAAGACGAAAATCTCGCGACTAGGGAATGCCTCTTTTCCGGATTTGTTTCACTCCCGTTTATTCATTGGGAAAGGGAGCCGTGGAAGCGTTTTATCGGGATTTCAATCCAGGAATTTAAAAGTTTTGCCTAAACGCATGCACCTGAAACGGCACTCGAAATTCTATTGGTTCAGGGGCTCTGTTTCCAACACGATTCTTTTTTATTTCCCTTGCCGTAGAATTCGTGTGGTAGCGAGCGGCATGCTATTTTCTAGTTTTTTTTAAAACTTTTTTTAACAGTTGTATTTTTGCTTAGAAGAATTCAAGAGATGAAGTTTGCACCCATAAAACCTGTAGGATATTTAGTGCTTATTACTTGATAATAAAGGTAGTTACCGGTGTTATTGTAAATGTTTGTTTAATCAAAATAAGAAATAATTTGTATTAAGTTTTGGATGCTTTGAATTTCTTAACCTGTTTTGGAAACGTTAGAGGTAAATAAATTAGTTTAGGGTCAGACAAGGTAATTAGAAACAGTTTGTGAAAAACATATCTAGCGGTATATACAATAGGGTCGAAAAAATAAATTTTTGTTTTTCGAAACTCTTTAGTGCGGAAAATTTGCATAATAATAAGAAAAACGACTTAAAAAATTAAAAATCGTCTATCTGATCGTCTGTTTGCCCATCATGCTGAAAGTTTACAAAAATTGACGAAATTGAACAATTTTCGTCTTTTTTTTGTAAAACCGTTTTTATTGACGTCTGACCATATAAATATTTGTAATAGGCAATTTTCTTTTTTTTAAGGTATAAAAACGCTGTAAGGCAATTGGTTGTAAAGATAGATTAAAACAATGAAATTTGCAACAAAAAAAATTAAATTCCCGTTTTTCTAAGAGCCACTTGGAAAAATTGAAACATAAATGATGTTTTAATTTATTAAACTGTATTGAACCAACAAAATAAGCATAGAAAACTAAAGCATATCGATTATAGAATTGTAAGTAATGTAAAAAAAAAGTACGAAAAATCTTTAATTTTGTCAATTTCAACCCGTTAGAAGATCCTGTCCAGAAAATGTAAACTGTCTTTTAATTATTATCTTCTAATTATTATACGCGGTAACTATTTTGATTCACTCTGATATACATCTGAACAACAGGTTTTCCAAATAATAGTTGGTCAATGCGGTTACTATTAATACTATATGTGACTATTATTATCACTCACTGTATGTGACCTGAATTTTTAACACTGGATCCAAATTCAAACCGGCTGTTTATACTTATAATGCAAATCATTTAAGATGTTCAATTGCTTTTAAGTACAATTTTGTGCCGCCTTATTTTGAAGTGGTAATATAAAGGTAACTTAAACAAAGTATTAAATAATGACATTTTAATTATGTATCAATAATTTAATAATTTTTCTTTTTTTCTATTTAATTCTGTATAAATGTACTTTGTTCTGTTTACAATTGCCTAAATTTGTTTCACTGGGGTAAATGGAAACTGGTATTTCCCCGTTGTTTATCATTGTAAAAAAAAATCCTTTTGAAGATCTATTTTTATAGATGTTATCTTTGAAATTGGATTAAAATGTTTTCCTTCTGTTTTAGCTCGAAATGCCGTGAACATTTATGAGAAGATAGTACAGAATCTGCCAGGGCCGTCGATAAAAGAATATGGGAGGATAACAACCATTTTGGAATGAAATTTCAGGTAAAGTTTTAAAACTTCAGTCATCTTCCAAATCAGACATCCAACATATCATTTAACAATTCAAAGTTCATTAATTAATAATAACTTAACTCTTCTTCGATTCTCAAGCCTCCCCCCCCCCTCCCATATCACCCATATTAATTTATTTTTAATAAATTTATCTATAACCTTAATTGATAAATGATAAAAAAAAATCTTTATTTTAAATGAAATTGCTATATTTTCTAAAAATTTCGAATTTTCTCAAAACTAATATGTACAATGTCGAATATACAGATTAAAAAAAATATTGGTAATGAAGACCACTTTTGTAAATGCAAATGCAAACCTACCAGGTTCGATGCATTTCCTGTAGTTCGGAAGACTCAAGGAGAAGAGACATCTTTTAAAAACTTAACTAGTTTTTATTTACATTCCCAAACAATACTTTTTGTGGAGGAGCTGAATTTTATCCAACCATACTCAATGGCGGCCTGGTGCTCTCTCTGTTCGAAATCCGAACCGAAACTTCTCAAGTGGAAGATGCCACATTCCAAACCCAAATGGGGCCTCTCAGCACAGTGAATCATCCCCCAAGTGGGCCGGTCTGCAACATTCTCCCACCTTTGAGTTTAAACTTATAAACTCAAATTTTACTAACTACAGCTCTCCCCACAAAAGCAAAGTCAAATATACAAAAAGGATACAAAAATATATACAAATACACACATATAGTTCATTGAAAACAAAAACAATGACTTATTTGCTAACTAAAAGAATGCTTACTAATTAATGCTAAAATATATATACATATAAATTTAAATGCAAAAAAAAGTATAAATTGAAAAAAATATTCTAAATATTAATTCTCTAAAGTTTTTTGCTTCATATCTCAAACGATCTGGTGCATTCACAGTTCGTCCACTTTGGCACGTTACCAGCATTAGCGTTTGTTGTGATATCTAAAGAGTCTTAAATTTCTAAATATGAAGAGACATTATCAATATACAATTGGTTTTGTTTCACTACATCATTATGTACAGTTAACACTTTTTAGTTACTCAGAACTAATTATCTCTTCATTTAGAATATTTACACTAGAAGGCCACTTGGATTCTGACTTTCAGAGCCAAGATGGACCCTCCCACCATTTTAATTGTTTCAACTTTTCAGTTAAACAATCACGAGACTCGAGGTCGGCAGCTTTATATACACCTGGTATATTTATGCCAGAACTGAGGAGGATCAGTCACAGAAAGAATGTATTTAATTCGATTTATCACTAATGTGCACCACTCGGTCATCGTACTCCGAAAACTGTAGAAACTGTTTCTAACAGCTGAAGAAGTGTCCATCGAATAGAATGGACGAATTCCAGTGATCCTCAAGTCACATAAACTTGGGATACAATCATCAACATTTAGAAGATTGGAAGTTGTGGTAAAAACACTGGGCACTAGATTCAAACGATGGTTTATGGTGACACACAATTGAAATGGTGAGCATTTTACACCAAAACAAACATTTGTATGACGATAAGTTATTGACTTACCCGAGTTTACACTATCAGATGCACTAAGTAGAAGGTTTGGCACTTTTTCCAAACATTGATTCGGAGACGATAATCCCTTATGTTTACAACTTGCATCATACACAAGCCTTTCCGGCATTCGCCGCACTGGGTCGGGGGGGATGAAGTCGGCTGAGGGGGTCGCTACTTCCACCGGGAAGGAATCGCCTCGGATTCGAATAGCATCTTCATCTGTCGTCGAGACCTTCAATACTGGGACGGGGGGGATGAAATCGGCTGAGTGGGTCACAACCGCGGCCGGGAATGAATCTCCTCGGATTCGAACGCGATCTCCATCCCTCGACGAGATCGTCAATTCTTTTAGATGTATTGTAGTTCGGACACGGCAAGCTACAAGCTTCTCTTCATATACTTCGGCAGCATAGCATTCTTTATTGAAGTCTTCTTGGCTGCATCCCTCTTCCTGACCCTGCAGGAGTTCCTGGAACACAACGTCTAGGGCAAAGAGTTTTTTGGCTTTTTCTTCTAGCTGTTTCAAAGCTATTTGGACATTCACGGCTTCAGCCATTTCCGTTATAAGCTCACGTAAGAGCTTAACGGCCTTTGTGAATGAACCTCGCACGGCTGTGCGTCTTTGTTTGAGAGATTGCATTGTCTCTTTTTCCTTGAGTCCCTGTTCGGGCGCCATAATTTTGTAAATGCAAATGCAAACCTACCAGGTTCGATGCATTTCCTGTAGTTCGGAAGACTCAAGGAGAAGAGACATCTTTTAAAAACTTAACTAGTTTTTATTTACATTCCCAAACAATACTTTTTGTGGATGAGCTGAATTTTATCCAACCATACTCAATGGCGGCCTGGTGCTCTCTCTGTTCGAAATCCGAACCGAAACTTCTCAAGTGGAAGATGCCACATTCCAAACCCAAATGGGGCCTCTCAGCACAGTGAATCATCCCCCAAGTGGGCCGGTCTGCAACAACCACCTCCACAACCCCCGTTATCGACGGTCCTGCAACTGTCACAACTATTCTAGTCCAAATATTGAGTTAAAAACAAATTTCGTAAAAAAAAATTGTATAATCATAAACCAGGAAGAAGTTCACTTTTTTCTGCCCTACATCACATCCCGGCGCTAGTATGAGTGTATAAGGTTTAAGGGTTTACTTCAAACATCGTTTTTCAAGATTTCTAAATCTCTAGAGTGTACAAGTGTATATAATAACATATGTTTTGAAAATTGTACTTTTAATTAAAATTATATTATTAGTTATTAATAATTATATAATTAGTTTTACCGGAACAATCAATCATCAACAACAAAACTTCTTTAAAAAAACCGATTTACTTTAAGCACCTTATTGAATTAAATAAAAGCCTTAAAAGCAAAAATTTCATGACTGTAAAGCTAGCAATATGACCATACTCGACTTCAATGGACGGAAACGAAAAAATCCGTCCATCTGCAAAGTATATTTTACCATAAATAAACCCAAAAATCAAAATTGCCCAATCGTTTCCATCACAATTCATTTCCCTTAACTGCATTCCCCCCCGTAGAACATTACCATTTTATTAGGGGAATAAAAATAAGCCCCCGCCATATTCTCCCACTATATTTGTGTGAAAGAAAATTCCAGCCTACTCCAGGGATGAGGATTTCCTTCTCTAATCCTCTGAACTTGTCCGCTGGCATTACGCTCTCAATCCATCAATCATGCCGCTTAACCCGCCACACCACTCCCCCGCCGGTCCCAACATCTGGGACATCAATCCCGGTTTCTGTGGATCCCGGAGATCGGTTTCCTTAAGATGGAACTGAGAAATCCCAGTTTGCGGTTTTTCTTGGACCGCATAAAAAGGAAAGGGACAAGGGGCTAGGTGTGATTTTCTTTTTTTTTATCTCTCTCCCATTTGTCCTTGTTGGGTGATGGTTTGTGTCTGGGGGGAAGTAATGGTTTGGTTGGAGATTGGTTTGAGTTGGCAGGCGATTTGAGTATTAAGAAGGAGTCAATAGGTGGGTTTGTCCAATTTTTAATTTGGGTTGCAATTGTGTTTGTTGAAAATACATTTCTTGCCTATAATTTTAAAAAAATGTATTGAAAAATAAGTAATGTACTAATTTTTTAATACATTCGATGCTTATCATGGCTCCAAATACATGTTTCAATTTTGAAAAAGACATGTACTTAAAAATGAGTAAAAATAGTAGATGATAACGTATATAGGCTGCCTTCATAAATAACTATAGACTCTTACAACCAGGACTTAGCGGGAATCAAACCCACGTCTGCAGGCACCGCTGACCAGATCCTTATCCGTTAAGCTATCATAGCAACATGGAAAAGTTATAAACAAAAGTAATGTTGAAAAGGCGTGTCAAAAGAATGGAAGTAAAATAATTAAATTGTAATAACGTAGTTTCCATTTAAGCAATCGACTTTGATTCAATAGAATGGTTTGTACAATTTTTATGTTAAGTCGCAATGACGTTGTTAAAAATACATTTGTTGCTTACATTTTTGTGATTCACTTATTTACAATTTATAAAGGGGAAATCTTATGAAGTTTCAAAAATATTCCCAAGATGTTTTAAGGTCCCAACATCTATCCCACAGTGTCATTTCATAAGATGGAATTGGGAAATCCCGGTTTAGGGTTTTTCCTAAACCGCATAAAAAGGAAAGGGACAAGAAGGAGATAAGTGTGATTCCTTTGTATCTCATTATGTAGAGCTTTTTTGTGAGGTACTAAAATGAATATTGAAAATAGATATATAAAATTTTAAATAACGTAAGAATTGGGAAAAATACATAACTATTTATAAAAACTTTTCAGATGGAAATTTTTTGTGAGCTTTAAATGTTGTGTGTAACAGAAAAATAAACATTTAAACCAATGCAGTACAATTCATTTATTTCGATTATACCATGGGACATTAATCCCTGAGTTTGGTTTCTTTAGATGAAACTGAGAAATCCCGGTTTGGGGTTTCTCCTAGGCCGCATAAAAAGAAAAGGGACAAGTTAGGGTTAAGTGTGGTTTTTTTTTTATCTCATTGTGTGGAACTTTAAAAGGAAGATGTTTGGTCATTTGTCTTTGTTGTGTGATGGTTTGGTAAAGGAGTGTGATGTGTGATGCTTTGGTGGGGTGATGGACGATTTGTAAATGTGTTAATGGTCTTAAAGGTGAATTAGGGGGTTGTATAATATATTTTTTAAGTGGTTTGCAGTGAGGTTTTTTAATAGTGTCTTCTTTGCTTGTCTATTTGTGAAAGACATTTTAAAGTATAATATATAAATCTCTTTAAAGAAAAAAACCTTAAGATTTGATATTTATGTATAAAAATATAGATGACAATATAGTTATGTCTTATAAGACTTTAAAATTTTTTTGAAGTAGGGAGGCTTTATTTATATGTCTAGTAGTAAAATGAATATTGAGAATAGATTTATAAAATTTGAAATATAATAAGTGTTTTAGGCGGAGGGGAATATAATAACCGCTTATAAAAACTTTTGGACAAACTTTTTTGTAAGCCTTAAATGTTGTGTAACAGAAAAGAAAAGTTTAAGGAAATGCAGTTTAATCTATTTATTTCGATTTTAAAATTGTCACTATAACTGAGTAAAAGTTGTTTGTCAGTATATTCTGTTCGATTAATTTTAAAAACTCATATTTTTTTTATCAAGTTATACATTAAACGAAAGTATTTGAAAAATCTTATAAAATAAGATATTTTTATAAAATTAAAAAAATAGAACATTGCTGAAAAAATTAGGTCAATCATTGAGTGAGTTAATTTTAAGAATCATAAATAATTTATAAAAAAATTTAACAACAAAACTAACAATAAGAATGCAAGCAAAAGTGGATTGTTAGTAATAACCATGCTTAAGAGATAAAATTAATTCGCCGTAGAATTAGTACTATCCACTAATATTATAAATTAATATAAAATTTAAAATGTAACTATATAACGTTTATAATAATAGACTATAGAAAGTGCTTTGATATGTCATTATTTACTGACCTTATATAACATTCCTTTTCGTTCGAATTATATTTTATAAAACAAGTTGTAACTTAAAAGTAATTAAAGTGCCTTATTCATTGGTATTTATTAGGCACCAAAACCTTTATTTATAATTTAAAGTTCTATTTATGTCTATAAAGTAACCTTGGCGATAGCAAAATTCTCAAAATTGATAATTATTTCTAATAGTGTGTGCTTCAATCTAACATATTTTCGCTCCTTATTTTTTCCCTAAAAAAATATCATTGTTTTAAAAATGTATGCTTTGTACTCCAACGGTTATTTTGTAAGATGTTTTTATTTGCTTATTGCAGCGTTAACTCAATGCTTCACCTTCTGCAATAGGTAATTGTTATATAAACTGTAATGACAACTTACATTTCAGATATTCAAGCTGCAGTATAAACTTATAAAGTCCGCAATAACTAAAATAGTTATCTCCTTCGTTTGGAAAATTTCAAATAATTTATTTATTAATATTATATTTTTATATGATCATATTTCTAATTTAATTCAACAGTTAGATACGTTTCACAGTTATATCCAAACATTGAAAGCTAAAGTTATTACTATTAACCTTTAAACAAATTAGGCAGAAGCATACATTCAAAAGGAATATACACAAAATATTGGAAAATGTTAGTGAAATATTTTGGTAGGAACTAACGGTGAATGTATAATTACTTCTTGTGAAACTACATCTGTTATTTGAATAAAATAAATCTGCTTTGATTTAACTATTAATATATCTATTTTTCAATTTTAATGCAAAATAGCATTGTGGGATACTTTGTACCAATTTTTTCTACACCTTTAGATTATCATACAAATAATACTAATGATTGCGTTCACGTGTAGTTTTATTTTAATAATCACCAATTGGGGTTCAAAAATAATTATGAAGGGATGCAAATTTAAGCTTAGTCATCAAATTATGAAACATAATTAGAAATTTGAAACTATTTGAATAAAAAAATAATATTATTTTAAATCAAAACACTCTTAGTCTTATATCGTACATGTATAGATATATCTTACTTAGATTAATTAAAAATCCATATATTTAAATATGTAGTTTTAGGAATCAAGCTTTTATGTTGTATACTAGTAGTTATTTGTTTACTATCAAATCGTCTGACCCACATTAAATATAAACAACTCCAAAATAAACTAAACCATAATTTCTGAATTTCTATTAAAATACATGTAACCTTATATTTATTATGTATTCCCCAATACTTTATAAATATTATAAAATTAGTTTACTTTGAACACTTACGTTAAATTTTTCTTTTTGTCGTTTTTAATTTATTTCGATACTAAAATTCAAATTTTTGTTTGACCATACGTCAAATTATAATTATTTTTTGGAAGTTGCTTATCTTTCGCCAAGTTAACCCATCCCTTTTTTTTCGCATTAGATATAAAAATAAATATATATATCCCTATTCTTATTCAACAAAAATATTTTTTTGCTTTTAAATTTAGTTTTTTTATTAAGATCGCAGTTGAAAACTGAACTTTATCCTTTCCAATTTTATTATAGTCTCCAGTCGCAAATCTGGATGCTTTCTCCCATAACCGAAAAGGCCATAAGTTCCCTCTGGTCAACCCACGTTTTTAAGAGAGCTATTCGTTCCGCCAGATTGGCGCTTCTCTCGCCCATCATCTGACATCTACGCCAACGGAACCATCTACTTGGCGCCTTATCGCTCCCATCAATTGTGGACATTTCTTTGCATCTGAAATTGTTTCCAATGTTATTCACCAAAAATATATAATATTTTAGCTACTAACTATTTTTTTTTGTTTCATGATTTGTACAGTAGCGAATGAAATGCATAAATATAATTAACATATATCAATTTAATTTTCGTAAGCTTCCAAATTCAAAGATTTATTAGTTAGACAATTAAATTGGACACATTGAATTGGCTAGTATGTATCTAGGTCGTGTTAAATGTTTATTTCAAATCAAATTAAAACAGAGATGTTGTTTAGGAATGTCTGTTATCATTCAATCGATTTACGAAATATTGTTTCAAGAAAAATTGGGGGCATTCACACATTGAAGAAAAATATTATTTTCTATGTAATAATAATCTTATTTCATTAAATATATATTTTCAAAATAATTTAATGCATTTAAAAAAATAATTCATTTCGATTGCAAATAGTTTTTTAAAAAAATTAGCAATATTTTCTTGATTAAATTTATTATTTTAAATACTGTTGCATAAGGATTATAAATGGTGAGTTTTGTATTTTCTATGTTAAATCAATAGCAGTAATTTTATAATTAAGTCAATAAATTAAAAGTTAAACGATTATTTTATAGTAAACTACAAGAATAAAGCAATAATTTTTTTTTCTTGTACCTACCTTCAACCATACAACTGTAGAGACTATTATGCGGCTCGTATCTTTATCAAGAACATAATTTGTGGAATTTTGTGGGAATTTTTTTTTATTTTAACCGTTTGAGATCACTACGTAATTTTTAAGTTCCTTATTTTCTGTTTCTCTGCCCATGCAGAATTTTTTTGTATTAATATAGTTACGACAAAAAACACCAATTTGTTGTTTTATTAAAGTTCTAAAATTGTATATCTAAAAATACTAAAATATATGGAAACTCTTAAAAATCATGCATTAAAAACAACTTAAATATTTAGAAAGTGAAATCATTATTACAATTTTGTTCAGTAAGCAGAGAAGTAAATTGTAATATCTAAATAAATATTTTTTTTATTTACTTACGAAATTCGTAAAGTATTTTAAGGGGGACCCGAGCCCCAAAATCCGGAAAAATTGCTAAATTTTTTTTTCTTCGTAAAACGATGCTAAACGTACTTAAGAAGGTGTGTACAAAATTTCAAAACGGTAAAAGAAACATAACATATGTTTGTTTAGATGTTTATATACCATTTATCATCTCTCTACATACTTTTCGTCTGCAACAATCGTCATTTACTCAAAATATTTTTTTAAAATTTTGGTCACGTTCAAAATGCTAAGGCTTTGTTAATAATTAACTTCAAACTAAACTGTTAATAGTTTTTGAAGCTCTAATATTTGTTTTATAAACGTATGTAAATCTTTTTTAAATTAAGTTATAAATTATTTTTTTAAAAATTATTAAACTTAAAAAATTGAATAATTTTTGGGTTTTGAACTTAAAATAAATTTTTGAAGACAATTAAAACACAAATCTGCAAAAGTCTATACATACGTTTATAGTATGTATCTTGACGTTATTTAATCAATTAAAAAAATTTAAAAACATTAAAAATTAAAAGAGGAGTAGTGTTTTTAAAAAAAAGTCTTTTTAAGCTTAAAAATACAAAAAATAACAAAAATAATTTTTTAAAATATATTTTTGTTTTTGATTATTGTTTAGAAAAAGATGTTCGAATAATATAAAAAAAATGGTATTTCTGAATTCATTAATAAACAAATTAGGATTTGGGGCTCGGGTCTCCCTTAAACGTCATTCAGTTAAAAACTCAATAGAAAATCATTCTTCATTTAAAACAAAAATCATTCTTCATTTAAAACAAAAATCCTTCTTTATTTAAGAAAAAAAGTCATCCTTTATTTAAGAAAAATCATCATTTAAGAAAAATTATTCATCATTTAATAAGTCATTCAAAATCATTCGTCTTTTAAGAAATATATATTTTTAATTTTGAAAAAAAAAATGTTTATTAACCCCCGTCACTCAAGACCGTATATATACGTCCAGGGATCACTAATTTTTCTAGTCATGCACCAAAATTTTAAATTTATGAAAATACTTCATTTTACAATACTTTTACGTTTCAAAGGGTTGAGGTACAACTTACAAGCTCCCTTTACATTAAACTAAAAAATGTTATAAAATAAAATGAAAAAAAAAAAAATTCAAACAGTAAAAAAAAACTTTACACTTGTTTGGGTTAACAAAAAAAATTTAAATCCGAAAAACAAAACCCTTTCCATAAACCGGACCTCAAAAACCATCTTGGCATCTCTTTGGCGACATCCAAAGATGCCACTGGCGCTGGAA